>MU224637.1:1525247-1546602 GCA_018584345.1 Thuja plicata | reverse complement strand
TTATAATGTCAGTTTTCATAGCTTAATTACATGCTTTCTAATCATTTAGCTTAGTTTTCAATTAAATCTCTCATTCTAAGGAGTGTATTGTCACTGAATGGTGCATAATCTAAGGGCATGATTATGGCATTTTTCAAACTCTTCCTATATAGGGAGCAATAAGTCAGTTTTAGTGATTTGTATCTAACATTTGCTCTTTTATGCTATTTTTCACTAATCTAATGACTTATTGAAGTGTTGTGTCATAGGTAACAGGTGCATCATTTGACACGCACACTTTGTACTTGTAAACTTGAATGGATCTGTAATCAGAAATACTAGATTGCATACCCTCAGGTCAATAAGTATTTTTGTCTACATTCTAACAAGTGTAGAAAATAGAATAAATCCTTTCAAGAAAGGTGGATTTAACAATTCTATTGTGAATCTCTTAACTGAGTGCACACTAAATAGTCTTGCTAAAATTTCTTAACAGAGTAGACCTTAACCAATCTCCACATGATACTCCTAATAGGGTAGATCATCACAAGTGATCAAATATGTAAGCCTTAACCAGCCCCTTCTAATTTGCAGATAGTGAAATTTTGTGGGTGTCATCCCCACCGCAGTTTTTACCTTCTAACAGGAATTTTCTGCAATATCATATCTTGTGTTATGTGTCAATTACTTTCATAAATGTTTCTATGAATATTTACAAGCTTACTAAGTTTATGAATTGATATAACTTACACAAAGATAATATAGAACAGATGGTTGGTAATACAATTGATTACATATAGGTTAAAGGATAAAAGAGATAAAAAAATTTAGAGGTATTGATTCACCCCTCCCCTCTTAGTACATACTTCCCATAATTTCCAACAATTGGTATCAGAGCTAGATATCTTATTTGGAAATTTTAAATACTTAAGAGAAAAGATCATACAATGGAGAAGTATAGGCTTGACAAGAGTATTGAGAATCAGAAGCTAAAAATTCATATCTTCTATGGGTAGTATAAGGAAGCTAGAATCAAGATGAGATAGCTGCTAGATGAAAGAAAGATCATGGCAACTCGAAACAATGAAAAAGACTATCAAGAAGAAGAGATACCAGATTTCCTTGATTCATCAGGATCTACAACTAGAAAAGCATAAGACATATCAAAAGAAAGCATCACAAGCTTAAATGAAATCAATCAACATCTGGCTGGACATGTAAAATCTCTGCAAATTGGTCAAGAGACACGGATGGTAAGAATGATTGATGTCATGAACAATGCTAGACAAGCTAAGAAAGAAAGAACACTAGCAATTGATGATAGGAGGAAGATTACTGAAAGCTACAAGAGAAAGAGGCAGAAATACAAAGACTAATAGCACATAATCATGAGATCACAAATCAGATTATTCTTATGAGTCAAGCGGCAAACAAAATGAATATATAACTCATTGAAAGAATAGAAGCTATCCGTGAGCTAAGAGAAGAAAATGAAAATCTAAAACAAGAAGTGAGAATTCAGAAACAACATAATGACATAATCAAGAGAGCTGAAGAAAGCAACAAAAAGATGGATGACTTTCTGGAAGGACAGAGAAGAGTCAACAATAATACTGGACTAGGCTATACCAAGAATGGAGAATCACCATACCAAGTTGATCCAAAGAATGTCTATGCAAATCCAAGACAAAGAAACCTGACATGCAATCACTGTGAAAGGACTAGCCACACATCAAATGTATGCAGGAGAAAAATGAAAGGCATTCCTAAATCCACACCTTCATTCATAGGAATTTGTTACAAATGTAACAAGAAAGGACATAAAGCATATGAATGTAAATTTGAGGTGAAACAATCAAAGAAGGAAACCTACATGGAAAAATATTGTCCTACTTGCAAAATGCATGGGCACACATCCCTTGAATGCTGGAAGAAGAAAAAACAAGCATGGAAACCTAAAGATCAAGAATCTGCCTATCAATCGAAAAGAGTCAGTAACGAATATGTTTGGGATTACAACACGTGGGCAAGCTGCATAGCATGTGGCAGATTTGGACACGTAGCTACAAACTGTATGAGACAATAGACAAGAAAGTCTAGGAGTTGGACTAACCCTAGAATGACATGTCTACACTGTCATAAAGTTGGTCATCTAAAGAAAGATTGTAGAGACTGAATGACAGAGACCAGCACCTTTCCCAATGGAAACACCATTGAAGAACTACACAGTGAAAAGTAAGTATTAGCATTAACTGAGAACTTTGTTTATCATTTACGGGAAAGCCCTAAATTTTGAAAACTATGGCAACCACATCAAGAACCACTAAGCTCAAGAATTTTAAAAAGAACATGGTCAACCTAATCAAGAATCCAACCTATGAGGAACCTCACTATAAAATATGTCTCAAGGTTGCTTTACAACCCAACAATGCTGGTGCATTCTCATGAATACCAGCTAGGGTTTTGCTCATTGAAGACGTGCGAGCATATATACACTCCAAGATTGCAAAAATTGGAGACCTAGAAGTTGAACAAGCTTTCAAGAAGCTATGTAACAATCATGGAACTATAAAGCATGAGAACAAGCACATCAAGATAAAAGGTCTCACAAATGCCATATGGTTCCCAAAATAATTCAAGACTGAATGGATTTGGTTAGTACTGAGTAGGATACATGACCGAAGATTATGGCTAGATGAGCCTAAACTGATAACCATGTATGTAATATATTTTTTTACTGGTTATCCCATAACCGATAAGGTAAAAGCACTAAAGCACCCACCTAAGGCTGAAATTGAGAAAAATACAGGAGCTACATGGGATGGAAGAGGACTAAGAGTATCCACCATCAATGATGATGAACTAAAATTTGGAGCATGTGTCTAAGGATACAAGTTCTTTCAGGCTAGTAGGATGAACAACATTGCATCTGGAGCAGTGGATACAGCATACAAGATTGTCAAGAAAGGACTACAGTTGGATCTGTCAGAACTGCTACTAAGACAACTGGATGAGAACATGAAGACAATAAGGACTGCAAAGTCCAACTCATGTAAGTTTTGATCACTCATCATGTGCATACTCTTTTATTTCCAAGAAGCTCTCCCATCCATAAGAAATGTCAAATGGGACACTACAAAACTAGTGACCATACAAATTAGTGAGTTCATAAAATCACTAGGAGACAATATTGAGTCAGTCATGGATGAATACTTTGTTGGATTCAAAGATAGAATGCAGAAGAGAGTGAGGATTTGAGAACAGTTAATAGAAAATTTCAAGACTGATATATGTTTTATGGTAGACACTAACTACACATACATCAAGCCATATGTTCCAAGGACAGCATGGCTAGCTCCACTTGACTATGAGGTAAGCATAGATCAAGCATCAAATGTAATTAAGGCATTGATAAATGAGCCATTAGACAAAACACAACCTAAGTTTAGAACTTATGAAGAAGCCAAAGAAAGGATTAAAATTGGATTAGTTGTGAAGAAAATTGATAGGAAGAAAGATAAAATGGTTAAGAATTTGAAGAAAAGGTTGTCGGTAACAGAAGAAGAAATTGAACAAGAAGAAGAAATTGAACAGACAAAGGAAACTGAGGGTCAGTCACCCATTGGTGAAGCTGAAAAGGAGAGTGACTCAGAGTCCACAGAGTCAGATTCACCACCTCCACCCCCAGCAAAGAAGCTGAGCACTATTGTTGCTACTAGGACTAGGAGTCAGACAGCAAAGGATGCAAGTCCACCAATAAAGAAAGGTCAAGTAAGGACCTATAAGAGGAAACCTCAAACATAGAAAAAGGATCCTACAAAAAGAAGAAAGTTCATCAGAACTAAGGAGGACATATAGGACATGGAAAATGATGAATTTGTCCAAATAGAAAAGAGTAAGATTCCTGAAACTGTTGATGAAGTATTTTCTTCAATTATTAAATCATGATCAGTCAATGATAGAAAAATTAAGAAATGACTGACATTGGATCCCTTGGATCAAAATAAAATTGAGGAGGCAATTATCAAAATGATGTGTATATACAAATATCTCCCAATACAATTGGCAGATAAAATGCCAAAAGAAATTCAAGATAGATTATCGGCAAGATGAGCATTTGCCTTACACTTTGAGAAAGAGATCAGGGAAAGAGCCCTAGTATCTGTAATGCCTCCCAAATTAAAAATGGAGGAAATTAAAGAGATGGTGAAGAATCACTCCAAAAGGTTCTCACCAAAGTTGAGATCTCATCAAGTAATTCAAGGACATCTACTTGAACTAGACAGGAAGAGTGAGGCTGAATGGAGAAAGATACTTGATATTCCTAAAAAGGATACAAGTCCCGAGCCACAAATTGCTCTTATCAAAAATCAATAGAACAAGGATGATCAGGCTAAACAGAGCCCCGAACACATTACTATCATTAACGAAGATGTCACAATAGTAGAATCAAACAAAGAAGAATTGAACACAACATGCAACAAGGATATGGATTTTGCGGATGAAACATGGCCAAACAATACAATTATTGATATTACCAGAGGAAATCCAGCAGATGAGATTCAGAAAGATGAAGATGTCACTATTGTCAAGGACCAAATCGATGAATAGGACACTACAACAAATTCTGTAGAAGTACACATACCACACCAGATGTCATTATTGATTCAAGAAATCAATGTAATCTCAGAGAAGGAGAAACCCCTGAGCCCAATGCTAGCATACCCGAGGATAAGGGTAATGATGAACAAAAAGATACATCTGATGAAAAGAAGGATACAACCGATGAACATGTAGTCATCGATGAAGAAAAAAAATATGGTGATCAAAATGTTACAAATATAGATCACACACAAACAGATGGATATCAAACAAAAAAAGATGCACAAATAAAAGATGCAGAGGAAGTGAAAAAAGAGAAAGATGAGAAAAATAAAACATTTGATACCACACCGAAGGACACCAAAGGCAAAGTTGTAGAAACACCGAAGGTAGATAAGGAGGCATCCTCAGAAAACCAAAAGGCAAACACTGAGCAGGAAGACAAGGGTACAACACCACAAAAGCCATCAAGCGACACATCAGACCAAACAAAGAAGTTGGCTATGGTTTTGCATACAGGTGCATGATAGAAGAAAAAGAAGAAAACAAAGAAGAACAAGTTGGAAGTCACGCTTGATGAAATCATAGAAATACCGAAGTGTAACCCAACCACATTTGATTTTGAATCACTCCAAGAATATGGAGAAATATGCCAAAGGAAAGCACAACAAGAAAAGCTCAAGAAGGAGCACTGAGACTCCATAGTACTGGAGACTACAAGGGATATCTTGAAACAGATAGTCCCCGACATTGATGTTGATCTCAATGTCCTCATTTTGGATCAACTATTTGTCCTCACCGACGCCATCACAACATAGAATGTTGATGCAGAAAAGGCTATTGAGGAGCGAGGAGAACAAAAGTTCCAATATAAATTAACAGAAAAGATCAACCATGAAGTGGCAGAAAATAAGGTAAAGCTTTCAAAGTTAGCAAATGAATTAGATCCAATAATTGTTGAAGCTATTACCTTAATACAAAAAATGTGCACATTGGACAAATTCACTAAAGAAAATAGTGACAAGATAGAAAAGTTAGATTGAGGTCTAACTACAAGTGCTAAAGGTTTAACCACAGATGATAATGCAATTAAATTGCATTATGAGAAAATTATAGATATAAAAAGGTTAAGGCAAGGACTGTGGGAAGAAGAATCACAATTCAGGGAAGAGGTTACCGAGCTTCAGGCTCAACTCTTACCGAACCTCACATTACTGCAACAACACATCAATTCAGCAAGACAACTGATTGCCACCACCGAGATGTCTGTAGAAAACAACATCTACGACATGCATGCAAGGATTACACTCAATCATATGGCTCTTGATCATCTGAAATCAAAATGAGAGAAGATGATGGAGGACTTGAAAAACTCCCACTCTCATATTTTTGATAAGCTATAGGTATACACCTTTTCCCTTACTATCAAAAAAGGGGGAAAGATAAGATATGTACAACACATATAGGTACAAGGGGAGAATGATATGTATAGTATACAGCTAAAAAGGTAAAAAATAAGATGAAAAGGAAGAAAAGTATAAAGTGATATGTATACTTATACTATATCAGCATATGCATAGGGGGAGTCATGAAATGACTAAGTAATATACATGGTGTACATACTAGATTAGTATTTTGCACATATCAATTTTTGATACTAATGTCAAAGGGGGACATTGATGACATAAAGATTTGTCATTAGTATGCAAACAAGAAAACAGTTAAGCTAAACTGTCAGTTACACTACATCGAAAGTTAGGTTTTCCATTCAAACTGAAAATGCTAAGGAGAAACCCAACAACATAGTTTTGAAGTATAAACTGAAAGTGTTGCCTGAAGATGATACAGAGAAACCCGACAAGCAGGTTACACTATAAACCAAAAGAGAAAAAATAGAGGAACTCGACAGACATTTCAACAAAGGAACACCGAAAGACAATCTAACTGATTTCAGAGCAAATCGAGCATCAAACACCGAAAGTCAGTTACAACCCGAGAAAAGTGGATCTGACTTCCACGTCAGATAAAAAAGCTATATTCTATTTATAGAGTTTTGATTTGTTTTTAAATCCATTTATTGAGGAACAAGAAACATCAATGTAATTGTTTTAATCAGTCTAACTGATTACAAACATACAAACTAGGAGATCAAGGTCAAGTTGTAAACCTTTCATCATAGAGTTAGTTTTGTTATACGTGAGACTTAATTAGGTCAATCTATTGTATAAATAGATGTTTTAATCATTCTTTAATGATGCATGAGATGATGATTGTAGCCAACGAGAACATCTATGGATCAGACTAGAAGTTTCAAGAAGCAGAACAACAAAATATGAATTTGGTTATCAAGAACCAAGAACCAAGGCTACCGAGCAACAGAGGTATTAATCAATCACATTAGGTGATACTTTTTACATGTAAACTTGAATGGATCTGTAATCAGCAATACTAGATTGCATACACTTAGCTCAATGAGTATTTTTGTCTGCATTCTAACAAGTGTAGCAAATAAAAGAAATCCTTTCAAGAAAGGTGGATTTAACAATCCTATTGTAAATCTCTTAACTGAGTGCACACTAAATAGTGTTGCTAAAATCTCTTAATAGAGTGGACCATAACCAGTCTCCACATGATACTCCTAACAGGGTATATCATCAGAAGTGATCAAAATTGTAATCCTTAACTAGCCCCTTCCAATCTGCAGATAGTGAATTTTTGTGGGTATCATCCCCACCACAAATTTTACCTTCTAATAGGGGTTTTCTGCGATATCATATCTTGTGTTATGTGTTAATTACTTTCATGAATGTTTCTATGAATATTTACAAGCTTACTAAGTTTATGAATTGATATAACTTACACAAAGATAGTATAAAATAGATGGTTGGTAATACAATTGATTACATAAAGGTTAAAGGATAAAAGAGATAAAAGTTTTAGAGGTACCGATTCACCCCTCCCCTCTTAGTACATACTTCCCATTATTTCCAATAATATAGATGCAGATTGGAAAGGTTGTTTGGAAAACAGAACGAGTACCAGTGGTAGAGCATTCTTTCTTGGCTCTTGGTTAGTTGCTTGGTCAAGAAAGAAGCAAGATTTTGTAACGCTATCTATTGTTAAATCAAAGTATATTACAACATCCTCATGTTGTACTCGGGTATTATGGATGAAGCAGACCTTGAAGGATATAGGAGTTATTTTTGAATAACCAATTCCTATCCTGAGCGATAATACTAGCATTATAAGTATGTCAAAGAATCCAATAATGCATTTCAGAACAAAACATATTTACATCAGATGTCACTTTATTAGAGAGACAATTGAGGAAGGTGTAATTGAGCTTGAGTATGTGCCAATAAAGGAATAGATAGAAGACCTATTTAAAAAACCTTTGTGCAAGGATACTTTTGAGTATCTCAGGGGGAAGCTGGGCATTTTTCCCTTCCTAGTTTTCAGTAGATGCACCGGTGTGTGTATATTGGTCCAATGTTTTGCATCTCTATCTTTCTGGATTAGTGCTTGTTGGCTTCCTTACAAGGGGAATAGAGTATGTTGGAAAGGGGGAGCTTTTTGTGCCCTTTATCATTGTTGTCAAAGGGGGAGAAAGTTAGAGAAAGGTTGAAGTTTGTTTCTGTGATCTATTATTGATGAATGTTTCCATCAATGACAAAGGGGGAGATTGTTAGAATGTGAGGTTGATGTGATCTATGTTGTTGTCAACATATTCTCATTCCAACTTCTTGGTGTATCATTTATTGTGGAACCGACTAGATTTGGCGTATTGCTTGTGTATCGATTGATGTTCTCCAATCATTTGTATGTTTCGGTTGAGGTTGTCATCGATGGGTTTCAATGAGGGTTCATCATTGGATGCAACATATGGTTGATTGGATCGATCATATTTAGATGTATATCCCTTGTATATTTTGGTCTCATCTATGTATGTGTAATGTTGATCATATATGTTGAAACCGAGTGCTTTGCAGATGGTGTAGCATGTTGTCTTGAGAGAGGCATGTTGTAATATTTGAGGTGGTATTCATTTCATTCCTTAACACCATGGGAATGTCTTGGTGTGACCTATTTCAAATTTTTTGGGCGACCTATTATATTTCATGATGCTACGTATATAAGAGTGAATAGTTCAGTTGTTGGATATAATGGATTATAATATGGATTAAGCACTAGTGTTTGTGTCTAGATCAATATCCATATCTGATAAGACTTAAGCGTAATGGTATGTGAAGTGATAGAGAATATATGTTATTGTACAGCAGTGTGTTGATCTTAGTGGTAAATTCTATCTCTTTTCATATTTTCTAGTTGTAAGCCTTATTGTACTGGTAGTGAGCCTTTGTGTATCAATAGTGAGCTTGTGTGTATGAGCAATGAACCTATGTGTATCGAAAATGAGCCTTTGTGTATGAGTGATAGTGAGCCTTTATGTGTTTGGTAGTGATCTATTGTAAAAATCACCATACCAGTGTCACCATAATAGGTGTTTTACATTTCATTAGAATTATCTTCTCCATGGTTTTTTCCATCTTGGGTTTCCACGTAAAATCTTGTTGTTCTCTATGTCTGTGTTTCTATGTTCTTAATGCTTACATTTTATGTAGATGTTTGATGTGCTTAACCAAAAAATCTAAAGTTGTTAATACTATTGTTTATGAGTTGACCGACAGAGGAAAAGTTTTATAAGATGTTTTCAAATAATGAATTCACCCCCTTCTCATGTATTCAGTCTGTACAATAGGAGTGCACCACTTGCCAATAAAATAAATCTTAGCATACCTTTCCTACGGGGCTACTTCAGTCGTTGTTGATACCCAATCATAAATGGGAGAGCATCTCAATGGAATTCATCACTGGAATTCCCAAGGTGTAGGGAAAGGATTGCATTTATGTTTTGGTGGATCATTTGACCAAATATGCTAACTTATTTTCTATTCCCATTGGATTTCAGGAAGCTAAGGTGGTAGAGTTGTTATTTTGAGAGGTATTTCACTTGCATGGTCTTCCCCAGAACATAGTCAATGATAGGGATAGTCATTTCCTCAACATTTTATGGATGGAATTTTTTTGGTTGGAAAGTACAGAGTTGTCACCAAGTATGATCTACCACCTACAAACGATCGGCAAGACAAAGATCATGAACAAGTGGTTGGAGGGATACTTGAGATACTATGTAGAAGTGTAGTAGAAAGTGTTGATCTGTTGGCTTCATTTAGGAGAGCATTGTTACATAACTACCTACCACATGTCAATAGGTATATCTCCCTTCAAGGCACTTTATGGATATGAGGCTTCTTCATTCGTTGATCTAGCATTAGGTGATAGTCATGCACTGAGGGCCGAGGATTGGTTGAAGGAGAGTGTGGATATCCTTTAGGCTCTTAAGGATAACCTACAGGTGGTTAGAAATCACCAGAAGATGTATGTTGATAGGCATAGGTTTGAAAGAATTTTTGAAGTAGGAGATCCGGTATACCTCTGACTATAGTCATATACACATTCTTCCTTGAAGAGATGCAATGTCGAGAAGTTGAAGCCTCGATTCTATGGACCACACATAGTGGTACAGAGAGTGGGAGAAGTTTCCTTTGAATTGGATCTTCTAGAAGGAAATCAGAATCATGTCTTTCATGTTTCATGCCTCAAGAAAGTGGTCGGTCAGCGTCTCACAGTTTCCAAGGAACTTCCACCTATTGACAAAGAGGTAAAACTTGTTTTAGAGCCCACAAAGATCATCAATGTCAGAGAGAGGAAGTTTAGGTCACACACCATCAGGGAGTACCTAGTTCGGTGGAAGGATTTACCAATTCAAGATGCTACATAGGAGAGCAAATAGATTTTGGAGCATCTGAGTCTACAATTTCTTGAGGGAAAGAAATCATTGGGTCAGGAGGACTATAATGTCCCCAAAATAATTAAATGACCCATTTAAATAAATTTATTGAGTGGTCCCACATTTAATAATATCTTACGGACCCTTTAATTATAAAATAAAAAGTAATAAATTCCTATTGTCAGCTTCTTGTAACCCTTCGAGAGTCTTCCTAAAACCCTTTATAAGGTTGTGTTTGGCATTGTAGGTAGTCATGGTGAAGTTTTATTTTTCTCATGTATTTGTAATTTTAGTTGGAATTCAGCATTGTTCATCATTTCAAAGGTGCAAGATCCTCCCTATTCTGGCATTCGCAGTTCTAGTGGAATCACTCACCCTATTCTGGCATCCGTCTAAATTGTTGAACCCTACTGTCAAAGACAAACCTGCAGATCTCATTGTAACTTGGCATTAATAATATTCTAAAGAGTCATTTCTCTACTCATTCTATGTGCTACTTGTGTACTTACTCCATTTAATTTATGAACTCATCCTCTGAAGTAATAGCATTAAACTACTTGTTGCATTTTGAGCCAGAATAATTGCATTGTTAAACCATTCCTAACGCAGATAAGGAAGAATTGTGCCATACACAGGAGGTGATAATCGTATGACCATACAATTTTTGTGGAAGTATTGTTCGGGTGTTTCCCTATGGGTCTTCTTGTTAATCATGCGAACCTTGGTGTTGACCATACAAGCCTTATTATTAACCATGTGAAAGGACTTGTGTGTCGTATGGAAGAGATTTTTATTGTACTGGTGTAATTGGCATTAACGCATGGGTGTGTGAGGTGTATCTAACCGTACAAGTGTGAAGGTCTGGGCATCATGCAAAGAGGAGAGCTTGATCATACGTGGAGAGTGATCCTTGACAAATTTGGGTGGGTACAATACAAACCAAAAGGAGAAGAGGGACCTCTATTAATTAAATAAACAACATTGTTTACAACCTCTTCCCACATGTTTAAGTGTGGCCTAGAATGCAACCTCATACTCCTTACACCCTTCATTATTGTCCTATTCATGTGTTCAGCCTCTCCATTTTCTCGTGGAGTCCTTAGAACCATTTTTTGCCTATGAATACCATTAGAGGAACGGTAATTTTCAAACTCTTTGTTGCAATACTCACTACCATTATTAGATCTAAGACATTTTAGTCTTTTACCCATCTCATTTTCAACCAAGCTTTTCCATTTTTTTAAAGTTTCAAATACATCATATTTATGCCTAGGGAAATAAATCCATACTTTCCTAGTTGCATCATCAATGAATGTAACATAATACAGAGAGCCACAAAGAGAAGATACATGTGCTAGTCTCTATACATCTGTATGTACAAACTCTAATTTTTCATATTTATTTACCTTCCCACCCTTCAGAAAACTAACTCTCTTTTGTTTTCCATACACACAAGTTTCACAAAGATCCATATTGACGTATTTTAGACCGGGTAAAAATTTATTTAAATGAAGTAATTTCATACCTTTTTCACTCATATGCCCAAGTCTGTTGTGCCATAGTTTTATTTCATAATCAATAGCGATTGTTTGATGTTCAGCTTGCTGAACTACAACAACTATTCCTGAACATTGACTTTTCTCTAAAGCAATTAAAGTATAGAGAATGGTATGATATGTACAAAGATATAAGGTGCCCACTTTCACACCTTTTTCTACTATTAAGGCACAATTTTAAACTTTCCAATTTTTATCTTAAAAAGTAATTGTGCAACCTTCATTGCATAGTTGCCCTGCTGAGATTAAATTCTTACTTAGCCTTGGAGTGTGTCTTACCTCTTGTAGTAGCAAATGATTCTCATTCTGTAACTTAATCTTAATTCTTCCATCTCCAACAATCTGACAAGGTTCATTATTTCCCAAATAAACCAGCCCAAAACCCCATTGGACATAATCAAGAAAATAATTTCTATGGGGCGTAACATGAAATGACGCCCCTGAATCTAAAACCCATGAATCATCAACATTATCTAGGGAAAGAATCAAAGAATCTTCTTCAATTTTATTACTTACCATATTTGTCTTGTTACTACTGTCCTTTTTGTCTCATTCCTTATTTTTTCGACACCAACAATCTTTCTTGAAATGCCCTAGCTTACCACAGTACCAGCAATCCCTCTTGTCTCTATATTGGGACCTCTTGCCCTTTGATTTTCCTCGTGACTTCCCACGGCTTCTAGAATTGTTTCCTCTCTCGTTTGCTCTACCCCTACTTTTTGCATTCAAAACACTGCCTGATGTGGATGTTTCACTTGATTTTTTCCTACAAATTTCCTCACTCAATAACACCAACAACATTATCAAATTTCAATGTATTCAAAATAGAAAAAAAATTACTAAGATTCATTACCAATCCATTCCAACTTTTAGGAAAATAACAAAGAATCAAAAGAGCCCTAATTGCTTCATCAAAATTGACACTTACAGAAGATAATTTACTGGTGACTGTATTAAGCTCATTTAGATGATCAACAATTGACCCACCTTCTACCATTTTCATATTAAATAAATGATTCATAATAAATACCATATTCGAAGCGGAAGTCTTTTCATATAACTTTGTCAAGGTTTCCATCAACTTTTTAGTTGTCTTTTCTTTTGTAATATTAAATGCCACTGATTGTGCCTACTCTCACTCAACTGTCAAACCTTCCTATAAAGGATAACTGAATACAACCCACTCTGATACCACTTGTTAGGATTAGAAGACAAATATTTAATAGTTAAAGTGTAGATACAGTCCATAGAATAGAGAAATAAAATGCACAGAAATAAGATACAAAGAATTTAACATGATTCACCCAATCTTGGGATGTATCCACCAAATAGAGAGTCCAATATTATCATCCATCAATTTCAACCGATTACAATCACCAATCCATTGCAACTCAATACCACTGGAAATGTTACAATACTTCTCCACACCAAAATGCCCTAACCCTAACACTATTTTATCAAGGCTTATGTTGGTTAAAATGAGGGTTACAATATTTCAGCCAATAGAAAAATAACTCTTGATGCCTTTATAAAATAATAAAACCTAATCAGACTCAGAGGTTTATTTTTCAGAGTGTTGTGTCATCCTTTTTCTTTCATGATCCAATTTCAATCTTTGCATTTGATCTTTATTTGCCGAATCTATATCTATAATAACCTTGTGAGCCCTATTTAAAGAACATCTATCTTTCATAATGTTGGCAATATAATCTAGTCGATATCTAGAGAAATCATACAAGGGATGGCATGTCAAAATATAAAGTAGGAAACTACAAACATTCTGCACTCAAGTATTATTCTTGCTTCTCATTTATTATTATAATTATGTTATTTAACTAACACTTGTAGGACTTCCAAAAGAGTATTGCATCGCCACCAATAATGTGGTGAAGGAAATGAGGTGTTCACTAGCTTATGCATGTAAACTAGGAACTAGACCAATTTCACTCTTGATTACATTCAGGAGAGAATCCACTTGGCTCAACCTCAAATCCAAATAAAAAAGATTGGGCACAAGGTGAACCCAACAGTAGTTGTTTGAGTTGAAAATGAATTATTGAAATATGTGAATTGAATGCTAGATCTAGGACCAAAGGTGTAAAAATGAGAGTAATTTACATGCACAAAAAGCATTAGACCAGGTGTGCAGACATATTTGATAAGAGGAGGAAGAGAGGAACCTGTCTAAAATATGAGCACAAAAATGGAGAACAATTGCAATTTTGGGCACCCTTGACCAGGAGTGTCACATGCGGATAGAAATTGCATTTCCTAGGTCATTGTGCTAATTAGAACCTTCCTTGAAAGTTTTGTTAGAAAGGTTCCAAACATTGGCCGAAAAATTCAGCACTGACCCTAGCTTTTTACCTCTATGAAAGCTCAATCTATACGTGTTTGTCTGGTCTACGTGATAGAAAATTTATGTCTTTAGATCCTGTCACTTGTGCATGCAAAAGAGAGATATTATTGGATTAATAGGAGAAATTGTTCTAGCATTTTGTGTGAACACATTCCCAATTTGCATGTACAAGTATATCCACCCTCCTATAAATCAAAGGCAGAAGCTTCATTTCACATACACTAATATTACCCCTTGATATTTTTATGAATTCAGCAAACACAAAGAGGAATGATTTCAAACCAGGAATGTGTTCTCATTGATTCATTGTAGTGGTATGAGTAACTTTTTGCCATCCCTCTATTTTTTGAATGTCACATCTAATTTAGAAATCGCAGTCTCATAAAAATCAAGAGGAAAAGCTAGACATACTCTCGAAGAAAAACCTTGAACAACCAAATCAAATCCCAAACAAATTTAATAGGGATAGGGCTTACCATTTTTTTTCCCTCAAGGGAACAATATAAATAAAAAAATATGAGTTTCGAGCAGGTCCCCAGTAATATACGATACAATAATAATTTAGTATTTTTGTGTTAATTTATTTTTTCAAGTGAATTAAAAGTTTAACTCTATCAATTTTTTGTGTTACTCAAGTTCTTTTGGTATTTTATATATTTGTATACAATTTATTAGCTCTCTCATAATTTATAGTAAATATGTTAACTTCAAAAACTAATTCACTTAGGCTTACCTTGTAATTTTGACTTTTTTTTGCTTGATTATTGTTTGTTTTTCTTTACTTTATTAGAAAAAATGAACATGTGTACAATCCTTTTTGTTCATATTATGTAATTATGGCATCCCTATATTCACCATTTTTAGAGACATTTTGTTAACAGTTGATGTGCACAAGGGCAAATGAATAAATGTACAACTATATTATACATAAATATAGTGATTATTCAATTTAAGTTAGTCATGAACACTAAACATTAGATTAGAATTAATGTCTGAAGTGCTAAACTCAAGTTCATGCATTGTACTTATTGGAGATAACTCACATCAAACTTGTTGATGGAATACAACACAACACATATGATAAATAGAATAAACAAAAAATCAAAGGAGTTTGAACATGCATGGATTTCAACTTAATCATAATGTAATGGATATTCTAAATTGTGAATTTAACAGTCTGTAGACTTTTTTTTAATGAGTATGTAAGAAGAAGATATATTTTAAATTTTTTATATTAATATAAAGTATTTGCATAAGATATTATGAATTAATTATTACATATGATTTATTGTAGTTAGATTTACTTTTTATTGAATAATAATTTATAAGTAATGGTATTTTAGTTGACAACGGATATTTCTATATTGTACTTTTAACAATTTTCTACATGTTTTAATAATTGAAAGATATTTTCCTTAACATTTCTAGGGTGGATAATTTTGTGCTTTAAGAGAATAATAATGTTTTTGATTAATTAAGAAGCCTAACAAGGGGGAAAACCCTTACATAAACAAGGCCTGGAGGCAAAGATCAAGCCATCAACAACACATAGTCAGCACAATAAATGCTAACTATAAAGAAAAAAATAAAGCACGAAGGCTAATCCCTAAAAGGCGGGGCTAAAATGACACCACAAGAGAAGATGAGCAGGAGTTTGGAGAAAAATTCATCCTACGTTGTCAGACAACAGTCCAAGTGACACTATCTTTAGGCTCCCCAACAAAGGAAACTTTGTTGGGGCAGCTGACAGCACAACGACCAAAGTGTTGACGGAGTTGAACAGTGTCAGAAGAAACTTGGTGCACAGTAGAAGCTAAAGCAGTAGGAGCAAGAGGATCAACAATATAGCCAGAGGGATTTGTGTCAGCACTAATGGGGTCAGCAGTCAAAGATGCAGTAGGAGCATGACTCGAATTAGAAGAAAAATCTGATCCCAATCAATTGTAGGGGCCTTGTCTAGATTTTTGGCAAGGGTTTCATCTTAGTCATTGGCCTAACAATTCTCAGAGAAATAATCGAAAAGAGAATCATAAGTGCAGATTGTCAAATGATCATTACTTGCATCCTTCAACCAAGTAGCAACACCTTTTCAGCGCAGAAGAGCACAGTCAGTAGCCATGTGCCCAGTAGAGAAGCAACGCTGACAACAGAAGGGAAGGCCCTCATAATCTAGCACTTGAGTCCATGGCCTTTCCCCAACCATGAGCACCACATCCCCAGAAAGCAATTGGGAGATATCCATATCGACCAAAATATGGGTGAAAGTAAAATGACCCATAGTAGTCGTAGCTTCATCCACCTTCAGGAACCGACCAAAAGAGTTTCCAATGACCTCAAAGAAAGACATCTCTCAAAAATGGAGTGGGAGATTAGGAAGGTGAACCCACACTAAACGCACATTGAGTGGTTTAGTAAGAGGGTTGAAAGAGACTGTCCAAGGTTTGGTAAAAAGCGAGTGATTCCCCCAAACCCACAAATTATTCAAAACCAAATCTTGATCATCATAAGAAGAAAATGAAGCAATAAAAAACCCCTTAGCACAAGGGTATATCTCAATGCTACTAGAGACTAAGGGTTTCTAAGAGTTGGTAACCCAATAGTGTAAATCTGGAAGAGAGGGACAAAGGCCTACAAATCTACAGACCAGCCCATAGCATTGGTAGTAATCCATGTTGTCCATCACATCTAGGCCATTTACCACCACAGGAGAGGTCTTGGCACAAGTTTGAGGGATGATAGCACTAGACTTGGCAGCACGAGCATAGCTCCGACCATCATTGGTAGCAGATTTCAAGGGGGAACTCCATCCTTGGTAGTCCCAGAACAACAGCATAAGTACCAGCCCTTACCCTAAGGCAGGGGGCAGTAGGAAGATACCCAACAGAAAACCCAGAAGAACACTTAGGACCAGCACCCAAATTGGGACCAACGACTCCACGGGGAGCTAGAACCGTAGCTCCCAAAGAAGAGGGAAGAGCTCCCACAAGATGCCCAACACAAGAGTCCTCAGTACCCATCAGAAGCCCCACCACGAACTGAGAGGACACCCCACAGCATCCCCTAAGAGCACAGAAACACCTCCAAGCGGACAACAAGCATCGGAGCCCCCAGAAACATTGTCAGGCGAGGCACCAAAACTTGCTATGGAACCAGGACCCTGAAGCGCATCAGAAAATGACAGACGGCGGGAAGGAGCTCGCACAAACGGTTGCAACCTAGCGCTCGAGCCCCAAGAGACTCCAGCGGCCAGTAGAAACGCATCCTACAAAGTCAACGAACCAACCCACGCAGCAAGTAGCACAGACGAAGAGTTTGAAATTCTTGTCGAGAAAGAAGCAAGGACGTTAGCGGCGGCATGATAAGACATTGCGTAAGTATACAAGAGAATATTAATGTTTAAATGTCTATTCTCATTCTAATTTTATAGATCTTGATGAATAATTTTAATTTATTTTACTAGTAATATAATATTTTAGTTATACTAAAAGTAATAATTTCAAATATAAATTCATAGATTATCCCAAAAAAACCTATATAGCTCTGAATTCAAAGCCCACACTATTCAAATCTGGTCATGCAACCATTACATACTATCCAACTTCTGACATACTTAATGTACTACCTTGAAGCATACCATTGATATTGAAGCCCTTCATTAACAAAATGAGCTACATCATTTACACCCTTTACATCGAAACAGGGCAATACAATACCCAAGACTAGACACAATTTGCAATTTCAAAATGAAGGACAAAAAAAGAAAACCAACACAGAGCTCACAGCTTACTCGACCTTCTTTCACACTGTTGGCCCCTTGAGCTTCTCCTCTAGACCTACAAATGCACACTTTGTTGCGCTTTTGGCCCTAATTTATGTTAGCATCTCGCTTTCCCTCTTTCGCTTCTCTACTTCGCATGCTTGAATGTGACCCTTCAACAACTCGCACTCATCACAGGCCTCATCCCTAGTGCTTCACATTTGTATTTGCACTCCAAACCAGGAAGGCTTGATAATATTGCACTCGTTCACCCACCACACACAAATCTCCCTAGATGGAATGAAATCCTTTCCCTAGTTAAACAATGGTTACAATGGGGATGAGTCCCTCCAACCATTCTAGCTTCACACTAGCTCTCAAATCCCATACGGCCTCCTCCTTCGACCCTAACTCCAACACCCACACCAAAATCATGGAGGCAATATAAATATTTGATCTATACCTTTGCTCTAAATTCAGGTATTCCTCACCCAAAAGATCAATAAGGCCCCGTTTGTTTGTGGGAATACAGTGGGAATTGGCGGCATTAATTCCAGTTTTGAGGCTAATCTGCCGTTTGGTTGCTAAGATGCAAAACCCGATTTTGGACGACAAAGCCTGATTTTGACCCAAAAATGGGCGGCACCAACTTCCCAGCGAAAAGGTGGAATTCGAAATGTAAACCAGGTTTTAAGTTTTTTAAACTCCATTTTAATAAATCCTTGGGTCCAGACTCTTCCCATTCATTTTTCTAGGTTTGAGAAATTTAGGGTTTTATACAGTCGGTATGCACAGGCATACTAGGCAGCGGCAAAGGAAAGCTTGAGATTAGTGGCAATAGTTTGAGATCAGCGGCAACAGATGAACGCAGCTTGACGCAGCTCGAGGGCAGCTTAAACGCATCCCTTGTGCAGGTTGAATGCATCCCGACGTAGCTCGAGGGCAGCTTAAACCCACAGGTGGGCTCTTCTTTGCTGTAATTTAAGTTCATAATTTGAGTGACCTTTTCTGCATCAAGTGGCTTGTAAACTTCTACAACTTTATAGAGGCCCCTCTAGTTGCTAGACTATAGTCGTAGATCAAGATGTCGTTACACCTATTTCAGATCCATCTTATGCATATCCTGCATCAAGCAGCTTTCCTTCGCAATTCCGTATCCACCTATAGAATGGTGGGCGCCCCACCCCCTATTGCGTCAATGAAGAGAGCAATGGCTAAGGAGACCAAGTAAGCAGCATCACTCTGCATGCATAACCAGCACCTTGCTACGCATCCCTCCCAGTTACTGTTCGAGATCGAGATAAAGAGTCATAGGCTGAAGCTCCTCTTTCTTCTCTTCAAGCTCTTTCTCTATGGATTCCTACCACAAATCACAGACTAAACTGTTGAATCTAAGAACACGTGATGGTTGGAAAGTTGTCATGTTAAAGCTCTCAAACATTGAGTTCACATATCGGCTTTGGCCTAACCAATGCTTTCACATACTTAGGGCATTTATAAGTTTATCTTTGTTAGTAATAAAATAAAAAATACACCTCTAATTCAGAAGATTAGTTATTAGACAATAAATTATCTCGTATTAAGCCAATAAAATCATCTATTTCTTCCCAATGTATTGGTGTCAAAGTGGATTTGAGTAATGTATGAAAGTTCTTTATCTTACTTAAGGTAGAATGTAAAGTAGATTCTTCTTGTGTGCCGAGGAGATTCCCAAGTGTGATGTTCTCCTTGAGGTTGACCCTTGATTATCTTATATGCTTGTTGGTCATTGAGTATTCCTTCTGAGATAAGGTGGATGTAAACAGTGGATACATAGTGACTATAAGTACTATTTATGCTCTTCCCATTCTTATTATGTTCAAGAACTTGTTCCAAGTCTACATCTTCACAGCACCATGACTAATTCTTCAAGTATTATATGCACTGTTGGTAAGTGCTTATGTGGTCTTCTTGTGTGCCAAGGAGATTCCCAAGTGTGATGTTCTCCTTGAGGTTGACCCTTGATTATCTTATATGCTTATTTCTCATTGAGTATTCCTTCTGAGATAAGGTGGCTGTAAACAGTGGATACACAGTGACTATAAGTATTGTTTGTGCTCTTCCCATTCTTTTTTTGTTCAAGAACTTGTTACAAGTCTACATCTTCACAGCACCATGACTAATTCTTCAAGTATTATATGAAATGTTGGTAAGTGCTTATGTGGTCTTCTTGTGTGCCAAGGAGATTCAAGTGTGATAGTAGGGCAGAAAGTCTAAAAACATTTCTATATTGTACTCTATTGTCTACATCCCACGTAGTTGAAGTATGGGAAGAAAAGATCATCATTGGGACTAACCAAAGATTCAGGGCATCACAAAACTAGCATTGAAGAGCATTTGTAAGGTATGTCCTATTCTTTGCATTGCACAAATGCAAGCCCTTGCTTAACTATGTCCTATGTTGTCTTACAAAGTTTGTGGTGATCCAGTTAACCCCACGAGAGCATACATAAAACCCAACTAAATATTACAAGGTAGAGACAAGAAACAACAGTCTCCATCTGGTAAGGGACAGCAGAATTGCCATGCCAAAAGACAAACACCCTAAAGCCAAGAAAGTTTTTTTCCATTTCTGAAAACCTGTCAGTGCTGATCTACATTCCTTGCAATGAATGACATGCCTGAAATAGCAATTGTTGGGTCTGGAGCATGGACAATTCAAAAGCACCTATTAGTTCAAAACCTAATTAGCACCTATTAGTTCAAAAGCTCCACTATCAACAACTGCAACATGTTACTTAATTGATGATTTTAATTTGAAGAGATTGGCTGGTCTAACCAAACCTATTAGCTCATCCATTTTTTCTTGTGTATTTTGTCAAATGTTGTCAAACAGTTTGCTTCCTATCTTGATACATTGCTTATATGATGAATCAGAGGTTGAACATTGATTCTAAAATGTCTTAAAATCACTTTTATTTGTAGAAAACTTTCAATTTCTAGAACATCAACATCATGCTACCAATATCTCCTAGCTCAAATCATTGTGTTTGTCCACATTTCAGGCCATTGATGGATCCTATTAAGAATATTGACGTTCTAGGATGGGTAGCTATGGAGACCACATACTCTCGTCTTCTCACATCTCTTATTGCTTGTGTTGTCGTAGCCACAGTAGTGGTGGCCCGAGAAGGCAGTGCACAAATGGGTAAACGAAAAAGAAAAGGAAATTCTTTTTATAGAATGGTTATTCATTCCAACGATGTGGATTG
>MU224637.1:1488567-1510263 GCA_018584345.1 Thuja plicata | reverse complement strand
TATATATATAATGGGAGCTATGCTCAACCACACCTCAACAGAACACAAAAAAACTCTAATAACAAAGCTACATACTATGAGCAGCTATAATACTTCTCAAGGGAAGATGATTGAAGACATAACAAACATCTTGAAGACACTAACAAACAACTAAGGGAGAAACATGGCTCTTAAGACAAGAGAAGACCCATGGAGGAGAGGGGGGATGTCATCATAGCACCTACTATTAGAACTCTTTAAACTTGACACCTATTGATGTTAAGCCAAAGAAAAATTCCATTATCATTCTCTTGTCTCCGCTTGAGAAGAGGTCATCATTATTGTCATAAAAACATGTTCATAGGTTCAAAGTCATCATAAATTACACATGACTTAAAAATAGTCCAAGCTTCTGTCATTTCTCTTCACATCTTGTTAGGAATAACAACCCACAAGCACAACTGAGAGGGGGGTGAGTCAGTTCTGATATAGAATATTAGACTTTAAACTTTATAAACCAAAACTTCAACTCAAATGATAACACAATAAATGCCAACACAATACTTGTCAAGGAAACCCTGTTAAAGGTAAAACTTCGGTGGGAATTAGCACCCACAAATAATGTACTGAGAGTATAGTATCCCTATTTAAATATTTATCCATGTTAGGAGCTTATTACAACAATATAGTACACAGTCCATGTTAAAGGACAAACCCTGTTAGGAGTCAAGAGAAACAGTGAGCTCACTACCCAGGCACACTGCCCAAAGAAGGTTAAATCCACCCTCAAGGATTCACAATTTGAACAAGTGTATATAAGGAATATACAATCCAATGAACTGTCTGATAGCAACTGTCTTTGTTTGGTCAGTTCCAATGAAGTATTCTTATCACAAACACTGCTCTACATCCAGCAGTCAATCAAGCTTCGCAACTTCCACACTTCTCTTCCTTTTTCAATCTCTACCTCTGGTTTTCAAAAGAAAAGATCTCTCATATATACCCTATTACAATAATTGATTAGGTCAGCCAATTAAGCTTTCCCAATACACAAATAATTAATTAAGTCGGCCAACTAGGCTTTCCCAATATACAAATAATTGTTTAACCCCTTGTAGATACACACGGTAGCTATAACAAGTAAACACCAATTACAATCCATCAGATATAGTCCAAGATCTGAAATTCACGCTCTCAATTCATAATACACGCTAGATGTCTAAAGTCGGCCACCAAATAGGTCTCCTCCAGAATACACGCCACAGCTGACGTCACCAATACTCTCACAACTATCAATCAACAACAAGCATTCCTCAATGTGTCCTCTATCATCCCCTAATTAGCGCGCGTGCTGAATCATCTTCACCTGTAAGATATATGCAAAATACAGAGACCTGCTCTATCAAGCATTACTGTCACAGTCCAGAAACCAGTCTTCACTAAATCATCTGTAACATCACCAATATGTAACCTCAAGTCAAGCGACCTTAAGAATAAGTTCATCACACATCCTTCTTCATATCCTTATCTTTGATTGTCCTGAATCATTCATACATTGTCCGTACACTTCTTCCAGTTGATATACAATAGTAATAACCAGTCTGTTCACTCCACAGAAACATATGTTGACATCAGTGACAAAACATGAATGCCACCGGCATCAGTAGTACCCAAATCTACTATCATCCAACAATCTCTCCCTTTGGCATTAATGGAAACATATAGAAAAATCCATCAACCCAAAATTACTCTCTCAATACAATCTTCTCAATATCCTCAATACAGTTCACCATAAAATCTCTCCCACAAAGCAGTAGGGATTTTCACATAGAATCGCTCCCCCTTTGACAACAATGGCAATACCATACGTCCTCTTTAATCTTCTATAAGGTGTAGCTTTTCCAAATCTTCATGTCTCCAATAACCAGGTACAAAATCACCCAAATGTGCTCAAGTATTCCAGCAATTACTCCCCTTGAGGAGTAAATCCATACATCAAGTCCATAACGTGATAGAGCTCTGAAAGCCACCGGATTGATACATGCCTGCATCAATTAATTATCACAAGGAGGGGCTCTGACCCCAAGCATGCTTCTGAGATACTCAAAAGCATCTTTTGGCAAATGTTTTGTAAATATATCTGCTATATGTTCCTTTGTGCTAATATACTCCAGTCTAATCTCTTTCTCTGCTACCTTTTCCCTCAAGAAATGATACTTAATAGAAATAGGTTTAGTCTTTGAATGCATTACAAAATTCTTCGACATATTCACTGTGATGGTGTTATCACAATGGATAACCATTGGCTCTTCAAAAATTATTCCAACGTCCTTCAGCATTTGTTTCATCCAAACCACTTGTGTACAATTTATAGCAGTAGCACCATACTCTGATTCAGCAGTAGATTGAGCAATACAATCTTTCTTCTTACTTAACCAAGAAACCAGCTTTTTCCCAAGGAGAAATGTACCGCCACTTGTACTCTTTCTATCATCCACATTACCTGCCCAATCAGCATCAATGTAAGCCTGAAAAATAAAGTCAACTGATTTTCCATACCATAATCCATATTCTATTGTTCTTTTCAAGTATCTGAAAATTCTTTTTACAGCAGCAAGGTGTGTCTCTTTAGGATATGCTTGATATCTTGCCACAATTCCAACTGCATTGGAAATATCTAGTCTAGTGTGAGTTAGATATTGTAGACCACCAATCATCGGTCTGTACTTTGTCTGAAAAATAGTTTGAGTCTCATCATTACTAGTCAATTTGTAACCAGTCACCATAGGTATTCCAACAAGTTTACAATCTTCCATTCCAAACTTCTTCAACATTTCCTTAAGGGCCCGTTTATTCACAAAATTTGTGTATGCTGAAATAGCCAATTCTAGAATTCTGCTATTCTGAAAATGAATTCTAGATATGGGCTTGTCGTGTTTGGTTCATGTGGAAAATGACTGAGAAGATGCAAATTCTGTGTTTGGTTCCACAAAACTAGAATTGGAATTGGAATTTTTGTTTTGCACATACACATATATACACACATGTGTGTACATGTATATATATACACACACATGTGTGTATATATACACATATATATATATACACCACTCATGTGTGTGTGTATATACACACATATATATATATATACACATACACATGTGCACACACACACACATGTATACACATACACACATGTGTATATATATATACACATGTATGTGTATATATATATACACATGTATGTGTATACACATATATACACACACACATATACACGTGTGTATATACAAATACATGTATATATATTATATACACATGTATATACACACGTGTGTATATACACACACATATATATACACATGTATATGTATACACACACACATATATATATATATGCACATGTATATACATATACACGTGTATATATATATACACACACATGTGTGTGTATACACACATATACACATATTTGTGTATATATATACACATATACACACACGTGTATATATATACATGTGTATATACTATATATACACATGTATGTATATACACTCATGTGTGTATATACACTCATGTATATATACATCCTTATAGCAATAAAATATTGACACAAAAATGGGAATGGATTTTTCTTCCCAAATTAATACTCTCAATTCCAATTCCACTTTTCAATTCCAATTCCAGGGTCTTTGGTGGAATTGTGGAATGCTCAAAATGGCCCAAAATTAGAATTCGCAAAAACCTATTCCAATTTTTTATTTTGGAAACAAACACTAAATTGAATAATTTTGGAATTCAGAAATGTCAATTCCTGGTCAATTCTGCGAAACAAACGGGCCCTAAGATACTTGGTCTAAGATATAAAAATACATTTTTGACTCTGATTTATTTGCAAACCAAGAAAGAATTTCATTTCACCAATCATTGACATCTCAAATTCATTTTCCATTTCTTTAGAGTACTTTTTACTCATTTTATCATTGCCTCCAAAAATGATATCATCAACAAAAACTTCTATTGTTAGAATTCCATCTTCATCAATTCTTAAATATAAATTACTGTCTACATTACCTTTTCTGAAACCAAGAAGAAGTAGATACTTGTCCAGTCTTGCATATCATGCTCTTGGTGCTTGTTTCAGTCCATACAATGCTTTCTTTAATTTAAATACCATGTCTTCATCTCTAGTCAAAGGAAATCCATTAGGTTGCTCAATTTATACTTCTTCCAAATCTCCATTCAAGAATGGCGATGTCACATCCATCTGATATACTTTAAAGTCTTTATGTGCAGCATAAGCAAGAAATAATCTCACAGCTTCCAATCTAGTGTATGATAAGAAATATTACATTTAAATATTAGATATTTGGATATGCTATGGGGGTAAATAAGATGCTCTCCTTTTATCATTAGATACACAAATGAAGGATCCAAATTGATTAACCCCAAAGGAAGGATCAATACATAAATGAATCAATCATTTGGAAATAAGAGCAAAAAGGAAGATCTTAAATACCCGTTTATTTTTATAGATTTGAATGTGTGATAGATTTAGAAAGATTAATAACTTTAATTGAAATGGATAAGAGAAAAGTACTAACCTTGAAATGTTGTAGATCTGAAGAATGCTATTTTCAGGGGTATGCACTCATTTTCTGAAAAATCTGAGACCGGATCTGGAATAGAAACACAGAGACAAACAAAACCCATAAATCTTTTTCCATTCTGACACAGTTTTGATTTTGACCCTCAAGTCAATGTCACCATTGACCCAGAATTTACGATTCTGACCTAGGGCAGAATCAACCTGAAAAGTCTCCAACAGGAAATCTATTTCTGGATCTCGAAAGTTTGCCAAAAAGGGTATCTGAATCTGCACTCTGATCCAATGTTTCGAACCTGTACCTGCAAGAAAAATGGATTTGTGTGTTGGGGGGAGGGGTTTGCCTTAGTCAAACCCTGATTTAGGAATTAACCTTGAAATCAATAATTGAAATAAAGAATGCTAGCAAGTAGTAGAAGTAAATCTAATAATGAAGCTATGATATTCAATAGATATGCAATTATATTTCGAATGTAAATAAGTATGTAAACATGAAAGCTTGGACTCAATATTAGAAACCATATACCTCCATGATTGTATGCTTGGAATCCACCTTTAAGAGAGAATGAATGAGTCTTGAGGATGCATAAAGGATCTTGAAGGAAGATCACACCACCATAATGGATAGAACTAGGGTTTGAATGATAAATCTTGAATGCTTGAACCAAATCCCTTCAAAGGTGAATCCTTGATCTTCAATGGAGAACTTGAATGCTTCAGATGAAGACTTGAACACTTTGAAAGCTTGAAAACATGTAGAACAATGGATGCTTGAATTGATGACTTCTTTCTTAGAGAGACTTAGTGTTTTGTTGATGATTCATACTTGATATCGCTTAGTGCTTAACATGACTTCATTCATTGTTCTTTGGTTAGAGAAAATGAGAGGAGAAAACTTCTTTATATATGAAACTAGGGCACAATCTTCTAGACATGCCTACATAGGAGAATTAAATTCCCATTAGACTTGTACCCCTCGAAGAGGACCTATATTAAATATAATTTAAGAATCATCACTTCGGAACCCAAAACAGTCAACCCGAAAGCGGGAAATGAACTTTTGATGACCTCTGGCAGCCGACAGACTTTCAAATTTGAAAGGGGGACCCAGGTCAAAGTCGAGGTCATCCTTGACCTAGGTCAAGGTCGAGGTCGACCTTGACCTAGGTCATGGTCAAGGTTGACCTTGACCCAGGGAGTCAGAACCCCTAGAAAATATGCCAGATGGGAGGGATGGTGCCCGGAGAGGCCCAATCAAGGTCCTAAACAGACACAGAAGTATGAGAGGATGCAGAAATGAGGGGACAATATGATGGTGTTCAAAAGCACCCCCTAAGGAGGGCTAAACGTTCTCTTAACATGGAAGTGCTTCCATTTTAAGACGATACATCTAGCAACAGGAGCAAATGTTTCTTCAAAGTCTATGCCTTCTTGTTGTGAGTAGCCTTTACAAACTAGTCTAGCCTTATTTCTTACCACTATTCCTTCCTCATCCATTTTGTTTCTGAATACCCATTTAGTTCCTATCACATTTTTGTTCTTAGGTCTTGGAACCAATTCCCAAGTATTGTTTTTCTTTATATGTTCAAGTTCTTCTTGCATAGCTTTAGTCCAAGAGTCATCTCTACATGCTTCATCAGTAGTTTTCGGTTCAACTTGAGAAATCAAACAAATTTCATCTCTTACTTGTGATCTTGTCATCATTCATTTACTTGCATTACCAATGATTTGATTTTTAGTATGGTTCTTCTTAACATACCTCGGAGTCTTAGGAGTCTCAATAATCTCAATTGATTCATCTTCAACCTCATCATCAACCATCAAAGGTTCTGCGTGTTCAGTAGTGACCTCTTTTATCTCTACAATCTGACCATAGTCATATATTCTTTCTTGAATCTGAAACTTTTCATCTATCCTCACATTAGCACTTTCAATCAACTTCCTCAACCTCAGATTGAAACATTTATATGCTTTGCTCTTAGTAGAATAACCAAGGAAAATACCTTCATCGCTTCTTAAATCAAACTTTTCTATCTCATCATCTCTTTTGATATAGCATTTACTTCTAAATATTTTGAAATATACTACAGTAGGAGTATGATCAAACCATAATTCATAAGGAGTCTTACTTGTGCCTTCTCTGATCTGAATTTTGTTCAAGGTGTACACAGTAGTACCAACAGCTTCTCTCCAATGAACATGTGATACATTTCCTTCCAGCAACATAATTCTTGTAGCATCTAATATTGTTTTGTTTCTTCGCTCTGCTATCCCATTCTGTTGTGGTGTCCTAGGAGTTGATGTTTGTCTAAATATTCCATGCTCTTCACAGTAGGTATTAAATAAATCTAGTGTAAACTCACCACCTCTATCTGATCTCAAACATTTTATCTTGAAACCATATTCATTCTCAACTTTTTCTTTGAATAACTTGAATTTGTCAAATGCTTCAGATTTCTCTCTTAAATATGTAACCCACATCATTATAGAAAAGTCATCAACAAAGAGTATAAAGTACCTTTCTTCATAATAAGATCTTGTTCTTATAGGACCACATAGATCTGTATGCACCAGATCCAACTTCCCTTTTGCTGAATAAGATTTTATTTTAAAACTGCTTCTAGTCTGCTTCCCCATAACACACTCTCTACACAGTGTTAGATGGTTTTACAATCTTAGGTAGATCTCTCACAACATTAGTCATACTTGCCTTCACAATGTTATCAAAGTTAACATGACAAAATCTTTTGT
Organism: Thuja plicata; assembly: GCA_018584345.1. Taxonomy (NCBI): domain Eukaryota; kingdom Viridiplantae; phylum Streptophyta; class Pinopsida; order Cupressales; family Cupressaceae; genus Thuja; species Thuja plicata. Next base: position 1,502,927 of record MU224637.1, on the reverse strand, counting down.
GCCATAGCCAACTATCATCAACCTTCACAATAAAACAAGAAGCTTCAAATGTATTCAATTCAAATACATTACCTCTAGATTTAGTACCATATGCGATCAAGTCTCCTCATTTACTTCTGATAGAGCATTTCCCATCAATGAATTTCAATTGATAACCTATGTCCACTAACTATCCAACATTCAACAGATTATGCTTAAGTCTATCAACAAGTAATACATTGTCAGTATTAGTCTTTCCATCGAGAGAAATAGATCCAACTCCAATGATAAGCTTAGGAGTATTGTCACCAAATCTAACAACACCACCATCATATCTTTTTAGACTAACAAACTTGTTTTTATCTCCAGTCATATGATGTGAACAACCACTATCTATAACCCATTCAGATTTCTTTTCAACACAAGACACTAAGGCTTTTTCTTCATGTATAGGTTCATCATCCTTTATAGCAATAAATCCAATTTCATCACAGTCACCATCATCATCATAAACACCCTCACTAGCATACTAACATTCCTTGTCTTTTGGATACTTTGATTTGTAAAACAAAGGTTTATGTTTTGGAACCCTTATAGGGCATCGAGATGTAAAATGACCAATCTTGTTACATGAAAAACATTTCAAAGGTAATTTGCCTTCAAATTTGCCCTTACCTCTCTTTTCTCTTCTAGAAATTAGTGTCACCACTTCATCTAGCTTTCTCTCTTCCTCCTGTATATGTTCTCATTCATCAGCATAGTCTCCAAGTTCTTCTCTTAAGTAACTATTGTTGGTGCTCGCAATTCCAGATAAGGTCTTTTTGTTTCTATGCACGGTTGCCTTGAATGCTGACTCAACTTTAGGTAAAGAAACTCCCAATTATGTGGCCTTAAAAGTAGTTAGCTTTCCAATCAACATTCTCTAGTGAAGTTCGGTGTCAAAGGTATAATCTCCTTTATAGCTTGTACTTTAGTTCTGTATGCAGGTGTCAGAGATTTGAGAATCTTCGCAATTACTTCTTCCTCACTGTAAGTACCTCCAGAGTTCCTGATGCTAGTAACCACTTCAGTAATCCTCTGTGCATATGCTCTAACGTTCTCATCATCCCTCATTTTTAGTGATTCCATCTTTGTCTTCCAGTTTTGTAAATTTCCCTATTTTGTAAATTTATCTCCTTCATATAGTGCTTCCAGTCTTGTCCAAATTTCATGTGTAGAATCTAGGTGTTTTACTTCTGTGAATTCGCCTTCAGAAAGTGTGTTGATCAATGATTCCCTTGCGACCATATTACATGGGAATAGCTTATTTTCATCTTCAGTAGCTTTATCCAATTGGTCCTCAGTCTTTATCTTTTCTTTTCCTTCAGTGATCATCCAGTAGTTGATTCCCAAACATAGCGAATGTGTCCTCATCTTGTTCTTCCAACTGTCAAAGTTTTCAGGATCAAATTTCAGACTATCCTTCATGTAGTAAGCCATCTTCAGGATCACCTCAAGTTGTTAAGCTTTCTCTCTAAGGACCAGTAGCTCTGATACTAATTGTTAGGAATAACAGTCCACAAGCACAACTGAGAGGGGGGTGAATCAATTGTGATATAGAATATTAGACTTTAAACTTTATAAACCAAAACTTCAACTCAAATGATAACACAGTAAATGCCAACACAATAACACAATACTTGTTGACAAGGAAACCCTATTAAAGGTAAAACCTCGGTGGGAATCAGCACCCACAAATAATGTACTGAGAGTATAGTATCCTTGTTAAAAAATTTAGCCATGTTAGGAGCTTATTACAACATTACAGTACACAATCCCTGTTAAAGGACAAACCCTGTTAGGAGTCGAAAGAAATAGTGAGCTCACTGCCCAGGCACACTGCCCAAAAAAGGTTAAAGCCACCCTCAAGGATTCAGAATCTAAACAAGTGTATATAAGAAATATATAATCCAGTGAAGTGTCTGATAGCAACTGTCTTTGCTTGGTCAGTTCCAATGATGTATTCTTATCACAAATATTGCTCTACATCTAGCAGCTAATCAAGCTTCGCAACTTCCACACTTCTTTGCCTTTTTCAATCTCTACCTCTGCATTTCAAAAGAAAAGATCTCTCATTAATACCCTATTACAATAATTGATTAGGTCGGCCAATTAAGCTTTCCCAATACACAAATAATTAATTAGGTCGGCCAATTAGGCTTTCCCAATATATAAATAATTGTTTAACCCCTTGCTAAGATACACACGGTACCTATAACAAGTAAACATCAATTACAATCCATCAGATATAGTCCAAGATCCAAAATCCACGCTCTCAATTCATGATACACGCTACATGTCTGAAGTCGGCCACCAAATAGGTCTCCTCCAGAATACACGCCACAACTGACGTCACTAATACTCTCACAACTATTGATCAACAACAAACATTCATCAATGTGTCCTCTGTCATCCCATAAGCGCGCACATGTTGAATCATCTTCGCCTATAAGATATACACAAAATACAAAGACCTGCTCTGTCAAGCATTACTATCATAGTCTAGAAACCAGTATTCACTAATTCATCTGTAACATCACCAATATGTAACCTCAAGTCAAGCGACCTTAGGAATAAGGTCATCACACATCCTTCTTCGTATCCTTATCTTCGATTGTCCTGGATCATCTGTACATTGTTCGTACACTTCTTCCAATTGACATACAATAGTAATAACCAGTCTGTTCACTCCACAGAAACATATGTTGACATCAGTGACAAAACATGAATGTCAACAACATCAATAGTACCCAAATCTACTATCATCCAACACATCCTTCCCTGCTAGAATAAAAAATGGCTCCCAATGTACCTGAGATTGATTATGGGTCAATGTTGTGTAATCCTTGAGAGACCTATGGCCAATATTGTGGAGTCACTAGTCTTCTCCCCACCATGTTTACCCAATCAAGAAAGCTAACAACTTGAAGCAATAGTGTAAAGAACAATATGAAAACAACTCTGTCATGAGTATGTGAGTTTGATACACTATGTTGCAAGACATGAAATTGCTTGCTACACCTCTTCATCTTCTTATATAAAAAGTATGTGACACTATGACATTCGCATGCTATGCCATATGTGTTATCCATTCTTAGCTTGAGAACGCACCTAATGCACTATGCTAAGCTTAGAATGCTAGAGGACTACTAGTCTATCAGCCCTCAACACTACATAAATGAATAATTATTATTGAGACTATTAATAGTGTATACCAAACCATTTTGTTTAATATATGAATTATTACATAAAACTTATAATTACTACAATGTAATTAAATTGACGTTGAGCTGTTTTGTTTTGTCAAGATATGTTCTTCACAACCATAACGAGAATTAGAGGAGTATGAATATAAAAAAGAAAGCAGGGCATGTTGGTGTTATGATTTTTTTAATCACACAATGGTATCCATGTGTCACAACCCAGCAATCTCAACGACCCTTCCACTGGTCTTACTTTTTTGCCAGGTTTAGGGGGAGGAGGCAAGTTGAGGCAAGACTAGTCCACTGGAAGTAGCAGTTCAATTTGAACGAACCAACTACCATTTAACCCAAGGCGGAGAGAATCGACCTCAGGACCTATATGGGACAAACATAAAGCCCTTAACCAACTTCATTGCCCCTTTACGATTGGTGTTATGAATAATATTGTACATAATATAAACTAAAGTATTTTATTAGTAATCTTTATATTATAAAATGACACATTATATGAGCTAATATAATAATATTAGCTAATAATTTACTACTTAATAATTGTCACATTTAATATAGCCCGCACGAGTAGTGGAGTTGGCTTGGGTTGTGGATTTACTCCCCATTGGTCAGGGTTTGACTCCAAGGCTCGATTAGCCCAATGGACGTGGTTTGTAAGTGACTTCATTCATCAACAAAAAAAATCTCGAAAGGATCATTTTGAATTTACTCTATATGAAAAACAAATATATTGTTTTGATTATAGGTAAAAACAAGTTTTGAAGGGATCTGAAACCTTGTACAGCGAGAAAGCTTAAGATATAGCAATACGATTACACCAAACACAACAGAACAACCAGAACAAGAGGCCACCAACCCCAAAAAACCACACAAAAGAACTCGGCCAAAGAAACACCCGAACTGCTACATAAAATAAATCTTTGGATAACTGTAGCAAAAGATAAAAGAACTGTCATTTTATCCCCTTCATATGGGATCGCATGGTCATGTCAAAAGATGGAGTGGATTTCTTAGAATGCTTGCCTTTAACTATAATCCATCCATCTTCAACACTAGCAGCCTTATTCTGCTAGCACAACGATTTCAGAACTTGATATCCAACACCCAAAAGTGGGGTTGACTCTCCCATAGAAACAGCTAGTGCAAGGCCGACATTTGATCCAGCCAGAGGGCGGTCAAGAAATGGAATTGTAAGGTCAGCTCCATCAGCTATTGAAATACCATCAGTTCTAGCAGAGCCAATACCCACTGAATCACCAACAGAAAAACTGGTATCAACCAGCAAAGAAAGAGTAGGTTCAAGTCCAACAACCGGGATAGGAACAGAGGCAGCAGTCCCAGCGAAACCTTCAGGAGCATTACAATCAGGACCTAAACCGGCCTTCTCACTAGCAGGCAGAGGATTGCCAATATCAGGAACAACCTTCATCTCAGATAAGATAACAGAAATTTATTAATGTCCAACAAGAGACCACAAGGGTCAGAGTGAGAGGAGCTTTTCCAAACAGTGTAGTGTTGGGTAGAAGCACCCTTCCACCAAGGAGAAGATTTCTTCTTTTGGTAAAAAAGCCACATTGGGATGAGATATGACCAGTCTTATAACATTTACAACATCTAAAAGGAATACCTTTGAAGTCAAGTTGTTGGATCCATGATCCAGGATGATTCAATTTTAAATTCAATAGGAAGGCCCTTCAAGGTATCAATATCTACCAAGATGAGTGCAAAAGTAGAATGGTACATATTGTCAGACTCATTATCAATCAACAAAAAGTCCCCCAAAGCCTCACCCACTTCCTCTAGGACGAAGTCATGCCATAGATGAAGAGGCAGATTGGGGAGCCTGACCCATATAGGAACCCTGACTAAAAACAAATATATTATTATTTGTAATATGTACAAACCATTTATTTATATTGTAAATTAACTAATATAACCATTGTTTGACTTTGACCCATTATAAAATTAATTATTTTAAAATATATATGATTAAACTTGATTATTACGACAACTTATATTATAAATTAAATAATACAACCAATGTATACTCTATTGAAGGGTTTTATAATTAACCTATTATAAACTTACTATATTAAGTATATATGATTATACTTAATTATTATGTTGATTTATATTATAAAGTAACTAATATAACCACTATATATTGTATTGAAGGGTTTTATACTTGACCTATTATAAAATCAAGTATATATAAGTTTTATACTTGATCTATTATAAAAATTAATTATATTAAAATATATATTATTATACTTAATTATTATGTCGAAAGGTTGTGCCAAGAAGCATATTACAATGACCTAAATTGTAGCACCATAGTCAATAGAAACCTTTTTAATTTAAATCGACATTCATATTAACAGTCATTTGTACAAATGTGCTTCTCTATTGGTCACCTGTCAATAGATTGTTCTCTCTTACGTTGTAAACGTGCTACCACTTGGTGGAAGGACACTAATGATGATCATTTCACTGTCCTGGCTTCTAATTCTTCCTTTGATCACTCTTCACAGGCTAATGATGATTCCCCTTAGGCTCCTAATACTGATTTGACCTCCTCTAACCATGTTGATCCTACTCCACCTCTTGTTGCAAGTGTGGCACCCTCTTGTCGCATGGACCCTTCTCTGTTTGTTATTCATGCTCAACTCCAAGCCTTGGCTAACGATGTGCAACCTTGTCAACACTCTAGCCCTGGTGTTGACAGCCTTACAAGGAGGCCTCCCCTTGCGGTAGGGATTGTAGTGATATTATTCCCAGGACGATTGTCCATCGACGCGGGAAAAATCATTCTTCGGTTTCTCATTCTCCTCCCCACACTGTGGGTGAATTGTCTATCCACTATTGATGTGGGTTAGTAGTTGTTCTGCTAAAGTGTTATTAATGGTCTTTTGTTAACCTTGTTTTAAATGGCCTTTTTGGTCTCTCTTTGTAAGGACTAGCACCCTTGTTTTGCTATTGTTTATTATTAATAAATAAAAATCGTTTGTAATATATATTAAAGGTAAAATAACTCAACGTTAAAATGCACATCGAAAAAATAATGTGTATTTATATGATTGTCCACTGGTAAGGGTTTTGAAACTGAGAAGGTGATAAATGGCCTCCAAGGCTTTAAGGTAAAAACTTTATGTATTGTCTTAGCCCACTTGCATTCAGAAGTCAATTCCTTTTATGCTAGAAGGTAGATATAAGAACTTCATATTCATCTTCTTATTCAAGAGAAACTTATACATAATCTTCCTTAATATTCTACTCATCACCTCTCGAACAAACCAGTATAGCACATAATCAAAAAAATAAAGCAAATTTGAAATTTAAATATTGTTTCCACTACCAACCAAATTATGTTTACTGCTGCAATGGAAATAACCTTTTATTTAAAAGTAGGTAGGAAAAAGAAAGATACACTGTAAATCACAGTAGATCATTTTCAACTCAAAAGAAAGAAATTATAAATCACAGAAGAACATTTTCAATTCCTATGTTTTACGTCTGAGAATTTTAGGTTGTGGAGCATTGACTTTATTTTGTCAAAAATGTAAGCTACTGAAAATTAAATTTTCTATTTTCTTGTATTTAGAAAATCCATGAAATTGTATTTCTATCATTTTTTGTTCTAGACATAGAGTTGATAGAAATAAAGCTTTGAAGGTACCTGCTATCTGATGGTTTTTTAAACTTGGATTTTTAAACAAGGTTATAGAGGAATTTTTATAAGAATTTTCAATGTTTTTTTTGTGGTTTTGGTTGCTAAGCTACGTCTACAAATTATTGAGAAAATTTCTAGCTACCTCAGCATTCAATCAATCTTGTTCGTCTACATTTTAGCAAGTTCCAAAATTGTTGAACAATTTACTTTTGACCTCGGTTTTATTCAACTTTGATAGTTGAGCTTGAAAAATGTTATTCTAAGATGTTGCACACACGCTTTAGGGTAAATTTGAGCAATATTGTTGTTAACTATCTGCACTTTCTTTACCATTTTCGGAAGGCCTAACGAATAAGTTCTTTTTGTACATCCACTCCCAATTGTATATATTAACTTTAAAAATGGACTATAAGGATTTTGTTTTTGATATATTTTGTAATAACCGAAGTTGCTAAATGGTTCCAAACCCTGTTGATGCTTATATACAAAGTACTTTTTGTTAAGAAGCACTGGAACATTAGCATACAGAGTTTGAATAAATATATCCTTGATCCTCAAAAGAAGGCAAATTTAATAATATTTTGAAATTAGGATGTGGTGGAGTTAATTTTTAAGATTCTATAGATTAAACAAATGCCCAAAATTAACAGATTTTTAAGAACCAGGTGTTGATGTGAGAAGTTGATTGGCTTTTTGGAGCTTAAAGATTCTTCAAATCTCGCCTAGGCTAGGTGGATTAGAGTCTAGGAGAGCCCTGTCTCTAACTGAGGTGAAACGAAAAACTAACAATATGCTATTAATTCCAGAGTAAACAAATTCAAATCTGTGATACTAAAACAAAGTTAATGCTTGTGAATCATATTTGTATATATTAAACACATCCTCTAGAGCTTCAGTTCATCTTCTTGTACTAAAAATCTTGTCAGACTTGTAGGCATTCAAGCCGGTTGACAGTTATGAACCAAATATTTTTTACTTTTCAGTAATCTTATTTTTCCTTTATTTATATCCATCTTAATTATTTTCAATTTGAAATTTATTCATATTTAGAAATATTAAATAATTTGATATTTTAATATCTCTACATATTTTATTTGAATTTTTTTAAATATAGATATGCTAGTTGTATTTAATGAAAGATAACTATTTTTCATCATAATAATAAATTTCTCCTTAAAATATATGTAAAGATATCATTCTTTAAAACACTTTATTTCAGTAAATTGAATGAATGAATTTTCATGACATCTATGAGACCAAGCGATTTAAGGGACCAAAAGCTACAGCATTAACACATTTTCATATTTCTTTCTATGTCAGCTATTCTATTATGAATCTTGACCAAGAAATTTGCTAACTTGTGAAGTTGTCTCCTCAACGAGCTCATTTAGACTATCCACCTTCCAAGTATCTTCAAATTGCTTAAGAATATCCACATATGTTGCACACTCCATAATGAAGTACCACTCGGTTTCAACGTCTTTGCTACAAAAGACACAAGTTCTTTTCTCCCACTTTTCTTTCGGGGTAGTCCATCTATCTATTTCACATCTATAGTGATAGGAAATCTAATAATCTTTTGATGTAGTACTAGTCTTGCTCCTTATACATCTTCTAGGGTCTCTTAGGCCAATCACTGACCTACTAGGGTTCTTCTATTCACCGTAGGCTCCTTAGGTATCTTCTCACAAGATCCTAATTTCTTTTCAACTAGTAAACACCAACAAGATAGAATTCACAACTTTGCAAACCTCATTCTAGAGCCAAATTGGTCTTTCTTGTCCATTTGTACAATTTGACTCAATTGGATTCCAATCTTCACCAAATCGAAAAGGCAGCATATGAAGATGTCAACAGGACCAATTCCAACCCCTACAAACTCAATTTGCTCTAAAAACACAAACGAGCTCCAAGAACCAATGCAATTACCCCCAAAATAGGGCTACAAGCAATTAGCCCTATTTGGACACCTTTTCTACATTGTCTTGGGAAAATGTCTCAACAAGTGCCAAATAGGATTAGGATCTAGACACCCTTTTCAGGGACACTAAAGATTTTCTAGGTTTTAGGCCCCTGAAGTGTCCGTACAGTACTTCCTACTTTCATGCCTAAAATTCAGGGTTTTAGGCCTCCTTCACTGTCTGCACAAGAAATGGACTTTATTGGCCAACAAGGTAACTCCTCACAACTCCTCATCCTGATTGGGGGTCCTCCACTGACTCCTCTGCCTTTCCACTTCCACTGATTGAAGCTATGGATGCTTTCAATCCCTCTAGCTAGCTCTGCAACCTTTGATGATCCCTAGCCATGCTACTCTAGTTCGCCTAGGGCATCATCTTAAAAATACTTGCCACCACTTCCAGGGCCCAACCTACTATGTACAGAATGTACACGGAGTCTACTTTCATAATCTAAGAGCCCGAGCCAAAGCCGCGGTGGAAAAGAAAGTTAAGACTCCATTTGCAACCAGTGCTCAAAACCAGACCAGCGACTGGACTGAACTTTCAAAATTTTACAAGAGCAATCAAAACTATTCAAACTACCAAACTAACACCACAAGAAGTTCAATACTAACCTACATTACAAGAAACAAAACTAACAGAACCACTTTCAATCCATTACATTGCCCGATCACCTTAAAACACACAAATTCACACTGTCATTCAACAACACAGTCCATACATGAAAGTTCTAAAACTTGCCAACCCTTCACAAATCCCAAGGATGATCTTATATAGATGACCCAAACACTAAATGGTCGATTTCAGACAGTTACCCAACCAATTTCTTCAAAGATGCTAACTTGTCTTAAAAGTTGTCAATGCTGTCAATGACAACATTGACAACTTTTGGCAACTTTTGGGTTTGATGGCCAAACTTGGTCAAACCCTAGCCAAACTTGTCCAATTCACTACATATGATGAAACAACATCCAAAAGGACCTCTAATCCCTCTCTTGGCTTATTTTGTTACCAAATGCTAAAATGCCCTAATTGAACCTAAGGGTCACCAAGGACCAAATAAGACCTATCCTCCTACAAACACTTCACACACTAGGACTCTTGGTCCCTTTTTTTACCTAGTGGTCTGGCTAGAACCACTACAAACCAAAACAAAGAAAGAGCAAATCCTAGGTTACATTTCCACAACTAGCCTACCTAGGTGCTCCTGCACCATCTTTAATACAGCTTTTTTAAATAACTAAACTAATATCATAAACAAAAAAAAACTAAACTAATATCATAAACAACTCTAATAATCTGATAAAAGTTCCAGACCTAATAATCTGATAAACTTATTAAAGATATATTTATCAAAAATCTGACAAAAAAATCTAAGAAAAATCTACTATTCTGACCAAAAAAAAATCTAATAACGTGACAAGTCCTATTCTCCCACTTTTCAAAAGAAGCCCAATTAAAAATCTGATAAGTTCTGTCCTGTCTTTCTAAAGAAACCCAATTAAAATTCTGATTAAAAAAACAAACCTAATAATCTTTAATATATATATATATTTAGACAACTAAACTAATATCATAAACGACTTAAAGTGTGTACAGGAGCTTTACTTTTCCTATTATTGGAGGCTTTAAGCGTGTGAATAGATTAAGAAATGACGAGATTTTCCCTGATCGACCCACAAGATTCTTTGTCCAGAAATCTCTTTCAAAAACAAACATAAAAAGGGAAGGGCAAATTTGGATCGTCCGTTACAGAAGAGCCGGCCAGAGATTTGGGCCCCGCTTAAATAATGTTATAAAAGCTTGTCAGTCTTTGTAAATGGGGTTGTCCTCTCTGTCTATGCTGAATGCGTGAAGGCATTTTAATTGGGACGTTTTGTTGACTGATTGATTGATTCGTATCTCGAAAATTATTCTCTGGAAGGATTACTGACTTGACTTGAACTAATTTGCATATAGAGAAGTCTCACCCACAACAATTTTCCTCACTTGACTCATTCTCTTCCGCAAGTGTCGTGTCGTGTTCTGACTTCGACTAATTTGTACCTGGAAAAATCTTCTGCACTACATATTATTAGACCAATTCTTATTGTGTCTATTTGCCTTTGGAATCCTTCGCTTCAAAGTAACGAAGACGCCCCTCCTCCCTCCTATCAGCGTTCACTTGAGTTTCTCACAACGGAAATGGCTTCCTCTTCCTCATGCAAGCAACATCAATCTCAGCTACAAAATGCTTTTGATCAACTTGCACCTTACTATGAATCTACCTCAACAGAGCCCTGCGATATATTTATTAATCATCGTGGAAGTGATGTAAAACACACATTAGCTGCTGCCATCTACCATAAACTTCATCCCATGGGATTGCATGTCTTTCTTGATGTGGAAATTCTTGAGCCTGGTGATGTCATGCCAGCAGAAATACAAGGCGCCATAACTAGTGCTGCCCTTCACATTGCCATTTTTTCTCCCAACTATGCTCAATCCCCCTGGTGCTTAGCTGAGCTATCCTTCATGCTCAAAACTGGTGCTAAAATCATTCCTATTTTCTATCATGTTGAGCCCTCTGACCTCAGATGGATTGATCTAGGAGAAGGTACGTACGCTAATGCCTTTTCAGAGCATTGCAAAAAAGGAAAATTCTCCCCAGAAAAGCTTGACGAGTGGAGAAGGGCACTCTACAACATTTCATTCCATTCCGGCTACCAGGTTAACAATAATGAGTATGTATCACTTGTGAACTCAAAATATACATAAATGCAGAATAAAAACAGAGCTGTACAATTATTGTTATTTATCTTTCCAATGAAAAACAGAGTATTCATATATTTACTTTTAGGCACTCTTCCTAGAAGACTCAATCGAACTGTTCTATATTTACTCACTAACCTACTCCAAATCTATTCTTAACATAGCTTGCAAAGCTATTTTATATACCATCTTTCATTAAAGAGCGAAAGTCCTAAACCCACATTACTAAATCCTTAAAGACGTGGCTTTTTATCACATATCTCTTAACAAGTTTTATTTTTTTCTTCAATAATAAGTCTGAAATCTCTTCTATTGATTATATTTCTATTCTATTTTGTCGACACTATTTAAGCAGAATATAATGTTTTAATTTATTTGAAAATTTTGATTCACAATGTCAGGGATGAGGGCAGAATTTTGAAAAATATTGTGAATTGTGTAATCAAAGTCATGAAATCGGTATCATTGCCAGTAGCAGAGCATCCGCAGGGATTGGATGAGCTTGTACAAGGCTTCCAATCAGTTGCAAGTAAAGAGAGAGTGCAGATTACAGGGATTGTGGGAATGGGAGGTAGTGGTAAGACCACACTGGCCAAAGAGCTATTCAACAGGAACTTTTCATACTTTGAGAGATGCAGTTTTCTTTTTGATGTGCGAGATGCAGCATCAAGGAATGCTCTAGCTAAAAAGCAGAAAAAGCTTCTGAGGGACCTTGGTGTCGATCATTTGCCATTCGATCATGTAGATGAAGGCAAGGCCATTCTTGCAAATCGATTGGTCTCTTATCGGGTGCTTATAGTTTTGGATGACGTTGATCACATCGACCAGCTGAATACTCTGCTACCAAATAAAGACAATCTTGGATCCCAAAGCATTGTCATTGTCACAACACGGGAATTGGGAGTTCTTATTTCATGGGGTCTCCCATGCATTTATAAAATGGCAGGACTCAACAGGTCACACGCTGAGAAGCTCTTCTGCTGGCATGCTTTCTTGCAGCCCTCCCCACCCGCTGGATTTAAATCTCTAGTTGAAAAGTTTCTCAAGGCAGGCAATGGTTTGCCTCTGTCACTGAAGGTATTTGGGGGACAGTTATATGGCATTAACTCCAAATATAACTGGAAATCCCAATTAAAAAAACTATCAAGAATATTGCCTACCGACATCAAACAGAGGCTACAAGTTAGCTATGATGCACTCGATGAAGAAGAGAAAGAAATGTTCTTAGACGTAGCATGTTTTCTAATTGGAGAAAATACAAGCAGGGCCATAGCAGTGTGGGATGGATCGGGTTGGAGTGGTGCACATGGTTTAGAAACACTTGTAAATAAATGTCTTGTGGAGCTGGTCTCCGAACCAGTCCACCCTGGACAAAGCTCCTCCTACACAGAGAAGATAAGGATGCATGACCACCTTAGAGATATGGGAAGAGTGATTGCCAGTAAACACTCCTCATATCGTATTTGGTCCCCAGAGCAGATAAAGCAACACTCCCTGGTAAGGTTCATGCAGGCAAATCTATCTATCTATCTATATAATCACATTTTTTTCTTGCTTATTGACAACCGAAGGTGTTACAAATTAGTTTAGTTTGAATTTAAAAAGACATACTTTTTTTTTAAAGTGCTGTTTCAATAATATTCACGTATAAATATGATTTCAAATGAACCATCTACACAAAGAAAGCTTAGCACACAGACTGTTTACGCCAGAACACTAATTTGTCACTGTCTGTCTCTGCTTTCACTGAGTTTGACTGACAAACTTTGTATTTCTGATTTGTTCATTCAGGAAAGAATGCCGATTCGAGGTATTCAAAGTGCTGATGCTTTTTGTGAGTTTAAAGAGCACAGGCATCCACTAATGAGAACTTCAAAGAGACGATCTAAACTCCCTAGATTGTCTGTTAACTTACAAATTCTTTTTGTCAGAGGAAATGAGTTCACGGAAGAGTTTGCATCATTATCTGAAGATCTTGTGTGGCTCCGCTGGGAAAATTTTCCTCATAGAAGCCTTCCATCATGGTTTACAATGAGAAATTTAAGTGTTTTAGAGCTTTCAGGTGCTAATGACTTGGAAGAATTATGGGAGAGCAATGCAAATGTAAGTATTTCTTTTCTTCTTGAAGAAGAACACTAACAAAATTTTCAATACTCCATGTTTTTCAATTTGAATTGAATATAAAATTGGTTGCCTGCAGCCTCCGTTGCAATTGAGAGAGCTTATTGTATTTGGGAGGAGTAAATTGCAATCACTTCCAAACTCACTAGGGCGCCTTAAGTACTTGAAAAAGATTGACTGTTACTTTAATGGTGGCAGTTTGCCAGAAGAGTTATGTGGCCTCCAGTCACTGGAGTTTTTGGCTTTATCAAGCAGTACAATGCTATTTTCACTGCCCGCTGGGTTTGGGAATTTACTAAGCTTGCAGCATTTATCTCTACAGCATTGTCACCTTTTGAGGGCATTACCAGATTCTTCCAAGCAGCTGATACACCTGAAATATCTAAATTTAGCAGGCTGTGAAATGCTATCTTCATTACCTGCTGGTTTCGGTGATTTAATAAACTTGCATACTATAGATCTGGACTCTTGTAAGCAGTTGAAGACATTGCCAGATACATTCAAGCAGCTGATACACCTGAAATCTCTTAATTTAAAGTACTGTGAAAAGATTAAACTGAGATTGGATATGCTGGAGCACATGAGGAAGCTCGAGTATTTCAACCTCAGCTTTTGCAAGGAACT
>MU224637.1:1464195-1481925 GCA_018584345.1 Thuja plicata | reverse complement strand
GAAGAAGAAGAAGAATCTGAATAGAATAATGAATATCAATAAATTTTGAATCCATTAGTTGAACTTCAAACAATGTACTTGAACTGATGTTCTGATTTAATTTAGATGTTTTGAATCTTTGATGTTATGATAGTATGACTATGATTCATGATGCTATGTTTACAAATTTAAATGTTTACTTTTAGTTTTTATGATACTATGTGACATTCTAATCTTAACTCATGCTTCTAGGCTGCATAAATATCAAAATATGTATATATATATATATATAAATTTACATATTTTTGAAAAAACGAACCCGAACCCAAAAACCCCTTTTTCAAAATTTTGTCGAACCGGCGAACCGGTTCTTCGAACTCGAACCCGAACCGGCATCCTAGCCTATAACTAAAAAATTGCATGGGAACACTCCAGCTGCTTAAAATTAAGCAGAAATTGCACTTAAGCAGCTGCATGGGGACATGGGCTTAGAGTCCAACCAATAATAAAGATGAGTTTCAAGTGGCTCTCGTGGGAGTGCTGGCAAGTAGAAGGCTTGGCTTTAGGAGAATACACCTTGAAGGTGATTCACAAATTGTCATCAACGCAATCAGATTGGGCAACATTCCAAACTAGAAGTTGGGTGGATGGTTAAGTCAGATAATGGAAGTACTAGCAAGCTTCAAAGATTATGTGGTATCCCATATCTACCTTGAAGGGAATGATGTAGTCGATGAGGTCATGAAAGCTTCGGTCAATATGATGACACAAGAGTTGGAGGTAAAATTTCCTAGTGATTGGCACTACTTCATTTGTCGCATCAAATGATCACTAGTTACTTCCCACGGATGATCTCAGCTGGAGGCGCTTAGTTAAGCTAAGGCTCGCGAACTTGCGTCACAATCATTACAATGAGTCTTTAAAAGGTGAACAGGTGGTGGCATTGATATGTCACAAACGTCCTTCAACATGGACATGAACATCTACTTAAAGGCCAAAGAACACTGAATTGCTTTCTATGGGGAAATTTTGGAGTAGATGTTGATGGATGTTTTTAAAACATGCGCCAATTTATTTTAATTTTAAAATATATACACATGCACAAAAAAAATAAGACACGACATCAATCCTGAGAGTCACTCGGACAATGCCCGGAAAGCAAGAAAACATAAGTCACACAAGCAAATCTTGAAAAGCAAGGAAACAGAAATAACAAAGTTGCTTAACTGGCAAGAACAACTCTAGAGGGAGGCGATGGGGGATCCCGGTCATCCGGTTTACCCCATACATCAACGTGGTCTGGGGTGACGTTAGGAATGGACCACCCCTCATCAACAATAGCTTCACCCTCCTCTTTGTCTTTATCTTCATCGCACACAGGCTAGATTGCCAAAGCCAACCTAGGGAACCATTCAGAGGAGTTTGGCCAAACACCACCTACTCCAATCAAAAGCCAACCACTACCACCACCAAAAGATGACCCCGCTCCCTCGAAGGACACCTAGAAGCAAAGCCTTTATGCAGTGGAAACGCAGAGTGCACTAAGCCAAGCCGCTCCCACCACCAAAGTGGCAACAAAGAGCCTACGACCTAGGGGTCTAAGAACGCCGAGTTGAAGAACTTTGGCCACACTAGTATCCACAAGGTGGGGATTGACCGCTGGAGACAAAATTGTGGGGGGTGTTAGCTCTTTTTCTTGCAGCACAACCTTGATGTGACAGTATACTTATGTACTTGAATACAAACTCCTATTTCATACAAGAGAAAGGCTAATTGATGAGGGTATTAGATAACATCTGGGGAAACTATTACCTCCTTTTTTGAGATCCACTAGCTCAGGCAGGTATTACCTATAGGTGATTACTGATTTACAGTATCTTTTAAGTGGATTATCTTCTTACTAGAATGCTAAAATGTCTTTTAATGGATCAACATGTAAATGACTATGCAAATGACTATGAATATCCTGATACAAAGCTTAATGATCCATACTAGTATTTGGACAATAGCAATTAGTAAGGTAACAAGGATTCTCATCCTTCTTTTTTCAGTTCTTATGAACCTCAGGAAGGATAACCTATTTTGATTCTCTTTTTTCAGTTCTTATGAACCTCAAGAAGGATAACCTATTTTGATTCTCTTTTTTCAGTTCTTATGAACCTCAGGAAGGATAACCTAATTTGATTCTCTCTCAAAGGAATCAGTAGACTGAATTGTATTCCTTAAACACAATTACTTGAATGGAATGTATATTTGAAGTGTGAATGATTTGATAAATTAAAATACTAGTTGGATAATGATCAATTACTTAGCCAACTAAAAACCACTGCTTTATCTTTGAGCTATAGAGTCAATAGATACAATTCCACAGAAAAAGATAAATAAAGATACTATAGGATGCCTTACAACCTATATGCAACTCAGGTAAAGTGCCTTACAAACTACCCTGTCACTCCCACACTGCTGTATCAAATCCTCAAATACTATTATACTCCCTGAAACTACTCACAAAACTTAGTCCTTTCCTTGAAAGAAACTTGCAAGTAGTTAGACAGCTACCTTGTAACCAATATGTTTAAAATGCCTTACAATTTAAACATAAAAGAGCATACACAATAAGTAAAGAGACAACAACAATATAGAATAAGAGTTGCACTGTATTTTATTTATATATTCCTGCTTCAGTACATATAGAGACTAAAAGCTCAAAAAACTCAGAGCAAAATTTAGAAGTCTGGCTTGCAACTATATTTCATCTGAATCCAACCTTTACAAAATGATAGAAGAGAACTATTTATAGGCCTAAACCATCTTGGAATCCTTAAGATAAGGATGCTACAAGCTTCGGATGGTTTAGAAAACCTAACCCTAAAACGCAGAAAAGACAAAAGACAAGAATGATCCAAGCAGTGGAAGGACAAGAATGAAGAATGAAATCTGATTTGCTTCTTTGTCTTCTTCTGAACTTTGGCACCTTTGTCTGTATGTGTTCAAGATAGCATCTGATAATTGAAATAAGATCTAGTGACCGCCAATACAGGCTAACTTACACTAATCTCTTTAAGATTGCTAACCTTCCTGTGCTCAAAGAGCAGGTGCCAAGTGTTTCTCTACTCTTCATCAATGATATCAATGTCCTCTGCAGCAGCTTTCTTCTTTTTAGGCTTTGTCAGTGTATCTCATGCTGCTACATCATCTTCAGTAGGCCAATTAAAGCTCTTAATGCTCTCAAGTTGTGATTTTTGCCTGTTCCACCGAGTATCTGTTATACTTTTGACATCTGTTAGAAATTTGTTGATGTCAGTCTCAGCCTTAAAGGCTTCATCCAAAATCTTATTATAACATTTCATATCTAATTCTGCACTGTCAATAATAAATGCCTCTTTCTTAGGCAGTTTAGTATCAAATTCTGCTTTCCATGCCTCCAAGGCTTTGATCTGATTGTCATCTCCCTTGATCGAAGGAATAAATCTATTAAAATCTGATCCAAAAAGATTGATTCTGGTCTCAATTTGATTTAACTTGCCTTTGAAGAAAGGCAAAGTCACATTTATCTTCTCAATTTCATCACCAACCTCTGTGACTATCTCCGGAAGATCATTCCTATGTGGTCGCAAAGATGCCAACCTCTCAAACAATTGAGTCCTGCTAGACCATATTCCAAAGTAGGGGTTTAAAATAGAAATAAAATTTGTTACCTCAGCATGTAAAATAGGAAGCTTATTATATGCATTTAAAATGAGATCAGTTTTTTCCTTTAATATATCAATCCTATGCTGAAAGATACTCATTAATGATCCTAGGACAATCTCATTGTGCTCCTTGATCTATTCCTCCGTTTCAGCACTCTCCCTTGTTATCTCTGTTTGGACCTCTGCATGTATACCCTCTTTTGGTGATGCAGGGATAACCTCAGGTTTCTCCATCAATTGCTGAGTCAAATCTCTAATTGTGTTCTCCAAAGCATGAATTTTAATATGACATAGCTCCCTATCTTTTACAATAGCACTAGTCTCTTCTATTAGGGTGTCATACCTTTGTGATAGTTGTTCAGTTTTAGCTACATTCAATTGGGCAAAATGTGACAACACCTGTGAAATCTCCATGTCATTGGTATAATTGACAGACCATACCATTTGACTACCAACCATGTTTTCTTGAATATTTATCAAGGGTGGCTTTTGATCCTTAGGAGCTAGGCTCCACATTGCAACAGCCTGGGACTTTGGGTTATAACCAAATCCTTTGATCAGTTCTCCAACCTGCACTTCTGATGATAATTTTAACTCTGGTTGCTTCCTTATTTGATCAATTATAAATGCTGAGGCTAAATCCCAGCCTTCAACAAGTAACATCCCACTGGCTTTGACCAGTTTCCTTGCTTCCTCTGGAGTAATTTGTTCTGTTTCAGGATCATAATCCTGTATAGCCTATAAGGCTTCAGCTGTTACTAGCTCTCCTCCATCCAACTGTAGTTGTTTGCCAACTTGTTGCTGCTTATTTCATCTAAGGAAATCTTTAAATTCTTTGGTTTTGATGAAGTTATCATCATCAAGGAATTGTTGTTGATGGATTATCCTTTCATCAATGCATGTTCTAAGAGGTAATTCAATATTTTCCTCTTCATCCTGTTGCAACTTTTTTCCTTTTCTGATCTCCTTCCTCAACTGATGATCATATGGTCTATTACCAGGAATAAGAGCACTGACTTTATCCCTTTTCTTCTCTCTTCTCACACAAATTATTGCCTCGGAATGCTCTCCAAGTTCAACTCTTTGCTTTTTTAAAGGAGGCTCATTGGTAACCTCAATTTCTGGGACCTTTGTTAGGTCAATAATGTTCTCATCTCCTGCTTGTTCTTCTGCAACTGCTTGATTTACTGGAGGGGGAATGGGCAAGGGGTAACCTTCATCACTCTCATCATCATATTTTGATTCAGAGTGCTCTACTTGGCCCTTCTCTGGTACTACTAGTGCATCCTCTAATTGATTGCACAGGAAAGTGTGAGAGTCTATCATGGCCTCTATCCTTTTCAAATAAGGTAAATCAGGAAAGAACCCTCCAAAAGACATCCTTTCCTCTTTACCTGCCTTTCCAAGTCCATTAATTCTTTAATTTTATTTGCTCTTTGAATCACTTCCTCATCCTCAAGAATATTCCTTATGGCATCTTCTTCCATGTACTATTCATGCTCATAAGTATAAGGAATGGTTGGGGTTAGAAGCTTCTTGGCACTTGCAATAAATCCCTCTGTATCAATGTATCTATACAATGTCGCACCCATCCTGTAATGGCTTAGCCAATTGTTCACTAAATCTATGGCTCTTTTGCCAATAGTGAATTGATATACTTTGAATTGTCTGGGAGTGAATGTCCCTTTCCTGTGAGGAGCCAGATGCTCCTTATCTGTTAACATGAGCTGCCATATAAACTCCATTACTGCGATTTTGGCAGGAACATGAAATGGGAGTATGTGTGGTGGATGTGAACATCCATATACTCTAATCATAGTAAAATTCTCCTCCAAGTAGAAATCACCCCAGTTGTGATCTCCAAGCCACTTGTCTACATACTCACAAGGCCTCAATAATTGAAGCACCTTGGCTGGTAATCTGGTTTTGTTTACTCCTAGACACTGAAGTAATGGATAAACTATCCAGTTCTCAAATGCACAGAACTCACAATCCTTTGCAATATAATTCCAAATCCTTATCCAAAATTGAATAAGGTTGGGTTGACCCTGGTGAACTCTTTGTGGCCTCAAATTATTCAAATCCATTACAAGGTAATTGTAATACATTATTAAATGCATTAGGATAGAGTAATGCAAAAACTTAGGCTACTTTTCTTTATTCTGGATGGCCACAAACCCCTCATGCATTCTATCAATTATATACTAAATATAATCATAAGTGGTGCTAGCATGGACATCCTGCAAGTCTAAAGTAATCATCAGGACATCTGCAGTGATCCTCTATGTACCCCCGTCCCTCCCTAAAACTCTACAGAGTGCAAAAGCAATGTACTTGATATAATGATTCAAATCCTTATAAGCATAAGGTGCAAGTCCTGGCATGTGGGCAATATAATTCTTAATTTGTCTAGGAATATGCCTCTGTACTAAACGTTTAACAACCCCAGCCTGTTTTGCATACCTAGCTTCCTGTTTCTTCAGGTCAATCTCTGTTGACATATGGTAGTAGAGGTTGAAGGCTTTCATAAATGAATTTTTGTTTAAGGCCACTAGTATAGTGCCATCACTCCTCTTAATTGTTTTAGAAAGAGCATCATAATTATTTGCTAAGGCTAAAACAAGATCAGTATCTAAGGATACATCAGGCACAATTAATTTAGCTAACCCACATGTCCAAGGGTTCGACACATGCACAGCTTCATCACTATTTTTATAAAAATAATTAAAGAGAGTAACCTAATGAACCTGGAGTTTTGGCATCTCGGATGTATACTAGGTCATCATTCAGGATATCATCCTTCGACTTCTTATTCTGTGTTGATCCTGGCAGCAATGTCAGAAATTCATCTGAGAAATTCCTTTTCCCCTTAGCCTCATCATCCATTTCTTCACTTTTCCCACTAGTGGAAGCTACACTCATTGCTCTACTCATCCTGGCGGCTTGCTTTTATCACAACCTTTTTGACCGATATTGAAACAAATCTTCTCACTGGAAACCCTTACTTCTGATCTGTAATGCGCTGAAAACAATCAAAAGCTCTAAAAACCAACCAAATTTCCCTGAATTCTGAATTGGAAATCTTGTTTCCTTGACTTTTCACAAGCTGGCAACTCTCTGCTTTGCAAACACTGATAACTTGGCAATTTCTTTGCTCTAGACTCTGAAGGCAATGTAAATGAAAATGAAGCACAACAACATCTATTTATGGTAAAGAATGATCAAGGTATGCAACTCATAATTGGGTAATCCCATCAATTATGCCTTCAATTCAGCATACTGTGACATCAATGCTTTCTCCTAGCCGTAGGCTCTGATTATGATAGGAAATCGAATTCAAATGAGTGCAGAATTGATGAAAATCCTCATCAAATTTGACAAGAGGTCAATTGTGATCTGATTGGTTGATCCTTAGATACCTCAGCTACCTTTCCAAGTTGTCATAACTTCTCTAAATCCTCATTGGCTAATGACTATTCAACCTTTGTGCGTCAGCAATTGTATTAATTTTAACCATGCCTTAACTTTCACTTTTCCTTATTAGCGACCTCGCGACTACAACTTATCTCCATGTCGCTGAGAAAAATCCTTAACTGTGGTCACTTTCCGAGACTTGGCAACACAAGGTATTATTAACTTCTTTTCTACCTTTAGTTTCCGTTTGCGACCACACGACTGTGAAAAGCTAAGTCGCTGAGAGATTTCCTTTACTCCAGGTTTATTCTGAGAATACGCGATCACCGTTGATTTCCTTTTGATCTGACACCCTTCGCCAAGTCTCGTAATCTTTTGGTATAACCCTAAATTGTTCTGAGACTTCGCGACATAAGCCTTTAATATCTTTGCTTTTACGGCTTAATTCCTTTTGGAGACTACGCGACTAGAACTTGTTTCATTGTCGCTTAAAAAATTTCAGTGTTTCACATTATCATATCCATCAAGAGACTCCCCGACTACCATTGATCTTTCTTATCTCAGCATCTGACGGCCAATATTAAGTCTCACAATATTTATATCAAACCTTAATATGTCTTGAGACCTGGCGACTAAAGCATAATGTAACCTTTATTTCCTTCTATCCCTTAGTCGCTAGAAGAAAATACACTTTGCCATCTTATTTGGAGATCACCCGACAATTGTTGATCTTCAATCTAACAGCATCTAACGGCTCCCGCTAAGTCTCTTAATCTTTTATGTAAACCCTAAATCATTTTGAGACCTGGCGACAACACTCTTTGTCTCATAATCGCCAAATAATTTTATTATATTAAAAATTAATCAGAGACCACGCAACTATACCTTTAATCTTTATCATACTTAGCCACGTGTCTCAATGTTATTCCTTGTCTCCTGATCGCTGAATAACTGTTGACTTTTCTAATGTTAAAAGCAACTTCGCGCTATCCATTGGATCTTACTTTGATCTAACGGCTGTCTCCAAGTCTCGCAATCTTTTTCTCAACTCATCTTTTATTCCAAGACCTAGCGATTGCATTGCTTTTGAAACTGACATTCAACCCGGGTTTATTCAGAGACTTGGCTACTGTTAAAACTCCATGTCACTTGATAATTTTCAAACCGCAGGGGTTAATCCGAAGACTTCCCGACTGTCATTAGATTTAATCTGAGATGAACGGTTGTCGCTAAATCTCCTAATCTTTCACTTAACTCACATTTTATTCCGAGACCTGGCGACAACATAGAAATCTTAAGCTTTTACGTTTTAACTTAACACATAACCCCGGGTTATATCTGGAGATAATGCGACTGAGTAAACTCAAAGTTGCGATATAAAATTATTAACCCTGATCTTATCAAGAGATAACCCGACCACTGTTGGATCATATTTCAGATGGACGGTCTGCACCAAGTCTCGTAATCTTTGAAGCATATTCCTTTTCATTAAGAGATAGCGCGACAAAGGCAATTCGTTGTCTATAACCATATGGAATATTCTCATAACATCAAGAGACATATGGAATATTCTCATAACATCAAGAGACTAGGCAACATAACTAAAAAGCACATGACTTATTATCAGGACTTAAGTGTGAAAAAGTAACTTCAAAATAGAAACTTAACCGAGAAATTAGGGCCATTTGCAATTTTAAACAGAAATAACCCTAGGGCTTAAGGTTTTCAACATTTTCAACTAGGTTTTGAGCTAAAACAATTATTTGCAGAAGTATATAAGCAATTTCGACCATGACTTTCAACTTTCTGAGCATAGGAGTGACAGGAAACTTCAAAATTTTACAGGGCAAACTCGAGAACAGGAAATATAACCAAGAGGGGGGACCCTAGCCACAATACAAGGGGCATTGCCCCAGTGATCAAGAAGCACTTGAAGGTGGGCCACCTCGAGTGCCACGTTGTTGGCTTGAACTTGAATTTGATGCATCAAATTGTTACAAATACAAGCTTTAGTATAAAGTGCAACACCAGTGTCAAAACACATGTGAGATAACATAATAGCATTCCTTTCTTTCAATAGGGAAAAAAGAATCTCTACCCTGAAAGCATGCCAGATTTGGGTATACTTGAAAGGGATGCAAGGCCAATCCCTCAAAAGAACCACATGTCGGGAAAAGTGTTTTAGCCAAAAGGAGAAAAAAAGTCATGAATCCAAGTCCACAAATGTTGAGCACAGCGATAAAACAAGAAGAGGTGCTTGAAAGACTCTAGTTGGCCACAAAACGAGCAACAAGGGTCCAAATACCCATATGCCAAAGGCAAGAGCCCACAAACAAGCCTTGGAAAAGAATACACAAGGCAAAATGGGCCTTAGGCTCAATAATAGCCAACTAGATGTTGTGAAACCGCCATTGCCAAATAGACAGAAGCAACTGCAAATGCCACTGAAGATTCAGAACAAGCGCCATAGGAAGGTGCAAAGAAAGTCAACTGTAACCCAAACATGGCTTGTAATTGCAAAAAGTGGTGTTGGGAGACCAACACCATTCCTTCCACCATGGTTTCCCAATATGAATGCCAATTTTATGTAGCATATTTAGAGGCAAAGCAAACATGAAAAAGTCGAACGTCTCTCGATCTGGTCAAGAGTGCCAGAACTAGGCTTTCATATCTTCCCAAGAGCAAAGATTCATCATAGTGCTACAAAACAAGTCATGGGGATGTCAATGTCTCATTTGTGAAATCGCAAGACACGAACCCAAGACAAACGGGTGATAGGAAGACCTTGAATTTGAATAAGTGAAGACCACCAAAGGTTATTATGGTTCAAAGAAATACCATCTTGAAAGCCTGAGCTAGCCTGCCAAAGCCATGGCTTAATAGTTTTCCAAGCACATCAAATTCTTTTGGCCACAAAAGTGCCCTCAATGTAAACAACATCTTTCATAACCAGAAGAGTTTGAAAACCAATCCCTTCCAAGCAGGCCAATTGACCGGGTAAGCGGAAGAGATACAATGCCTAAGGGGAATTTTCCAAGCCTCATCCCCAAAAATGACACAAACAGTCCATTTAGCGAAAAGATCCAATCCTTGTCATTGAGTTGAGAGGAGCCCGTGACTGCCAAACTCGAGCAAGAGGCAACAAAGCTTCCAAGAGACTCGGTAATTACCCTTATGGTCTTCCAAGGAGGCCCACAAAAATCCCGTAGAAGCTTTTTCAATTTCCTATAAGAGGCTTTAGAAGGGGCCCAACAAAAAGATGGGTGGCCAGAAGAATTTAGAGCGCAATTGAAATTTATCAGCCACTGAGAGCGGTTCGGTAACTGAATAGGAAAGCTTCTTAATTCAAGCGAGGATCATATTCCAAATGTTTACCGGGGGAGGCCTAGAAAGCAAAGGGAATGCCTAGAAACCAAAAAATTTCCCATGTTCAATCCATTTCCAGCCATAGCAAAGGAGTCGTGGCAGCACAAGAAGGATTGACGATAACACTGAGTTGTATGCCATTGAAAGGCAGAACCAAAAGCAAACAAAAGGTTTGGAGGCATTAGAGGGCCTCTTTGATATTTTGCTCTTCTTTGATAAGTAATCTGCAAAAATGCACATTAACCAACTGGTCAGCTGACTCGTAAAGAAAAATTCATCTACCCCTCCCAAAAGAAATAGAGTTTGCCAACAAATACCCAGACCCTTCAGCAGCAAGAACATATAAAGGAGTGACAGGGCAGCCCAAGCAGATGGAGTGGTGAAGCCCAAAAGCTTGAGATTGGTAGCCATTAATGGTGATACACACAAAGACATCTCTAAAAAGCATTTTAACAGATTGAATAAAGTGGGGGCCAAATCCAAGAGCACCCAACATAGCCAGGATAAAAGGCCATTCGATGCAGTCATAGGCTTTGCCGAAATCAAACTTTAGAAAGAGGGCTTTCGTTTTGGAACAACGAGCCCATTCCATACCTTCCCAAATAGCAATGATGTTGTCCAAAATAATCTTGAACTTGATAAAACCAGTCTGCTCAAGACAAATAATATTCTGTTACACTAGTTAATCAAATGTTATTTTTAATTTAGAGATTGTCTTATCAATTTCTCTTTCTTTAGAGGGAAGATAAGTTGCTGAAATGACGATTGGAAGACCAACTTTGTTTAGATTGGCAGTGTACTCTTATAAAAACTAGTATATAGGAACATCCCTTTCTTGATAGTATCCTAACATCAAGAATGATGCATTCTTAAAAAATAGGCTAAAAATCTAGAATATTACTTTCAGGCTGAGAGAGCTGAAATTATTTTTTTGAAGATACTTGTGGCACATAATGCTTATACTAATTAACATTAATTACCTCAAAAAATGCCGAGCTAGACTGGAAGATCAACTATGAAGCCATTATCTCCTATCTATTGAATAATGATCTAGTGTCCAAACTGAATAGGTTTGAGTTTATGATAGTGTTGACTGTTAAAGTTTTGTTTACATATATAAAGTCAAACTTTCTCCCCAACTTACAAGCTACAAGGGATGTGATTCTTATCATTGATCTCCTTGTATTTATCCTAGGAAGTTTAAAGAGTTGCCTACACTTTTGCATGAATATTTGTCATGTTTGGAATAAAATCAGAAACTTGGTTGTATTCCTTTTGCAGATGTGATGAAGCAGAATCTCAAGTGGTGAAAGAGGATGCTATCAATAATATACCTCAAAAGGAGAATGGGGTTAGAGACGTGCAGATTAGTTATAGTTGTGTTACAAACGTTGAAGATAACAATGCCATTGTTTATTCTTACTATAGAACATCCTAAGAGAATGAACTAAAGTCTAAATTGACAACTTTAGTTCAGCCATTTATTTGTCGATAGGAAGTTGTAGAATACTGAAGTTGAGACCCAAACAATAGTCAAGTGACTTCCAAAATTGACTCAGAAATCTAAAACTGATTAGAAATAATAAAAAGGGACAAACCAAAATCACACCATACACTACCAAAAAAAATAGATATGCAACCTTACGAACAACAAATTTTCTTATGAAAACTGGAGATGATCATTTTTAAAAATCAACACACCACAAAAAAAAGGATCATCTAGTCTGAAGGTACAAGGCAACCCACTAAACAACTCCATAGATATAGATTACCATGATTTGGAGGGAATCGTAAGCGGTTGATATAAACCAAATTTTTTATTAATAGGAATAGATTCACTACAAAGAGAGCATTATTGAATAAAATATTCCTCTTGCCTACTATGACGATTTCTTGGGATGTTTTATTGTCTCGCCTGAGTTTTAGAAAAGATTTATGTTCGAAGTTTCACAATTAGGGATGCTTGTATTGTGTGTTTGAACTCTGAGTTGTGTGTTCACTCACTATTCCTACTCCGTAAGTCTCTCAATCAAGTCATTGGTACCCAACATTCAAATTCCGAACTACAGCATGTTTAGGACTTCTCACAGGTGTTGTGTTATTGTATGAGCACACAAAGCCCTCACTCGTAGCCTTTGTGATCTTTTGCTACTCACTTTAGCACAAACCTAGACTGCTTATGTTTCTATTTCCTCAATTGAGTTACTACGGGGGTGACTGGATGTGTGTATGTATATATGCATGCTAATTATATATCTTTTCAAAATTATATAAAACATATTGAGAGATCCTTTTTTAAATGTTTACAATTTATTTATAGAAATGAAGATTACAGGAAAAATAGAAAAAAAGATGAGAGTAAATTATGAAATTATAAAATATGGAAGCAGTCATAAAAAAGAGCAATAATTAATAATAATGCTCACATGTTACAAATGTATCAGCAATGCTTGTGATAAAAATAGGTGGGAACAAAGCCTTTTAAGTCACAGCTCCCTGTGAAAAATTTCTCTGATTTGCAATCCTCTTTAATTTGGTATCACTTAAGCAGCCTCTGTACGGGACACATTCTCTGTTTTACACTCTCTGTTTTGTAAATACATTATTTACCTTTTCCTTCCAAAAACGGGTGACAATAAGACCTTTGAAGTCACAGATCACTATACGAGGAATAGCACCTTTGAAGTCACAGCTCCCTATACCAAATGTATCACATGTTAGTTGTTACAAATGTATCATTAATGCTTGTGATAAAAATAGGTGGTAACAAAGCCTTTTAAATCACAGCTCCCTGTGAAAAATTTCTCTGATTTGCAATCCTCTTTGAAATTGGTATCACTTAAGCAGCCTCTGTACGGGACAAATTCTCTGTTTTACACTCTCTGTTTTGTAAATACATTATTTACCTTTTCCTTCCAAAAACGGGTGAGAATAAGACCTTTGAAGTCACAGATCACTATACGAAGAATAGCACCTTTGAAGTCACAGCTCCCTATACCAAGTTTTTCTGATTTACAATCCTTTTTGCAATTGGTGTCACTTAAACAGGCCCCTGTATAGGACACACGCTGTTTTGTACATGCGTCTTTACCTTTTCCTTCCACCACTTTGATCTCTGTATTGTATACATTATGCTTGTGATACAATATCTAATTATGCAACGGATACAAGAATTTATATTAATTTCGCACCTAATTGTCACAATTATATTTCAGCAAACTCGGTGCTTTGTGCTAATGATTAGTAAAAATACTCACAACTTCTCTACTTTGTCTGAATCTTAGGGCAGATTATATGAAACTGTCTCTGATGGATATACATGTGGACAGTCCTCAATAAAAAGGGATATATATCTATAAATAATCAATAACAAAGAGCATTTGGATTAATGAGTGCTCAATGCCTCCATTTTAGTGTCCTTTCCATAAAATAAAAATTTCCTTTGCTTTGGACTACATTTTCAGGTCTCATTTACATTCTACGCAAAAGTTCCAAGAAAACTAATTCCGTCAAGTTCAAATTGATGCAGATTTGTTGTCGAAACAAACGTAATTTATAAGTCGATGATTTAGAAAAGATGCATTTATGCAAAGGCTATTATGGAAAAGAAATTTTGTATGATCATTTGGCTTTGGCATAGCTGCTACAGGTTGTGTCAAAGTAAGGTCTAGTTCCTTGATTAGTTCAAGGAGTCTACCCTGATCTTTTGATCCAAAAGACTGATTTGCAAAAAGGGCTTATTGTATATCAAGTGAATCAATAACAAGATGAAAAATTTGTGAATTCATACTTTACTCATGTTCATCATCTAAATGATCAGGAAAATAGAACTGAATATACATATACACAATCACAAATATATATAACCCAAAACAAAAATGGCCAAATAAAATAATGGGTTACAGCCGTAACAGGCTACATCCCCAAATAAGGAAGGCATGACTCCACCTTCGGATCGTGTGGCCGTAATGCTGAAATTCATAACCCTAAAATTGAAGCTCCTCCCCTTTCCAGCCATTCTGCCCTCTCCCCACGCACATAAACATGATTAAAACAAAGCAAAAAAAAAAGTGGCATGGAGAAATCAAAGCGACGGTATTCAAATCAGATAGCTAATATTTTCTGCATTACCTAATTAAAAAACCTTCAACAAAATGTATGTATCAGCTCCAGAAAAGTCGCTTCTAGATGACAGAGTACTATTATAACAAGGATTCACCAGACAGACCGTATTGCTGCAGATTCTCCAGCGTCGCCTCAAACAGTCAAAATATCTCGTCCTTCACAATAAAAGACCAGAAACTTTGTTATCCATCTGCCACACATCGAACCCTCATTAAGCATCTCCAAAACTCTCCTATCACTGCAACAAAAGAAGTTGAAGTCTCACTCTGCTGTTTCAGGTCTCTGATCATCTTTTTAGTAAATCAGAAGGTTGATTACCTGAATTCTGTAGGCACTGGTTATGGGGCACAATATTTGCACCAGGCCAGTGCCATAATCAAGACAATCCCCGTACTACTCCTGTCATTTCTAGTCGCACACGCAGAAATCTGAAAGAAATCTGACAGGAATGCAGAAGGACACTTTTCACTTTTTTATTATTATAAGTTAAGTGCCTCTCTTAATTTTATAATAACGATATTTCATTAATTATATTATTAAATTTTCAATTACTTATTTTTTCTAATTAATTATTAATATATTATATTTATCATTTTAAATTTTTTAATAATTTTGATACAAAATTATTTGATTTATTTTAATATTATTGATTTATATTTTTATTTTCAATTTTTAAAATTCATATTTATAAAACATTATCCTTTCAAAATATTTTAATTTTTTTAAAAGAAATTTTATTGGTCGACATAACAACATTGAAAAATTGGGAAGCCTTTTAAACAAGATAGTAAAAATTCACTTAAAATTTTTAAATCCTTAAATTTAATATAAAATGATTACTATTTCATACATATAAACAAGCTATGAGAACTAGACGTTTAGACACTAAAACATTAATAAATGTGTGTATGGAAGAACATAAAATTAAATGTACTCTTTTATTGTTTACTGTCTCAATTTTAATTATAGTGGAATATTGGTGAAGTGACAAGAAAATAAATTAAGATACCAAGGTAAGTAGAGAGGACTAGCTATGTTTAATCCATCTAAGTTATAAGTAAGCATCAAAACTGGTGAAATGAACAAAATATTAAAATTTAAAAAAAAAATTTAAATAAATAACATAGCAAGGAATTTCAATAAATCTGGAAAAGACAATGAGGAAAGGGTACTTTTTTCTTTGATTTGCATGAATTATTATTTTGTAAATTACTAGAATTGCGTATTTACCAACAATGATCTTATAAATATTTTAGAATGTGTGATAGTTATATATATTATTTCTTAAATGAAAAATATAGTTTAATCTAAATTTTAATTTGAAATAGTACAAGTATTATGAGATAATGTGCCCTCAAATACAATTTCATCACTTTTAAATTTGCATATGTTATAATTTCATTTGTAATGTTGTAATTGTAAAAATTTAAAATATAGTTATAAATTATAAATGTAAAATAGAATTTAAATAATAATATATAAAGAGATAATGAAATATTAAAATAATATATTATAGATATAGTACTTTTATATTATATATTATAGAATAACATATATTATATATTAGAAATTGTAATAATTATTTATAGCATATATATATTAAAAATATTATATAGTAAATTTTTTAGAATAAATAATAATTATATATTATAAATAATTGAATTTTTTAATGAAAATAACATGTTTAGATTATAAAATATAAAATATAATATTTCATAAATATACTGATATATAAATTATATATTACAAAACTATGTTAAAAACTATATATAAAAAATAAATTTGGGAAGCCTCCAAAAAAGGGGTCCTATAAGACCAAATCAATTGAACCAATCATAATTGAGAAAACTAATTATAAATATATATAATTCATAAATAAATATTTAAACTTTACAAATAGTTGAACAAGAAAAAAATAAGACAATTTTCCTTCACTTTCACTTTTTTATTATGAGATTTTTATATTGGAAGTAAAAATTGCCTCTATTAATTTTACAATAATGATATGTTATTATAATTTATAAGTAATTAAATTATTAAAAAAAAAATTAGTTATTTTTTCTAATTAATTATAAATATATTATATTTATTAATTTAATTTTTTATTAATTTTGAGACAAAATTAATTCATTTGTTTTAATATTATTGATTTATATTATTGATTTATATTTTTGTTTTCAATTTTTAAAATTCATATTTATAAAAAAAAAATTGGCAAAATGGTAGAGCCAATATATTAATTAATATAATTATTACACTGCTTCCAATGGAGCTCAAGGGGGAAAGAAGCAGGGAAGAAAACCCCCCATCCCAGCCCCTGAATATGAAAACCGGACTGATACAGAATAGCCCACTCAGACCAGCATTACAACTGAAATTTTAATAAACCTAACAGCTAACCTAAAGGATTTACCCAAAGAAAACTACTGCAAACATAAAAAGTTGAGAATGATTGTACAACAACCCCGGTAGGCACCAAAAATATGACTGAAACGCTGCCATCTATCGCCAATTTGCATATAAACTCTGATTACAATCATTGTCTTGTCACCTCCAAAAACCACCATAGAACCCACGAGCAGATCACGGAGCAGAAAAACTGTCAATTTGAAGATGAGGGTACTCGTGTTGGAAATATGTTGAGGCTAGGTGACTGAGAGAGGGGGGAAATCTGTTGGAATTATATTGGAATGATGTACTGAGAGGGGAGGGGTGAATCAGTACCTCTAAAACTTTTCTTGGTTAGCCCATTAACCCTTAATCATCAGTTTGTAAATTATCTTATCTAACTGTTCATCTTTCTTTATGTATATGCAATCATATCATAAGTTCTTTAGTATGTAAGCATAAAAGAAACATTCATGAAAATAGATAACACATAACACAAGATATGATATCGCAGAAAACTCCTGTTAGGAAGCAAAAACTATAGTGAGGATTGTTACCCACAAGACTTCACTATCTGCAAATAAGAAGGGGCCGGTTAAGGCTTACAATTGGTCACTTCTGATGACCTACCCTGTTAGAAGTATTACAGTGGAGACCTGTTAAGATCTACTTCGTTTGAAGCTTTAGCAACACTGTTAAGTGTGCACTCTGTTAAGAGATTTGTAAAGAACGGTTAAGTCCACCTTCTACAAAAGGATTTTAGATG
>MU224637.1:1431685-1445936 GCA_018584345.1 Thuja plicata | reverse complement strand
GGTCACTTCTGATGACCTACCCTGTTAGGAGTATTACAGTGGAGACCTGTTAAGATCTACTTCATTTGAAGCTTTAGAAACACTGTTAAGTGTGCACTCTGTTAAGAGATTTGTAAAGAATGGTTAATTCCACCTTCTACAAAAGGATTTTAGATGTGATGCACTTGTTATAATGCAACTACATAAGTCTTTGATCTGATGATGTATGCAATCTCTAATTGTTGATAACAGATCCAATAAAGCTTCATACATATAAGGAATCATCCTTCTATGATTGAATAATACCTTTATCTGCTCGTCGGTAGCCTCTGTGTGTTCTTGACAACTGATGTGATCTATTTCTGAACTTTGCATGAATTATGCCTTCTACTCCTTAGATGCTCTTCGTGGCTATCAACAATAATGAATTCATAACTCACAATTGATTTGAACATCTATTTATACTACATTTTGGCTCAATTCTTGATTCATGCTTCACAAGTTAACTCTAGATCCAAGGTTTACAACTTGACCTTGATCTTTAGTTAGACATGTTTTAGATCCGTTAGGATGCTTTAAAACATTTACATAAAGCTTGCTTGACCCTCAAGTTATGATTTAAAACAAATTAAAACTCTATAAATAGAATTACATTACTTTATCTGACGTGTAAAACTCAGATCCACTTTTTGCAGGTTCTCTAGCTGACTCTCAGTTTTGACGGTTGGTTTTCTTTGTCGTCGGTGTTCCTTTCTTGAACTAGTCTTCGAGTTATGCCTTTTCTGTTTCGTCAATTTTGTTCTCAAAATTGTGTCGTCGGTATTGATCTCAATGTTATGTTATTGACCTGTCGGTGATGTCCTGTTCACTTCATCAGTGCAACACTTGTCAGTGTTTGTCAGTCAATTCCATACTTAGCATTTTCTCATGACCTCTGTGTTCTATCAGGTATGATCGCTATTTGCCAGTAATGCTTGTAGTCTGTCGGTAATGCTTGTAGTCTGTCGATGATCTCTGTCAATGTTTTTCACTAAGCGTACTAATGGCAAAATTAATGTCATCACAATCAAGAACCAATAAAACTTAATATCTTTTATTCCTTTATTAGATTCTCTAATCTGATTGCATGCATGAAATGAAAAGTAATAAAACATCCACAACACTTGACACAATATTTGGTTACCCAAAAACCTTCCAAATAGAAAGTAAAACTGGGGTGGGGATGGTACCCATAAGATTTATCACTACAGTATAAATTTAGCCTGTTAAAGCTTACAATTGTCCACTTCTGATGCCCTGCCCTATTAGGAGCAATAAGGAGTGTTAGGTCCACCTTGTGAAAGGATTTAGTATGATACAATTAAGTATGCAACCTTGTTAGGAGATTTGTAAAGGACTGTTAAGTCCACCTTGTTAGAGGATTTTGCTGATGCACCTGTTAGGATGAACCAGTGAATGATCTTCTATGCAACTCTGATTTGTTGAATAAGATCCAAAGATAAAAACTAATCACTTCACTGTGATGAATTAGTCTCTATTGTTCCTTATACTATTGTAGCCTCTTAAACAATCTGCCACTTTATATTCACATGTATACTTCTATACATATATGTTTGGATAAACAAAATACCTTATATTTATACCTTATCCAAATCAAATACTTCTGTAAGTCAACTTTAATATGATAAATTAACATCAAACAATATAAGCTAAGTCGACCCAATATTGTTACTCAGGTCTAGTAGTCCACTCGGGCAATATACCGACACTCGGGCATTTTGTTGTCACTCAGGCAACATAGTAAACTCTGGCACTCGGGCTACTCTATGTACTCAGGTCATATTAACCACTCGGGTAATACTGATTACCACTGTCTGCTCGGTCAACACTTCCACTGCTCAAGTTACACTGTAATTGCTTGGGTTGCACTATTGGCTCAGTCAACTCTGTGATGAATAAGTGTTTTGGCACTAATTGACAACATGTCTTGCCATAAGGTCATCAACTTGCACCTTACCTTTGCCTTTGTTTAGAGCACACCCATCTTGGGATGACCTGGATGAAGTGATCGAGGGTGACAAATGAGTGAAAGGTGAGGAAGATACCACCAAACCTGTGTTCTCCACATATGTTAGAATGATAGATAAGTTGTCAAATAGGAGAAAGGCGTTGGCGATGATGCCACTTGGTAGAAGATCCATAAATTTGACTATTTTCCTCCTGAGATATTGTAAATCTCTGCCCTCCAATGCCAACTTCAGTATGTCATACAAGTGTACTATCTCCTTTTTTCTTTCTAGGTGGGTTGGAGGGAAAAGGCCTCCAATCCATGCTTTCAACCCCTTGAGAGAGTACCCTCGAATAGCCACATGTAGCTAATCCTCTTACACAAATTCTGGCTTGAGTAGCATTTTTTCCATTTTCATGAACACTCTATAGTTAGGAATCATGTCGCACCAATTTGATAAGAAGACCGAGACCACCTGCGAGTGGACAATATGTCTAGGGACATCAGGGAGCAGAATGTCATCACCAATTATGTTTCTTATCACCTCTAGCACATCACCCAAAACTACTTTGAAGGCTACCTTCATATGCCTTACCCAAATAGGGGCCTGATAATGGGCGTTCCCAATCTTTTGTTTGCAGAGAGATTCACAGGTTTAGGCATTAATAATCTATGATTACCAAAATAGAGACATCTATAAACACACTTTCAGCATATGGACATACCACAAATGTAGGAGTGAATAGCAAGTTTTATTAGCCCATTATGGCATAAAATTCCATCATTACCATAAATAATTGAAAAGGCAACAAATTTAATGTGACATGCTTGGGTGATCCATCAAATCTTCACATCTTGCATATTCACCAAGTAAAATATTCTACCACGGGAAGTAGAAACTTTATCTTCATCCTTCCCAGTGTACTCTGATTCTATGTCTACTGTCACAACATATGCATACCTCATCGCTCGCACTGAGAAGCAACATAGGCCACACATAGTTTCTGAAGGTGCAGTATCATGACGTAGGAAAAGATTTGAGCTTGTGGGATATTACGATATCCTAACAAAAATCCTCATATTATACAAACTGTGATAATATAGTGATTGTGGTTGCATAATAGCTCTCCTTTACGCCTTATAAAACCTCTAGCATGTGTTACAATTGACATTCATCCTTAAGGAAGTCTGGGAATCTGTCCCCATGTACCGACATAAATTTTGATTCCCAATCCCCCTCAGCTCCATTCACCCCCAAATTGGTGAGCCACTCAGCAAACCTGTTTGCCTCCCTATAACAATGTGAGAACATGTATGATGATAGCCGTGAGAGAAGCTTAACCACTTCTTGGAGAATATATTGGAGTTCCCAAATTACTACGGATTTGGTCGTTAAGGAGGATATAATAATGAGGGAATCCCCTTCAATATGTAAATCTGCAACTCCTAATCTTAGGACCAATCTAACCCCACATAGAATAGCCCTGGCCTCAGCCATATTATTAGACACATCTAGAAGCCTACAGTGAGCAGCTACCAAGATGGATTTATCCACCCTTCTAAGCACAAAAACCACACCATATTTCTCAGGGTTCCCTTTACAAGCGCCATCAAATTTAATTTGCAGAATTGGGGATCAAGAGGGCTCCATTTGATGTCTTTCCTGACTTGTAGTTTAGGCATTTTCCCAATGAGAACCCCTTTGAACATAATAGAGATGAGTTTCCACTTATTTAGTATTGCATTATCAGAGGATGAAAATGGAGATGAAAGTGTCTTGACCTTTGAGACATGTGCACTTACCATTTCTAACACATATTTCTCCACCAGTGTGCAAAATTGAGCCATCGATGCCTTATGTTTTCTAGAAATTCTCTTGTTTCTCTCCCACCATATGCACCACATGGCTGCAGCTGGGATTACTCACCAAATTACTGAAAAGAATGTCTCAGTATGTGGTAAATGCCACTACTGCAGAATCCCATTTAGTATGGTATGGAGGGGGCCTTGCCACCCAAGTTTGTTTAATGTCCATTTCCAGATTTCTTGAGCAAAATCACACCTTGCCAGGAGGTGGTTGGAATCCTCCAGATCCTTCCCACATAGAAAACATGGAAATGTGTTAGAGATGTCA
Source organism: Thuja plicata (assembly GCA_018584345.1). Classification (NCBI taxonomy): domain Eukaryota; kingdom Viridiplantae; phylum Streptophyta; class Pinopsida; order Cupressales; family Cupressaceae; genus Thuja; species Thuja plicata. The sequence continues at coordinate 1,441,815 of MU224637.1, read as the reverse complement.
AGTTGTTTGAGGTGTGTGCTGGATAAAATCCTATCTTGGATGGCCAACCACACATAGACCCTAGTTTTTGGTAGAATAGCATTGTGTCAGGCAAACTTTAGGATAGGGTTAGAAGGATTAGAACTTGTGACCAAAGATTTGTAACCCTCTTTGACTGAATATCTACCTAAGTTGCTTTTAGACCAAATCAGCCTGTCCAAGGTGCCATTGATAGACAAAACCGTTGCTTAAGAATACCCTCTAAATCCCTTCTCTTGGATACAGGTATGGGTAAGAGAGAGAAGTCCTTCCACTTGGCTCTTCCTTCAAGGAAGGTAAAATAATCTGCTACTTTCACCCTCCAATGTTGTTCCAATATGGTTCTAGCTTGCAAGAGATTCAGATAAGTGGATAGTTGGGGAGAACCATTCCATGAATCTTGCCAGAATAGATCCTAATTTCTTGAGTTAATAACCCAAGATAAGTGGGGAAGGATGATACCTCTTCTTTTTATGATGAAGTTCCACATTACTGACCTTGTGGGAGGATTAGTAAGTGAAAATTTCTAGCTGCATATTTATAAAATATTATCCTTTCAAAATATTTTAATTTTTTTAAAAGAAATTTTATTGGTCAATTGATTATTTTATTAGACATAACAACATTGAAAAATTGGGAAGCCTTTTAAACAAGATAGTAAAAATTCACTTAAAATTTTTAAATCCTTAAATTTAATATAAAATGATTACTATTTCAAAAATCAATTTTGTAAGATTTGAAGACCTACAAAGATGATATTTTCTAAATATCTATCTAAAAAAGAAGAAAAATATTTCCAATATAAATATGTAAAAAGTTTCATCTTGGTACGTCTTCAAATCTTACAAAATTGAATCAAATATTACAACATCCATCTCATCACATACATGAGACAACTATTTATTATCTTTTAGTGGTAAAAAAATACAATTAATTAACCCATTAGTAGGTAGAGATATTTAGTATTTGAGCTTATGTAAAAATAATAATAAATATGACTAAAAAATTATAAATAGGACATAACCTCAAATACTAAATATCTCTACCTACTAATGGGTTAATTAATAAATTCTAAAATGTAATTAGTATATTAATAGATTCAATTTTTTATTTTTTAACTATACTGTAAATTAATATACAAAGTATAATTTTGATATTTGAAATAGTAATAATTTTATATTAAATTTAAGGATTTAAAATTTTTAAGTGATTTTTTACTATCTTGTTTAAAAGGCTTCCCAATTTTTCAATGTTGTTATGTCTAATAAAATAATCAATTGACCAATAAAATTTCTTTTAAAAAAATTAAAATATTTTGAAAGGATAATATTTTTTTGATGAATAGAGGCCTTTTCTATTAATATAATAAAAGAGTACAATATTCACAAAAAAGGATCGGGGGATAGAAAATCACCCCGCAAAGAGTCACACGGCATCACTCCGGAATCAAACAACTATTCATCAAAAAAGCATATAAAGAAAGCTCTCAAGCTGCAAGAGCAGTAGCAAAAGAGGGAGGAGGATCTTTATCATTGGGCTTACCCCAAACATTGGGCCCAGGGGTCATGGTTGGGAAGCGACCACCCATCATCTGTATCTTTTTCTTCATTCTCCATTTCTCCTTCATCCCGCTTGGGAGAGATAGCAAGAGCCAAGCGGGGGATTTTGTCAGAAGTGGCAGTAGGCCACATAGGAAAATTGGTCATCGTCCGAGAAGTAGTAGAAACAAGAAGAGGAGGCCAACCAACAGTCCAGGTCCTCCTAGTAGGAGGAGAGGCAGAGTGGTGGCACCAAGAGTGTGGCATTCTGGAGTGCCTGGCCGAGGAACTTCGGCTATGACGTCATCCCCAGGGTGGCGTGTTGTTAGCTGAAAGGGAATCTGGCAGCACCCAAGCTAGAGTACATGGGGCATTACCCCAATGCTGAAGCAACTCCTACAAGTGGGTGACCTTAAGGGCCACCTTGTCATCTTGTACTTGAATCTTCATCATGACATTATTACATAAAGATGCCTTAGCATAAAGAGAAACATTGACATCCAGAAAGATGTGAGTAAAAATAACAACCTTATGATCTTTCCATAAAGAAAACAAAATCTCCAGCCTGAAAGCATGCCAAATCTTGGTATACTAGGAAGGCATTCTGGGAGAATCACCAAGGAGATCCATATGCCAAGAGAAGGGCTCAGGCTGGAATGGCATAAAAAAGATATGAATCCATCTCCAATAATTTTGGGCCCTTCGATAGAACCAAAAAATATGCATAATGGTTTTAGAGTGCCCCCAAAATGGGCATTTGGGATTAGGCACACCCAAGTGTCAGAGCTAAGATCCCAAAGGCAAACCCTGATAAAGCAGACACCAAGCAAAATGAGCAATTTTGGGTGCAGTAATAGCATCCTAGATAGTGCGGAAATGCTAGCTCCAGGTTTTTTGAGAAGAAGAAAGATGCCAACGATGATTGAGAGAATCAATCATAGGAAAATGAGGCACCAGCCAAGAGTACCCAAGCTTGGGTTTGTAGTTGGTAAATGGCATATCAGGATACAATTTCCAATATTTCCACCAAGGTTTAACTGACTAAATTCCAAGCTTATTCAGGAGATATGGCAAAATAGCAGAGACAAGCAAGTCAAAAGTTTGACGATCTAGATGAGTGAGCCAGAACTGAACCTGGAGATCATCCCAAGAGTGGAGACTCACGGTGGCTCTGGAAAAAATCCTTGGGTGTTTGAATGCCACGTTTGTGAAAATGAAGAGCACTGATCCCCTGGATTTTGGCCAGAGGAAGCCCTTGTTGAGAAAAAAGAGGGGACCACCAAATATTCTGCTGATTGAAAGAAAGCCCATCACGGAAGCCATCACCAACCCATTGAAGCTAAGGATTGACAGCCTCCCAGGCTCTCCAAATACTTTTGAAAATAAAAGTACCTTGGATTTGAATAGGGTGCTTCATAACCTGAAGGGTTTGAAACCCAATCCCCTTCCATGTCGGCTTGTGCAGTGGGTACCCAGAAGAAATGAAATGTCAGAGAAGAATTTTCTAGGCCTCATTGCCTATGAGACATCACACAACCCATTTTACACAAAGGGATAGGCCTTGTTTCTGGGTGTCGAGTAAGCCAAGCCAACTAGAGGCCTTAGGGAGACAACAAAAACCCCAAGCAACTCTGTGAAATCCATGGTGATCAGTGCTAGAGGCCCAAAGAAAATCCCTTAGCAATTTCTTGAGCTTCTTGTAGGAGGTTTTTGAACGAGCCCAACAAGAAGAGTAGTAAACATGCGTAGCAGCCAAGACCTTAGAGCAGATCTAAAACTTCCCAGTGAGAGAGAGCGGCTTGGTTATCCAATAGGTAAGCTTATTTTCAATTTTAGCTAACACAACATTCCATAATTCAGTAGAAGAGGATTGGAAAACAAAGGGAATGCCAAGGAAATGAAACATTTCCCCATGTTGAATCTTGGACCATCCAAACTGAGAAAACCAAGACGGGTTGGGAAGGGAAGACTGCCTGTAACACAAGGTTTTATGAAACTGGATGGTTGAACCATAGGCTAGGCAAAAAAGTGTCTAAACATTGCGAGGATGTCTTGATATTATCTTCATCCTCTGCAAGAGTGAGAAAGGAATCATTGGCAAAATGACCATTGACCATTTGTTAGGTAGAATCAGGTAAATCAATCCCATGAACATAGCCCAGAGAAATGGAATGAGAAAACAAATAGCCAAAGCCTTCGGCTACCAGAATATATAAGGTAGGAGCTAAAGGAAAGCCTTGTCGAATGGATCAGAGGAGCCCAAAGGTAGAAGATTGTATGCCATTAATGGTGATGCAAGCATAGGCATCCCAGAAAATAATCTGCATAGATTGAAGAAATATGGGGCCAAAACCAAGAGCGTGACATATAGCAATAATAAAAGGCCATTCAATGCGGTCATAAGCTTTAGCAAAATCAATTTTAAGGAAAAGGGTTTTTTGTTGAGACTTACGAGCCCATTCTATACCTTCCCAAACCGCTATGATATTATCAAGAATAAATCTTGATTTGATAAAGTCAATTTGCTCTGGCCAAACAATTTGAGGCAGGATGTGACAGATCTTGAGAACCAAAGCCTTGGCAATGATCTTATATGAGACATTGATAAAGGTAATAGGCCACCAATTGCAAATATCCTTAGGGTCCCTAGACTTGGGAATGAATTTAATGTTTCCTTTGTTAATAATCTCCCCCAAAGAATGGGAGTTATAAGCTTCAAGGTAAACCTAATGTAAATCATGACCAATGGCATCCCAGAGTGTTTTCATAAAACTCACAAGGAAAGCCATCACAACCTGGGGTTTTATCATCATCCATAGCAAAGACAACTTCATGAAGATCCTGTAGGTAAGAAGTTGATCACAAAAAGCTCGCTGAGTAGGAGAAACACATTGAGGCACAACAACAATGCAAGCATCAAGAGCTTAATTTCTAGCAGGAGAAGATCCCTGAGTGGCAAAAACTTGTCCGTAACGACGAACAAAGACCTGCATAATATCATGAATCTCTGTGAGGATGTATTAACCTTCTTTAATCTTGGTTATGCCAACATTGGTGTGGCGGGCGCGGAGAGCAGCAAAAAATTATTTAGAGGCTTGATCTATGACCTTTAAGTAGTTTAATCGAGCTTTGATATGGGCACCTCAAACAACATAAGTGTCTACAACTTGCTTCTGCTGACGTAGCTGGGAAAGGTGAAGTTGCAAGCCCTGATTGAAAGGATCAAGAGATAAGGCCTCTGTGGAATCATAAAGAGCTTTGGTGTTGACATAATAGGATCTATGGTGGTTGATGACAAGTTGTCTACCATAAATGTGCTAGTTGAATCCAGCCAGTTGATTGTGATGGTCGAGGCTCAAGGTTCCAAACCCGATGAATGTGGGCCACTATGGAAGCATGGCTAAGAACAAAAGTATTAAAAAAGAACTGAGTGGTGGGAGGTTGAGACTTAGTTGTCTTCCATAAAATATTAAATTGAATGGGGAAGTGATCTGACAAGGTCACATCAACAAGAGGAGTAACCGGCAAGGCTTGTTTTTTGGAAAAAGAGAAAAAAGATTGAGCCAAAATCATGGCACGATCAAGCCGTTTATGAATTCTATTAGAAGAGGCTCTAAAATTAGATCATGTGTGCCAAACTCCATTAGGTCGGCGACAACCAATATTGGGATAAAAAAGGCCCAATTTATTACGCATGTAATACTAGGCTTCTCGTTCACCATTTGTTCGACAAAAAGGCAAAATTTCATCTTTGTCAGAAGCCACTTCAACCATATTAAATTCACCACAAAAAAGCCAAGCTGCAGGTGGTAGAGAATCTGCAAGCCAACGCCAAAGGTTAGATCTCTCAATAGCATCATTGGGAGCATAAACATTAACTATGCCAAAATAATGATTCTCAATAGTGAAAGTGGCCCACACAAGATCTTTGCATGGGATCAGAACCATGATTGATTAAAAAAGAATGCCAATGAGGAGAAAGGAGAGTAACAACTCCACCTCGACCAGCTTCATGCTGAGAACATAGGGCAAGGCTCTTAGGCCAAATAACCTTGCAGGCAACATCAAACAAAAAATTGGTAATTTTATTTTCCTGGAGGCATAACAAATCCAGATGACTAACACGATGATGCACATCCCTAATAGAATATTTTCTGGGCAGGTCTGTCAAACCCCTAACATTCCATGAGATGTACTTCATGAGAAAACAATGTCATCCATACCATCACCATCCCCAAGGGAAGCAAAACTATTTGACAAATAGGCTGGAGAGAAATAATGCCCAAGAGACTCTATGGAAATATTCCTGCATTTTTATGAAATGCCCTCCAGTACAACCTCATAAAGTCCATCACAGCTGTGAGAGCGGTGGAAAATGAGAGGGGTGGAAATCATAGAAGCTGCTTGAGGTGTGCAAACCCAAGAAGGGTTGGTACCAGAATCAAAAGTCTTTGTCCCTTGCTGGCCAGGGTTTGAAATGGGAGCATTAATCTCAACATTAGAAGAAGCTCAAGCCGCTCTAGGAGGAGGTGGAAGCCAAGGCTGCAGGCTTGATCTGCTTGTTCTTGCGGCCAACAGTTACCCATTCGTCTTTCTTGGTGTCCTCTTTTTTATTTGACTTATCATGCCGCGAACCAGAATCCTTAGAAGGAGGTTTGGGATGAGGAACTGTCAAAGGGCAGTCCTTGATCTTGTGCTCTGCAAATTGACAATGATACCAAGTGTTGGGAAGGTTAAGGTAAAGCACCTTCTGAGAGAAGATGGTTTCAACAACCTGGATCTCAACAGACTCTTTAAGGTCTCTGGAAAGGTCAACCTCAATACAAAGCTTCTTCTAAGGACAAGGATTGAGAAAATGGTCATTCTCACTACAAATAACCCTACCTGGCATTTGCACAATGGCATGCATGAAAGACCAACAAGGTAGAGGGAGATGAGGGAACTCAACCCACACAGGAACTTTTAGTTTCTTGTCATCAGAGATAGAAAAGTCTTGAGATTAGCGTTGGAAAACTAAAAGGGAAGCCCTAATATTCCAGGGTCCTTTGGAAAAAATGGCATCCACATGAGTGGGATTGGAAAAGCGAAACAAAAAAACCTTTGGTGAGACTTTGAATGTCATCCAAACGGATTCCATAAGTAGTCCAGGCTTTCACAACCCAATCCTTAATCGCATTTTCAGGAGGGTTGCGACCCAAAAAGTAACCAATAAGAGTGTGTGTTTCAAGCCAATAACAAGCATCATCAAACTCGTGAATGGGAAAAATAATATCAGGCTGAGACATACCTCGTGAAACACTTTGTGCACAAACTTGCGAGGTCTCTTACTTGGAGGCGTCATTATTATCTATCACCAAAACATCACCAGCATCAACTGTTGGGCTAGTAGTGGCCAATGCCATAAATACAAAAGAAATTCCTACAGTAAATGTAGTCTGAAAGGATAGGAGGGCTCAGAACAGTGACACAACTTTAAACCCTAGCAGAGCACAAAACCGCAACATTCGTTAAAGGATAATAATTTATAAATATGAATTTTAAAAATTGAAAACAAAAATATAAATCAAGAATATTAAAAAAAATGAAACAATTTTGTATCAAAATTAATAAAAAAATTAAAATATAATATATTAATAATTAATTAGAAAAAATAAGTAATTTAAAATTTAATAATATAATTAGTTATAAATTATAATGAAATATCGTTATTATAAAATTAAGAGAGGCACTTATCTCATAATAATAAAAAAGTGAAAAGTGAAGGAAAAACACCCTACTGCATTCCTTGTTAGATTTCTACGTGTGCGACTAGAAATGACAGGAGTAGTACGGGGATTGTCTTGATTATGGCACTGGCCTGGTGCAAATATTGTGCCCCATAGCCAGTGCCAATCAAAAAGCCAGATTGTCAACTATTTTATGGAAACCAATAAATAGAATGCCACCCTCCTCAACTGCTTGTTTTTAATGCACATACCACCAATTATGTTTTTTTTTTGCTATTTATTCTTGATAAATAATCAAGCTTTCATACCGTCTGTGCAATCTGGGCAGGTCAGATTCACAGTGGATCGAATACAAGGTATGAATGCTAGCGTTTTTCTTTTCCTTTTAGATTTTCATAATTTTTTTATGTATGTCTGAGTTTAAAGATTTTTTGTCATTTTTTTCATATTTTCATCATTTTTTAATGTATCTCTGAGTTGTGGCAGTTGTGGCGAATGTAGTGGCATGTGGATACACCGGGTTGTCCATACTAGCCTCTTTCTTCAAGCACAACAAGTCCTCTTTTTTTAGTGATTTGGCAAGTGGTTTTGAATTTATATGATTCCTATTTTTCTGTGAGATGACATGGTTTTAGCTCTCTGAATCTGAGGAAAAAAAACTGTAACAAAAAATGACGGTTATTTGTTAAAAAAAATTCACTTTAATATCAGTAAATAGGTAATCGTTATGTGGAAAATCTACAAAAGATTTAAAAATGAACAAATATTTGGAAAGATGAAACAATCAATAAATTCACAGAATAGAAACTCTATCGGATTTATAACAATCAATATTCTGGGCTACTTAAAAACAAATAATAGCGGAAGCAAAAATAATAGTAGAAGTCAATCACAAAAAGACAATAACACAGATATACAGGCAGGAAACCCAATGTGGGGAAAAATTTGCAAATGTTGGATCTTCTATTCAGCCTAACAACAAACTTTCAAGAATACAATACAAGTTTGCTACAACAATCTTACATATATAGAGCCTCGTTGCTTTACTTAGTTTGTAAGAAAAGAAACTTTCATTGTTTTCTTTGGCTTTATGTCATATATAAAATCACTCTTGATTTTATGCAACCTCACAAACTTATAAATATTCTATTAAAGAATAAAAAACAAAGTTGTTGCTAAATATCCAACTTGAGTTGCTTTAAAGCAACTCCACTCCACCTTCTTAGGTAAAAAACAAAAATCAACACTTTCTCTTAGCGAGGAAGGTATTATGCACAACACCAAGTGTATCCCTAAAGAATACAAACTTATTCTCCACTAAAGCCTTTGGTAGGATGTCTACTATCGGTTCGTCCGTAGGAATGTACTAGAGTTTCACTATCCCCTTCTCCACACAATCTCTAATGAAGTGGTACTTGATCTCAATGTGCTTTGAATTGTCATGAAACACATGATTCTTAGAGAGTTTGATGCAACTCTGATTATCATAGTAAATCATTGTAGGATCTAGCTTCTGATCAAAGAGCCCAGCTAGAAGTTTTCAAATCTAGATAGCCTCACATGTAGCCATGTTGGATGCCATATACTAAGCCTCTGCAAAATGTTGTGCAATTGACTTATGTTTCTTGTTGTACCAAGACATGACTCTTGATCCCAAACTAAAATTGCACCCTCAAGTGCTCTTCCTATCAATTGTACTGTCTGCCCAATTTGCATTAGCAAACCCCTCAAGCTTCACTCCATCCTGTTGAGCATACTTCAACCCATAATCAATTATGCCTCGGAGATATCTCAAAACATGTTTTGCAGCTATCCAATGCACACATTTAGGTTCCACCACAAACTAACTAAGAGATTTCACTAGAAAACAAATGTCTAGCCTGTTAGAATGAATTTAGAATAACTGAGAGGGGAGGGGTGAATCAGTTATCCTTAGGTCTAGATGTAGCAAATAAAACTTTCTGTGTTCCAGATCTACTCAGCAGTAGTAGCATATGTCAACAACTTTAATCATGCAGTTTATTGTCTAATGTAATTAGCTTGTAGAAACATAACATTAAAACAAACCAGAAGCATTCACACAAGTTGACACAAGTATCTAACGTGGAAACCCAATATGGGAAAAACCACCAGTAACATGCTACCAAGTTTCACTCTTCTGAGATGAGCTATGTGAGGAGCCAACCCTGATAAAGGTTACAATAACACACTATTAGGTGTGACCTGGTTAAAGGATTTAATCACCCTTTCAGGAGTGGCCTTGTTAGAGGAATTAGAACATTCCACCTGAATGTCACCTTGTTAGAGGATTTATACAAATGACTGTTAGGTCAACCTTGTTAAAGGATTTTAACTGATACAATGGTTAGAAAGTAATCAACATTTGTGATCTAATACATACAACTTACTTTGCAAATTCAGATCCAATTACAACTCTGATGCTAACTTACTAGATGGCCTGCATTGTCATTTCAATCTTCTGATCTGCTTGGAAATCCGTTAAGCAATCACACATGCAACTCTCTACTTCTGTATTCAGCCTTCACTGCTAGGTCATGCCAATCAGTAAATCAACTATGCAAACCTCTTGCATACATCCATCCACTTCCACACTTAATTAATAACCCCTTGAGGTTATCATATACCTCTCTATCTAGGTCAGATAAATCTTTGCCACTTAATCAAGATCGTAGATCTTAGGTTAGGTCATATCCAATGGACCATTCCATCATTTCATTACATTTACTTCTCCAAAGTAGTCTCTAATTAAATCTTGAAACCATGCATTAATTATGGTTACCCATACATTAAATGACGTGGATCAATCTTTAATTAACATTACATATCC
>MU224637.1:1391899-1425610 GCA_018584345.1 Thuja plicata | reverse complement strand
GTGACCTAGTTAAAGGATTTAATCACCCTGTCAGGAGTGGCCTTGTTAGAGGACTTAGAACATTCCACCTGAATGTCACCTTGTTAGAGGATTTATACAAATGAATGTTAGGTCAACCTTGTTAAAGAATTTTAACTGATACAATGGTTAGAAAGTAATCATCAGTTGTGATCTGATACATACAACTTACTTTGCAAATTCAGATCCAATTATAGCTCTGATGCTAACTTAATGGATGGCCTGCATTGTCATTTCAATCTTCTGATCTGCTTGGAAATCTGTCAAGCAATCACACATGCAACTCTCTGCTTCTATATTCAGCCTTCACTGCTAGTTCATGCCAATCAGTAAATCAACTATGCAAACCTCTTGCATACATCCATCCACTTCCACACTTAATTAATAACCCCTTGAGGTTATCATATACCTCTCTGTCTAGTTTAGATAAATCTTTGCCGCTTAATCAAGATCATAGATCTTAGGTTAGGTCAGATCCAATAGATCATTCCATCATTTCATTACATTTACTTCTCCAAAGTAGTCTCTAATTAAATCTTGAAACCATGCATTAATTACAGTTACCCACACATTAAATGACATGGATCAATCTTTAATTAACATTACATATCCCAATAAAATTAACTAAGTTGGCTAGAGATCTCAAATCTCATTATTAATCCTAATACTGTAAGTCAGTCAACATCACTATTTTCACTCAGCAATTTCGCTGGTGCTCGACACTGAACAAACTTGCTCGTCACAAACAACTTCGCTCGACACAAACAACTTTTCTCGACACAAGCAACTTCTCTCGACACAAGCCAAACTTGCTTAGCACAAAACAGCCAGGAAAACTATCTTTGAAAGATAAACAACTAATTACTTTGCCAAAGTGGCAACTAATCAAGTACCCTTTTATTTGCCTTAACTCAACCATTCACTTGGTCTTCTTGTTAAATCTTCTTCATCAATAATAGATATGGTACTCAAATAGATAACAATAGTCTCACTAGTTAAGGTTTGACATCAATGACAAAATAAAAATTGCTTACATTGTCACTTTACAACATAGCCTAGTGTTGACCAGATACATAAGAGAGCCTATCAATTGTATGTATAAAGTAGGGTCCGCTACCTCTGATTCGAAAGCATCAATATTTTTCGAATTGGTCACAAGTGGTGTGGACATGGGATTACAAGTCTCCATCCTAAATTGCTTCAAGATATCAATTAAGTATTTCCCTTGTCGAAGGAATATCTCTCCCTCTTTCTACCATAACTCTAATCCCAAAAAGTAGTGCATCAACCCAAATCCTTCATCTTAAACTCTCCTGCAAGATCTCACTTGTAGTGTCTTATGAGTTCCTCTGACCCTGTGATAAATAAGTCATCAACATACAATAATAGTATGAGAAGTTCACCCTTCACCTGAAGATAGTATATGTTCAAATCCACCTCACTCTCGATGAAGCCTTCAATCTGCAAGTAACTATTAATATGTGAATACCATGCCCTGAGAGCTTGCTTGAGTCCATACATTGCTCTTTTCAACCCGCAAACATGAGAATCCCTCCCATGTGTTTCAAATCCTTCTGGCTGCTCTTTGTAAATCTCTTCCTCAATTACTCCATTGAGAAATGTCATTTTAACATCCATTTGGTGAATCTTCCAACTCATCTATGCAGCTACAAAAATTATAGCACTTATGGATGAGTACCTAGCTACCAGAGTGAAAGTCTTGTCATAGTCGATTCCTTCCTTTTGAGAAACCCCCTTAGCCACAAAATGAACTTTGAATTTTTCCACTCTACCATCTACACCATGCTTAATCTTACACATACATCTCAAGCCCACTATAGACTTATCTTCTGGTTGTGGTACTACCTCCCATATGTTATTCTTCATGATGGAAGAATACTCTTCCACCATAACATCCTTCCATACTTGGTACTTGGATGCCTCTTGAATGTTGGAAGGCTCTACTTCAATTAATTCACTCATAAGTGCCACATACTCATAATAATGTTTGGGAGCCTTTCTTTGTCTAACAGAATCTTGTGGATCACCTACATATTCTTGGGCCTCTCTCAAAGTCTGCTCAGTCGCTCCATTTCTTATCTTTTCTATAATAGGAATACGAGGTTGAGGAATTTTTTGTTCCTCCTGATCATCTTGTTCGACTTGCTTTATTTTCTCTCTATCTTGTGAGGCTGATGTTTGAGGAATTTGTGCTACCTCAATCATGGATGATTACTCCTCCTCATTCATCAAGCTACTAGACTTCTGTAGAACCCTCTCTTCCTCAAATTTCACATCTCTGTGAACAACTATTTTCCTAAGTGCAGGAATGTAAACCTAATGTAGGATCATCCTTGGTCTGCTAGCAATCTTGCATCATTCTGTGAGTTTGGGATACAGTTGGCAGTTTCTGTGTTTCTTGTTGTGATTGGTCCACTTGGATCTTTAGTTGTTGCATTCATATTGGAATGTTCTTGACAATGCTTTGAAGTCTTTTCTATGATCGCTCCTTAATTGGTGTTATCATGTTCAAGATTTGGAAGATTCTGCACGATAGGGCAGTATTTGATTTCCTGTTCTTCTAATTGAGTTGACAGGTTGGAGTGTGGTCAGGTTTTTCGTGTGAGTTATGAGTTGCGCTCGTGGGTCCTTGTTTTGGAGTGTTCTTGGATCATTCTCCTATGTTCTCATCTCTTGGAGTTACTCACGTGTTGATATTTCTTTCTCTTTCTGGACGAGGGTAACATGTTGATGATTGGCATGAACTTACCTAGAGATTTGTGTTGTGATCGAGATTGTGGGATTTTTAGCCATTGTGATCTTAGCATGTTGATCATGGTTCCTTCATAGATTGTTCCATGTGATCATTTCTTCTTATGTAATGCTTGTATAGTGTTGGACCTATTTTGTAAAACATTTCCTGCTTTGGGGAATGTTATTTATGGTGCCAACTTGTGGTCTTGATTTTGTATAAATGTAGGGTTTGGTTTCGTGTTAGAGGGTGAGTTATTAAAAGGAAAAAGGTATATTAGTGGACTATTGACCTGAAACTTGTAGAGATATTTTGAGATAGATCTTAGAGTAGTTTTATTTGTATGTTGTCATAACTAGGAAGACCTTACATCTCAACATGTGTGAGTAAAATTATGATCAATAAAACATTTCTTGCATCTTATATTGTCAAGTTTCTTGTGTTTTTGTTGTGTTGACTCTTGTTGTGAGGTTGGACATATCCTTTGGCGTTTCTCTCTCCTTGGTACTACATCAGATGGTATCAAAGTAGAAAGTGGAATTTGAGCAAGGTTTGATGCTAGTGGTCTTTGAAAATTCATGTTCTTGAGCTTGTGATTCCTTGGAGATGTTGTTTGTGAGGTGGCAAAGTGAAGATCTGGCTTGTATCAACTTAAGGATTGTACAAGGTGGTGAGAACTTGGATTTGTTGCAAAGATGCATCCTAGAAGAAAAAACCCTAGGATGATTGATCTGATGAAAGAAGATCTATGAAATGAGATCCATAATGAAATGAATGAATTAAGGAATGAAGTCATGGAAGGTATCAGAAATGTTGTTGATGGATTACATAGAGGTCCTAGAACAAAAGATGCTTATGCGGAAGCTCCTGATGAATTCGAATCTATAGAGATTGCTAGATCTACTGATGAAGAGGGATCTGATAGGTTGATGAGAACTATTGCTGGACTAAATACTAGTCATAGGATGTAAGTATCTAATTTCATAGGTACATTGAATCTTGAAGAATTGATTGACTAGATAGGAGAGCTAGAAGACTACTTTGAGCTTGAAGACAACTGTGATCCCTTGAGGGCTAGATTGGCACAGACTAAGTTGAAAGGACATTTTTCTCTTTGGTGGAAGGAGTTGTAGAGGAATAGAGAAGATGAAGGACAATTAAAGATTACTAGATGGAAGTTGATGGTTACTAAATTGAAAGCCAAGTTCATACCTAAGGATATGAATTGGAATTGTTTAAGAAATTGTAGAATTTGAAGCATAAAGGTTTGTGTGTGAAGGATTATATTGAGGAGTTTTACAAGATGACAATTATATATGGACATAGAGAGTTGACTAAAGAGATGGTTCCTAGATATGTTAATGGTCTAAGATATAACATACAAGATGAGTTGAGTATGCTGAAGATTGGTACAGTTAAAGATGCTTATCAATATGCTTTAAAGATCGAAAATAAGTTAAAGAAGAGAAATAAAGGTAACCCTAGAGGAAAAGATAAGCAGGTGAAGGAGAAAGATAAGCCCATTGAAGAATTTAAATTGGTTGCACCTAGGAATAATGATCGCAAGAGAGATGACATGAATTGGTTTAAAGGCACTTGTTTTAAGTGTGGACTAGATGGACATAGAGATTTTCAGTGTAAACATATTTGTGTGGCTTAGGAGGATCTTGTTATTGTTGAGAACATGGTTTAACCTAAGGGTGGTGAGAATCTTATGCTTAGAAGAACATTTCTGACCAAGAAGCAAGTTGATCCTTGTCAAAGGAGAAATTTATTCAGGAGTGTAAGTCTGGTGGTAATTGTTGTAAGGTGATTGTTGATGGAGGAAGTACTGATAACTTAGTTTATAAGGAAATGGTTCAGAAGCTTAGTTTGAAAAGGTTTAAACATCCTTGCCCTTATAAGATTAGTTGGTTACAACAAGATCATGTAGTAGAGGTTAAGGACCAATGCATGGTAAGTTTTCACATTGGTCCTTATAGGGATAAAGTATTATGTGACATTGTGAATAAGAGGTATTGTCATGTTTTACTTGGAAGACCTTGGCAGTATGATAAAGAGGCTATTCATGGCTGTAAAAGAAATTTCATTACTATCCTGAAAGATGGACAGAGATTTATTTTGACTCCTTTGAAAGATGAAGACAAAGAAATGAGGAATTGGAAGGAGATATGAGATGATTACAGAGGTTAGTACAGACATTAAAATTTAGATATCTAAAGGAAAATCAAAGGATACTAGTGGTAAAAGGAAGTAGGAGAAGATTTAGTTGGGATATTATCCTATTGATACATCTGGTAGAAGGCATGAGTGAAAGATGATAAGCAGAGTTAGTTGCAATATTTGATTGAGAAAGGTGGAATGACAGTGCAAGTAGCATATGTAGAGAATATGTGGATTAAGAATGAACATGGGATCTCTGTCTTGAATCCCTTAATATTTTCATGAGCTTATCTTATGGAAAATATTTAGTCACATGGGGTGTCTGATGTAGGAGCATCCTTGGTCTGCTGGAAATCTTGCATCATTCTGTGAGTTCATGTTACAGTTGGTAGTTTTTGTGTTTTTGGTTGTGATTGGTCCACTTGGATCTTTAGTTATTGCATTTGTATTGGAATGTTCTTAACAATGCTTTGGACTCGTTGTTATGATCGCTCCTTATTTGGTGTTATCTCGGTCAAGATCTGGAAGATTTTGTGATAGGGCATTATTTATTTTCCTATTCTTCTGATTAGGTTGATAGGTTGGAGTGTGGTCAGGATTTTCGTACAAGTTATGAGTTGTGCTCATGGGTCCTTGTTTTAGAGTGTTCTTGGATCATTCTCCTATATTTTCATCTCTTGGAGTTGATCGTGTGTTGAGATTTCTTTCTCTTTCTGGCCGAGGGTAATGTGTTCATGACTGACGTGAACTTACCTAGAGATTTATGTTACGATTGAGATTGTGGGATTTTTAGCCGTTGTGATCATAGCACGTGGATTGTGGTTCCTTCATGGATTATTACATGTGATAGTTTCTTCTTATATTATGTTTGTATAGGGCTGGACCTATATTTGTAAAACATTTCCTTCTTTGGGGAATGTTATTTCTGGTATCAACTTGTGATCATGATTTTGTATAAATGTAGGGCTTGGTTTAATGTTAGCAGGTGAGTTATTGAAGGGTAGAAGGTATAGTAGTGGACTATTAACCTGAAGCTTACACATATCTTTTGGGATAGATCTTAGATTTTTTTTCTTTGTATGTGGTCATAATCGGGAAGGCCTTACAACCTGACATGTATGAGTTAAATTATGATCAATAAAGTGTTTCTTGCATCTTATATTGTCAAGTTTCTTCTGTTTTCATTGTGTTGACTCTTGTTGCGAGGTTGGACATCACCTTTGGGGATTCTCTCAACTTGGCACTACATCAAAACCCAATAAGCCTCAGAAGTTTCATTGTACCCAACAAGGATACCCTTCTCTGTAGTTGGTTCTAACTTGGTTCTTTTCTCCACAGGAATGTGACAATACACAAGGCATCCAAAGATCCAAATGTGTCCCAAATCTGGTTTCTTACCAATGAATGCCTCTTCCGGAGTCTATTTTCCCAGCACTTTGTGAGGGCTTGTATTGTGAAAATACATAGTTGTATTGCAAGATTCTACCCATAAGAGCCAAGGCATGTCTAGATCATGAAGCATGGTCTTGGCTACTCCAACTATAGCTATGTTCTTCCACTCAACAACCCCATTTTGTTGAGGGTTGTATGGAACTGTCAGCTCTTTCTTGATACCTTCTTGAGCACAAAAATCTTTGAAGGCATTCAAGGTATACTCGCCTCCATTATCAGACCTTAGTATCTTGATCTTCCTCCCTGTCTGGTTCTCCACAAGAGCCTTAAACTCTTTAAACCTACTGAAGACCTCATCTTTGTTCTTCATAAAATATATCCATGTCTTCCTAGAGAAATCATCAATGAAGGTAACATAATATTCATACCCATTCAAGGATCCTGTTGACATAGGCCCACACACATCAGAGTGTACAAGATCCAAAATCCCTTCAGATCTATTATTGCTACTTGGAAAATTAGTCTTGGCATATTTCCCAAGAGCACAACCCTTGCACACCTCATGATTTTATGTCTTCATCTCAGGCATCTTCATCACTATCTCCTTGAGAACTTTAAGTGCTCCATGGTGAAGAAGAGACATCATCTTGTGCCACAATTCTCCTTGCCCAAGATACAACTGCTTACTAATGCATGTGATGCCTCAAACCATAAGTGAAACAAGTTGTCATGCCCGACTCCAATTACTTTTGCAATTTTGGAATCCTTGGGATGAATATAGACTTTTCCCCTCTCAAAGCTCATGATGAAACCCTTGTCTTCCAAAGTAGAAACCAAGATTAAATTATTTGTCATGCTTGGGATATACAACATATCCTCCACTAACAAGGGTTTGCCAAACTCCCTCTGAAACTTGATAGTCCCAACAATAGTTGAATGGTACTTGGCATTGTCATCGAGCTCAATATAGAAATCTAGTTTCTTCTCCTCCAACTTGGTGAAACATTATTTGACTCCCGTCATGTGGCAAGATGCCCCACTATCAATATACCAAACCCTTTTTGTAACTGAACTTGAGAGACATGCAATGAGTGAAAACTCATTCTCAAATCGTGATGCAAAATTTTCCACTTCAGCTGTATCAACAACTTGCTTCTTTTGATTGTCCTTATTTTTATTATTCTTATTCAGACATTGATTGACATAGTGAACCATCTGATGACAACAATTTTTTTTTCGTGCTCAAATCTTTCTTTTGCCCACTCTTGGAAGAAGAACCTTTCATTTTCCCTTTATTATACTTCTTCTTACCCTTGCATGCAAGAGCAATATTTTCTTCATCTTGACCCTTCTTTGTCTAGTCTCCTCGATGGGCACCTTCAAAGATTTCCTCTTGAACAAAATCACCCCAAAGCCTTTCCCAATCAAGTAGCCGATCTCTACCAACAATACACTTGACAAGAACTTCCCAGTGCTTCAAAAAACCATTCAAGGCTATACACACCGAATAATCTTCAACAATCATCTCTCCAACATTAGACAACTCATCTCTGACTTGTGTCAGCTTGGACAAATAAGAGGTCATACTCTCACCTTTGGAAATCTTGGTATTATGCAATTTTTCCTTGATCATCATCTTACGACTCCTGTAGTTGCTCTGGTAAATTATTGTGAGTGCATCCCACATCTACTTGGAAATGACATTCCCTGATAAATGAGGAATTAAATAATCTCTTACTACATCAAGATTGATTCTCTAAGCCTTGGCCTCCTTAACTTCATGCAAATCCAAAGCAACAAGATCATTTACTGGTGATGTCACTCCTGTACTAGCATAGATCCACAACATGTTTTCCTTGAGAATAGATGTAATTCTAACCTTCCACTATAAGAAGTTAGATGCACCCTCAAGCCTGCCCCCATATCGAACACTAGTTTCCATAGCCACAAAATAACATGAAGACAAAAATCTGATTTTTTTTCTAAAACCTATGTCACAAATCTTGGCTTTGTATTTAGAGTTTAGAGCTCTGATACCATGTTAATTTCTCATAACCCGGCTACAGATTAATTGCACAATAAATTCACATAATATAAACTCTTTCTGATTTATAACTATCAATACTCTAAGCTACTTAACAACAAATAATAGCGGAAGCAAAAATAATAACAAAATCCAATCACAAAAAGACAATAACACAAATATACCTAGGAAACCCCAATGTGGGGAAAACCCAACAAATGTTGGATCTTCTATTCATCCTAACAACAAACTTTCTCTTCAAGAATACAATACAAGTTTGCTATAGCAATCTTACATATATAGAGCCCAACTGCTTTACTTAGCTTGCAAGAAAAGAAACCTTCCTTGCTCTCTTTGGCTTTATATCACATATAAAATCACTCTTGATTTTATGCAACCTCACAAACTTAGAAATATTCTATTAAAGAATAAAAAATAAAGTTGTTGCTAAATATCCAACTCGAGTTGGTTTAAAGCAACTCCACTCCACCTTCCTAGCTAAAACACAAAAATCAACATGTAACAATATTGCTCATATTGCCCTACACTCGTAATAATCCCAATTTTTCACTTTGTTCGCACTTCAACCAAAGAATTAAATTAACAAAACATTTACAACACTTAAAGCATGAAGAAAAGTAGTAAATGCTTCTTACATTTTAGAATCCCCGAGGCAAACAAAATCTCCAAGAAATCAAGTTTATGACAACTATCTGCAAATATTTCATCCTTACATATCCAACCACCAAGTTATTATTTTACATTAGTGCGTGCGCTAAGAATTAGGAACTTGAGTCCCTTTTAAGGAATGTCTTCTTAACATTTCCTAGGTTGATCCATTTCTTAGCCTAAAGAAGGAAGTTAAAAAAATTATGTTTTAGATTCTTATAAAGTAAAAAATAAGTGAAGTGAGCCTAATCTAATTTTGTCCTAATTACCCGAGAAAAGTTAATAAAACCACTAAAAATAAGTTAGATGAGTCCAATCTAATTTTGTCCTAATTACCCTATCAAAATTAATAAAGCCACTAAAATTAGGTAATATTCATTTAGTTGTTAGTATTTCTCTTAATTTTCTAGTATGGTTTAAAGGTTTTTTTTCTTATGATGATATAATCTTTATTAAAAAAATTAAATATTTGGAAAAAGTTATTTGATTAATTTTTTGTCAATATGTCGACACATTAAGTCTTTCTCTCAAAATGCTTCAAAATTAAATGTGAAATGACATGTGTATGCAAACTTACCATTGTATTTCATCAAGATTTTGAGCTACATGTAAATCCTAAAATGGACATTAATCTCAAAGTATGTAGCACTCACAAACATTCATGTGAAATGCATATTTAGACATAAAAGGATAATTGAAGGTCCATCTAAATAATGAAACCTACAAAATGTCATCATGTGAGTTTACAATTCAATATGCATACTACATAAGAACTTATAGAATAGAGGGAAAATATATTATACATTGTTTCTTCATATGAGTAAATTCAAAATTAACTAAAAACAAAATTTTAATATCATCAATTTAAGGAACTAAAGAGAGATGAGACAAAGTAGGTTTAGGAAGATTATGTTGATATAAAAAGTGGTAATACCCCACTTTACTTCTCATAGGACAATAAAGTGAATGGGGTATTAACATGTCATGTGATATAATGGTTTGTATATTCATGATAATGAGTCCTTCTGTAACATATATCACAACCTAAAATATTAACCATAAGAATGATAGTGACTATATGCGCTCCCTTTAGTTGTAGCCATATAATTCAAGGAATTTGAGGATAGTGGGAAATAGCCCATGAAAAATAAAATGTATGCATGTAAACAATGTAAAGAAACAATTGTTGTCGAATTGAGAAAAATGAGCTGTTTGAATTCATATAAATTTTTTCTTCATTTATTTTATTAGATTTAAACTATATAATATAAATTATTATTTATTATTATATATAATATTTTATAAAATGTAAATTATTATATTTATCTAGGGCTGAATTTGCACAATTTTTTACAATTTTATGTTATCTTAATGTATAAAAATCATTGTATTCAATTAAATTCTCACATCATGTCATGATTAATTCTAAATTATGCACTCAATCACCTCTATCACATAAGTATTGAAGAACATCTATTGCATTCAAGAGAACAATAATTCAAACTCAACCAAACTTGTCTTAGTGCATATGACTAACCTAGCAATTACAATTCTCCTCATAATCCTTCTTGATAATAATCCTCCTTATAATGATTAGTACATTATTATTTTTGTCATACATGTTTAAAATTCTAGTTTGGGTAGAACTAAGAGATAAATTGGCCTAGGTTTCATGTTCATACCAAATGCTTAAAAAATTGTGTACAAGAAAATGTTAAAATAAATTATATCACTTATCAATTATATTTTTAAATATGTGTAGGCATTTGAAAGCTAGTTCCAAGTCAAACGTGAGCAAGCAAAGGCATTTCTTCATATTGGACACCAAAAATCAGGTAAGTAGGTTTCTTCTCCAATCTTTAAATTGCATTAAGTTGAATATAGATAATAATGTTATTAACAACATTATAAATTAATATTTTTATATTAATTTTTTTTTTTCTAAATATCATTTAAATTATCTATTTCAATAAACTAAAACAATGTGTCTGTTCTTGAGTATTTTATTATTGAATAATTAAATTACATTAACTTTTGCGAACTAATTCTAATTTTTATTCATGTTTTTTGAATCTGAAATTTTATGAAGAATTCAATCATTTAATTAAATTTTTTAGTATACTTGACAAAGGTGTTAGCATTAAAAAGTTCAAAATTCAATGAAGAATCTAACATTTAGTGGACCCGTACAAGGAGTCACTCCTACTTAAATAATTATAGTTTTTTTTTTTGTGTGTCTTATGTGTTTGTCATGTTAGATTAAAACCTCCCCACTTGAAGCCAAATGGTGACTTCATCCTTTCAACCATAGATTTTTAATATTGTCTCTTCTTTTTAGTCCACAAACATATAATGAAAATTATTCTTCTCTCTACAAGCTAGGTTGATACCTTTATAAATATTTATCTCCTAGGTTTACACCATCATCATAGTATCCATAGTCACATAAAATTTTCAAACACATCCATGTCCTAGGTTATAAAATCACTTACACCATCATAACATCTTCATATACATCCATTATGCATTGAGCCTTAGGTTTCACTTAACTCAAGATAGGTTTATATTTCCAATAGATTCATACCTACCTTGATCAAATATTCATAATACATTGATATTCCAGGTTTGATTATCATCCATATTTATAGACATACATTTCGTAGGTTATATAATTACTTACACCATCATAAGAACCTCATGAACATCCATTATCATATATAGACTATCTTGTATTAAGTTAGACCATCGCTTACATCTACTTGCAAATAATACGATGGTGTTTATATGATTTTGATGTTAAAAAAATATTTTGTTGAGGATATGAATGGGCCAAGTTAACAATATGAATATTATTCAAGATGGGTAGAAAGAATAAATGAGAATCACTTATAAAGATAGAGGTGCAAGACAACCCCAATGGAGGAAATCATTTCTCCAGTTATGAACTTGAATGGACACCCATTGGAGATGATAATACCCGAACAATAGACTAGTGTGCTTCAATCCCTCTTAAGAGACTCCCTCACTTTGTCAAAGGAGAGGGTTTATTGGATAGTACAAAAATAAAATTTATACAAAAAAAACATATAGAGTATAATTTGACAAAACCTACTAACCATGCCACAAAGATGTATTCAAGGTTTGTCTAGATTTAATAAATCAATTAAGTATGTCACCTTATTTATTTATTTATTATATTGATTAATATATATTTTTTGTACATGTATAAATAGTTATCATTGTGCTTTTGGGCCTCAAGATTTAAAAAATGCACATGAAAATGCACCTAAAAATACACCAGAAAATGCACATGAAAACAAGAAAAGGATACGAAGGTTTGTTCAAAAAAGGGGTTGCCAAGCCCACTTTCATGTTAGGGTTATGTATAATAGACTATATGTTGCAATTATTACATATAATGACTATATCCATCAGGATGCTAATGGTGAATTTTATCATGGAAAGGATGACCCTTCTAGTGATCCAAGGAGCAGTGTTTCACCAAGGTTGTCAAATGAGTGTAAATCATATATTGAATCCTTATTACTGATGGGTGTGAGTATTGACACAATATGTGAACAATGTTATTTAGGTTCTAGTTTGACAAAGTTGATGAATAAGAGGGACACATGTTTATTGAGAAAGGATGTGTTAAATGCATGGAAAAAAGTGTGTTCCCTACATTCACAAAAAATGAAGACGATGTAAAAAGTGTATGTTTGTGGCATGTGGAGGAGAAAATAACTTCTTATACTATAAAACACCAAAAAATATGGAAAATATTGCATTTATCATAGGTATCCAAACACCATGGATGCGAGAGATGATGTTGAAACATTCACATGACTCAATTATTGCAATGGATTCTACATTCTCAACAAATAAATATGGGGTAAGAAGAACAATGCTAATTTTATTTATGAATCTTAATTTAATTATTAGTCTAATTTATCAAAAAAAATAATGTATCATTGATTTATTCATGTGTAGTATGAGTTATATACATTGCTTGCATTTGATGAACAAGAAGTTGGTGTACCTGTTGCATGGGCCATATCCTCAAGAAATAAAATTGAGGATATAAATGAATGGCTAACAGAGGCTTACAAAAGAGGGAAATAATATAAAGAAGATTGACACATCAATGCATTCATGATGAATGATGCTAGTGCTGAGATTGAAGCAATCGAGTTTTATCGACCTTAGTTTATATTTGTAAGAGTGTAATTGTTTAATATTTAGTTTAGAAAAATATTGTTTCCTAATTTTTAGCAAGAATTAATTTTTCATTTAACAATAAATTTTATTAGAATTGCTATTTCTATTTACCAAATTTTATAATGTAACGTGCACATCATCATTTGATTGCCCAGTACTTTTATGTTTTTGGCATGTATGTAGAGCATGGTTGAAGAATGTGTATAGGTGAGACAAATTTCAAGTAAAGTATCTAGGAAAAATTAAATGCTTAAACATCATGGCCTAATATAATTTTTATAATCTAAGTTTGTGAGTGTTAACCTTACTATGATGCGATTACTGAGAGGGGAGGGGTGAATCAGGAATCTACCGATTTCAACATTTAAACACTTTTCACTTATCTACCAAAGAAACAACTCAACAATCAAATGTAAATGTGCAACCATAAAATATCCAACACAAAGACACAATAATTTTGGTATTGTGGAAACCCAAATTAGGGAAAAACCACAGTGGGGATGACACCCATAAATTTGTACTCTTCTGAAGTATCCCCTATGAAAGGATTTACCCTGTTAAAGGCATTTACATATACATGAAAAATATAACCTTGTGAGTGTTAGAGTATATAGTTTTCCTCACTTATTAATTATATCATGTTGATATTAATTATTAAGTTAGTCGTACTCTATTTTTCACTTAAGCTTTCTCTTAGGTTAGCCTTTTCCTTTTTAGGGTTTCATTCACCTTTAAGGTTGAATGCTTGTAATTGTCTTTGGCTTCATTCTTTGTAACAAGTATTTTGCATGTAGACTGGTCTTGGAAGTCGAAGCTATATTTCTCAGTTTCTACATGGTATCAGAGCCACACTACTGCTGCCTGGTTTGAAGGTTTGTGAAGCCGCGATTTGAAGATGATAGCCACAACTTCTTTGGGATTTTTCTGTCACTTTGAAGGAGGCGCTATTTTCTAGAGCTTTTTGAGCAAAAACAAACTCCACCATTGCATTCAGAGGGCCCAAGAGAGTCAAAATACCTATAAACTTTATTGGTTTTGGTCACAGTGACCCCAGAAGAAAAAAATTGACCTCCTAGGCTGTACGGCTCGAAAAATGAGGCAGAAAATTTAAAAAAAATCAAAAAAATGCTTTTTAAATTTTTTTTGGCGCTGCCATGCGCGATGCCACCGTGCCACCACTGCACCGCCCCCGGCCCGCGCGCCACCCTTTGGCTACCGCGCTACCACCGGGACCTGCTGCCACCGCCGCATCGCCCGGCCGCCTTCGCCACCTAGCCTGGCCACCACCTCCATCGGTGCCACCGGCCACTGGCCACCTTTTCTAGTTGGATGTCCCGTGACGACCATACAACCATCAAAATTCTTCCCAGGACTGTGTTTTTCCAGGGAGCTTGTCTTTTGGGGGTGCCTGTGCCTTTTTGGCCCTACAAGGCTCATACGGACTTAGATTTTTGACTTTTATATATCATCGGAAAGCTCTTTTTGAGCCCGTCACACCCATTTAGGTTTCATTTCCTAATTTTTCTATTTTCTTACTGAATTGTGTAGTAAAATATGCACCTTCCTTTGTGCTCCTGTTCTGCTTCTAGAACTCAGGTTTTTTTCTCATTTCTTTTGCTTTCATAGTAATTTGTGGTGTACGGGGGATAGTATTATATATTGTGGGGGGGTGCATTTTACTTTCTGCAATTTCCTTCAGAAAGACCCTTCTACTTCCATCTTATTCTTCTCTCAATGTCAGACCCCTTTGTGGCCCTGCTGACACCACATAACTACCACACATGAAAGCCACAAATGACCAGACTCCTCATGTCACAAGGATTATGGTCCTACATGGATGCATCTTAGCCAGTTCTACAGAGGCCTTATGAGGCTCTTATGCATAGAAATAGGATGGATGAGGCAATGGGCCTCATTTCCATGAATATTTTAGGTGGGTTGTTATTCCACCTGGATGGTCTGACCACACCCAGGGATATGTGGGACAATTTTTCCACCTTGTTTGGCACCATGAATCATTTTAGGGTTCTCCAGATAGATGCAGAGTTCACCTCCTTGGTACCTAAATCATTCACTAGCACTGAGGACTTCCTGATGAAGTTCAAATCTCTTCGATCTATTTTACAGGTTGCTGGAAAGACAAAGTCAGATGATGAGTGTATCTTTCTGATACTCTCAAAACTTCATGGCCCTTATCATATTTTCACTTCTACCTTCTACTCCACTATGGATGCACTAGGTGCACATCATGTTATGCCCTCTTTTGAGACCTTCTGTGATAGGTTAACTTGTGAGCAGTCTAAGCTCAGTCAGATGGATTCTCTTACAGGTTCACAGTCATAGGCATTGCTTGCTAAGTCATCTCAGGATACACAGAAGCTGAAGCTGAAGAAGATATCTGATTCCTCTTCTCAGCACTCTACTGGTCCACCATCTTCTTCTAAGAAGGAGAAACAAAAGAATGAGAACCCTACATGTTCCTATTGTCAGAAGGGGCCTCACGATGAGTCACATTGTTTTTAGAAGAGATTTGATGGCTATGAGAAATAGATTGCAGATTTGCAAGCTCTCCTTCAGAAGAGTACTATTTCCTCTCCATCCTCTTGCACCTCACAGGGGTCTGCTTTTCAGTCTTCTTCCTTATCTTTGACTTTTGGATAGGATTTTGGATAGGGTCATGCCTTACGGGCTTCCGTTGCATCCCCTTCCCAAGTCCCTTGGATACTAGATTCAGGTGCTTCTCACCATATGGCATCTTCTCCGGAGATCTTCTCTTCTATTGAGGCTTCTCCTATTCCCCACATTCTCATGGGAAATAACATTGTTATGCCATTCTGCGGGAAAGGTTCTGTACGCATTCAGGATGGCACATTCAATGATGTATTATATGTCCCATCTCTATCTGCAAACCTTCTCTCAATTTACCAGATTACACAGTGGATCCGAGAAGATAGTTGAGTTCACGCTAGATTTAGTCTTCATTCAGGATAGTGTGATGGGTGGCATTGTTGCTATAGGGACAACTGATCATTCCACCTATCTCTACACCTTTTCTCACTTTGGTCCACCATCTCCATCATCGGAGCACAACTCTCCTCTTCTGCGAGAGCATCATGTGGTGCAGTCAGGTCACTTGAACCTCTGTGTTGTTCCTGAGACCACTGCTATGACTGCCACACCACATCTTGTTGAGGTTCTTTCTCTTTAGTAGAACTCTTCTTCAGCACTGCCAAACCCTCCAGCTCCTTTCATTGAGTCACCAGGTGCAGTTGTTGATGATTCTACAGAGGACACTCATCTCCTCTCTCATGATAGTGTCAACACACCTGTCATACCACTTGCATCAGGGATTCCATTTTAGGATCCTCATGTCTTCTCATTTGAGCATCATCTCAGCCTTCCAGTGACACCTCATCTTTCAAGGTCACCTCTTCAGTGCTCACTTCCTTTCACTCCTTTGTATTGGCATCATGGTGGTTTGTTCATTGATCCAGGGGTTCTTTCATTTTGGGGGGGCTTTGGAGCCTCGAACCTCTCTCATGGGGGGGTTGACAGCACACATTGTACTCATGGCTTTGAGAGAGTCTCTTGAAGTCATCTTTTATCTTTTGCTTGCTTTTATATCTCTTTTTGGAGAGGATTTTTTCCCACTGGGTTTTCTCCTTTATCTCTGGTTCACAGAGATTTCCTTGTATTGGGTACCTGATCAGGCCTTGTTGTTGGGACCCATTTCTTGCTTTCATAGCTATGCTAGGTTAGCTTACCTCCTGAGCTTCGCTTAAGGGGGGGGTGTTAGAGTATATAGTTTTCCTCACTTATTAATTATATCATGTTGATATTAATTATTAAGTTAGTTGTACTCTATTTTTCACTTAAGATTTCTCTTAGGTTAGCCTTTTCCTTTTTAGGGTTTCATTCACCTTTAAGGTTGAATGCTTGTAATTATCTTTGGCTTCATTCTTTGTAACATGTATTTTGCATGTAGACTGGTCTTGGAAGTCAAAGCTGTATTTCTCAGTTTCTATAGTGAGAGGATTTACCTAAATCTCATAACAAGCTTGTACCTTGTGAGAGATAGCCTTGTGAGGGGACTTAGAACACTTAATACAGTGTCTCCATATAGGATTTACAATACAATAAAGATCTGTCAGGATCTACCTCACTTGAGGATTTTCAGCACCCTGATGTATCTGTTATGAAATAATAGGTAAGAATGATATGTGAAATAGAAACCTCCTTTTCTTGATCATATCCTCTTTAGCTCAAAAAACATTATTCACATTCTTCTCTAACACTTTGTTGGACCGCACCCTCTGTCTCTTCTTCCTTCTTCACCGACACATGATCAACCCAACACATTCACCTTCTTAATTTCAATTTATGTGCTTTCCTTCTCTCTTAGGTTTCCACCATTATAGAAAACCCTCAAATGTAATAACTTTTCAATCTGACCATACACTTGGATTCATGTCACATATCTCTATGTCCAATTTGAAATATCTCATATCTTTTCTCCAAAAGAACCACGGTTTAAGGATTAGCATCTAGCAACTTCAGGTAACCTTCAGAAAACAACCGAACATAAAATAATCACACACATAACCATAGTGATAGAATCATCTTATTCTTGTTAATTGTTGACTTAACAATTTCAATATATCTAGTTCTCTTCACTAAATCTGTCTCACCATTCATCACCACTTGTTAAGATTTTACATGTAGTCTCCATACATGTTGCCAAACACTTTTGTAGAACAACACCTTAAAATATTTCCATTAGCAGCTCATAAGGTTAATAGTTGACATCAATGACAATAACATAATTGATCATTGCTCAACCATACCTGTCATATCTCACCATCAAATCATACTCTAAACCACTTTACCTTACACATCATTTCTTTGCATCAGTTATGTCATCAGTGAGTAACATAGATGTTGGAACAAAATATTTGATAGATTGGGTGAAATAATGTATGCAATGAGGGACAACAAAGACATCACTACTCATTTGATAAAAAAATTCACAGAGGAGTTTAAAGAAGAAATGAAATTTATTGTATTTTTAGAAAACTTGGTGTCATAATGAGAGTTGCATTGGTAAGCTCATCCAAATATCTATTATGGTTTATATGTATTTACATATTTTAACTTGTTTATAGTGTATGCTCAGACATCATATGTTTTTTGTATAGAGACGTGGGCAAAAAAATTTGAATTTTCTCTCATGCAAATTGTTATGCCCTGCATCCCCGTCCCTACATTTTGTGTGCAAAATGTTGGGTCCCCCTTTGTTTTTCTTGTTTTGTTTTTGGCTTTTTGGCTCTTGCCTTGTCTTTTTCTTTGTTTTCTTTTGTTTTCCTTCTCCAGGGTTTTCTTCCCGCGGTTGTGTTTTGTTTTGTTGGCTTCTCGTGTCTCTGGGGCCCGGTCCTGGAGTTGGTCATTTTGTTGAGAGCCAGATTCTAGACTCCGGGATTCTTCACCATGATGTTCTCTTTCCTTAAGATGGTATCGTCATAGAGAACCCCCGAACCTAGAATTCGAAGGTCTGTCTGCCCAGAGTTTGCAGATGGGAAGGTGGCTTTCTTTTTACCGCAGGTATAAATAGGAGTTACCTGTCATTTTCACATTTACCGTGATTTAAACACTCAAGCAATTAGAGAAATTTTAGAGCGATTTGCAGCGATTTAGCAATAATCTAGTGCTAAATATTTCTAGCATTTTCAAGTGATTGTGAGTGGTTTGTAGTGGTGGGTTGTGATCATTTGACGGTTGGAGTTGTTGCAAAGCTTCCGTGGAGGCTTCATTTCCTCTCCTTTCTGCGTTCTCAGGTTGGTGTCTCCTCTCCCTTCGGTTTTCTTCTTGTCTATTTTCTTTTGTTTGTTGCCTTTGCCTTTTTGTTTTGTTCGTCTTTCATTTCTTTCTGGTTCTGCCGCTCGTTGGTGGGTTGGCTCTACCAGAGGGTTGTTCACCCTATGTGCAGGTGTAGCTTAGTCTGTAAATAGTGTAAAAAGTTGTAGATTTTGTGTGCTTTGCCTGGTTTCTTGCAAATATTCATTCTGGGATGTATATATGTGTAAGTTCAGTGTATATATGTAAATTCTATATATATTTGTTGTATATCCCTCCATTCTACATGTATATGTCCCTCGGCTTTGATGCATATCCTCTATGTATCCTGCCAGGTAGCTTAGCGAGCTTGTCGTGCTACCTATGTCGCTATTTTTTTTTGTCCGCAAGCTCGTTCTAAGCAGAATACCACCTATTTGAAACTCATCTCTCGACTGGTTTCAAACAGGCAATTTTCTCTCTCCTCCATAAAACCAACCTGACCCTCATTTATGTCCCATGCGCACATTTAGATCTATCCAAGTGGCCTTCACTTTTCACACACTCAGACAGTTGGATCCGCCATCATTGCCATAACTCCTATTTATTGCTCACCCACGTGGCACCCAAGTAGGTCTGACAGTTCACTTTTTGTACACACTTTCCAACGGTTATTTCCCCTGGGCTCCAGATTTCTTGCCATCACCCATCCCGTGCCCTATTAAAGTGTGACAAAATTCCCAGACCTAGATGGTTAATTAAGATTCTAAGTTCACGATCTATGTATATGCTTTCTGGGGTTTTTGAACTAAGCTAACTTTTTAGGGGAAGAAAACGCCGCGATGGTAAGATCTCAAAGTCCCTTAGTTTCATCTATTTATATGATTCTGATAGTCATCTTGTCTTGCAGGTCTCCAAAATCAACAACTTACAAATATGTCTGAAGCATCCGCATCTTCACCACCCGGGAGCCCAGAACTACCTTCCATGGCAGCTACCAGAGTGGCTGTTAAATCCAAAATGGAGAGGGCTCTGGAGAAGTTTCCCCTGAGTGTGAAATTTGTGAAAGACAGTGTTATCATGGGCTCAAAGATTGAGTCTAAATTCAGGCTCATCACCGACACCAGCGTCGGGACATGGCCTTAGATGCAAGCCTTAGTAAAAATGATGTACATCTAGTGACATGCTAGAGATCAGCTAGTCATCAATGTTGGGGACTCTGCGATTCTTAAGGCGGCTTGTTTCCCATGCTCCGTGCAATCACCATAACTTATTCTCACATTGGCTGCCAATTACAACACTTCTATCCAGGTTGTTATGCTCACAGTCGCAGAACCCACCAAGTACCCTACTCCTCTGGTATCCCTCGACCCTGACACCTTCTAGGCAGGTCCGGGGATCCCTCAATTTGACAAACTGGCTGTGGTTACAAGGTCAGATGCCTTAGCCCAATTCAAGCAATTAGAGGAGGCTGCCCGGATATATATGAACAATCACTGGCTCAAGGTCCCGAAGAGGGACCCAAAGAGGATGAAGATAGAGATTCCCAGGTCTGAGTTCAAAGAGAGCATCTAGATGGGAATGATAGCACTGTCCTGGGTCTTCGGGAAACCCTCTACCTGGGAATTTGGTCCATGGATGTATTACTTCCTCTTTGGCATCTCCACTAAGGGAGGGTACTTCGACTGGGCAGCTATAATTTCAAACCACGTGGACTCCCAGTTCCTTCAACTGGCCAACAAAAAGAAGTTTTATATGACTTCTTATGTCTTTTGGGCCTTGGCACAACAACAACCCCACATCAATGGGTTACTTACAGAGGGAATACTCAAAATAGGTCCAAGACAGAAGGCACCTCGGGACCATTTCTCACAGGTTCAATGGGAGGCCAGCTTCCCAAGTTTTTTCTGGGTAAACGATGCCTTCATTTACTATCACCTGCTTATGCCCACCCGAGATGTAGGATACTGCCTATCTATAGAGGTGATGAATCTGGTCAGGAGTTATGACCATTATTATATACAATTTTCATAGCATACTTATATTAGGGTCACCAACTTCTCCGAGAAACCCTACTTGTTGCCCAAACATTGTGGGGACAAGATAGTTCTCTTGGAATATTGCAGGCAGATAATGGAGTTGCATGCACTCTTTTCCTTAAAGAAGGTAACCAATATTCCATTCCCGATCACTTATGGGAACTATTCATGCAGTCTGGCCGCCACAAAAGAGGTAGATAATGAGCTTAAGAGCTATAACCTGGAAGAATTCTACTTGGTGCAAAAACACTTTGATCTGCATGGAAAGATTGCAACGACACTTCCCCGGGCATCAGAGCCCCATCAGTATCATATGGAGGACTTCTAGAAAGATTTCTAAGATGACGTGGATGTCTGAGGGTGACATTATGTTAGAATGACCGTAGGAATGATGGAAAGATTGAAGCTCTGGAAGTTCCTGGAAGACTTCTCGGATGCCGGTTCCACAGAGGATCCCCAGTACAGAGCAAAGGGGATCAACAAGTTAGCCCTCCCACTAGTAAATTGGGATGCCCAGGAAGGGCCCACAATTGAGGACTTCACCTGTGAGGTGGTTGAGTGCAACCATGCTTACTTCAAGAAGGTGTGCCCTGGGAGTGTCCGCAGAGCAGCCTAGCCAGTACCAAAGTTAACCTCAGGGGCTGGGACTTCTTCACAGGGAGGAGATAAAGGAAAAGGAATAATGGAGACTCCCATGCAAGAAGTCCCCATAAAAGAACAAATAAAGTAGTTAGTGGCAGCTTCCCAACAAATGAGGGAAAAGTTAATCACGCAGCTGGCTACTCCGCTGCTTATGACCAGACCAATTCGTCCCCCATCCTCCCCTTCACTAGCAGCCTTGATGGTTAAGGCAATAGGGGTCGATCCAATGGAACAAGAAGCACTAAGGGATGCAGGGCCACCCTTGGTTACCCAGAGAAAGAGGAGGCTTGACCCAAAGCCCAAAAAAGAGCCAAAGTTGGGGATACCCCAAACTCCACAAGTTGAGATCCTCTCTTCCAGCTCCCTAGAGCTAGAAAGAGGAATAGAGCCTGCTGAAGTCCCAGCCAGTCTTCCCCCGTAGGATGAATTTGATGATGTCTTCGCAACTGATGAGTTTGGAAATTTGTAGGGGGACACCAAATGAACAGAGGCTGAAGTCCCAGCCCAAGAGGAAGCTAAGGAACAAGAACCTGCATAGGAGAAAGAAGGGAAGATAGAAGGGGAAAAGGAAATAGAGTAGGAAGTCACCTTTGAAGTCCTAGAGATATAGGATACGGGGGTGGACCAATAGAAGTAGGATGAACGAATGGCATCAACCGGGGGAACCGGACCTACGGGAGTAACCGTAACCCCAGCCGCCGCATTCCAAGCGCCACTCCCTGGAGCAACCTTTGGGAAAGTAATTACCACAGCCCAAACTTTAAATCTTGGCCCAACACCTCCACTATTGCCAGAAGATATGCTGATAGAAGAAGAAACCCCAGCGATAGATGCTGAGGAACAAATAGGGCAACAAGAGGAAGAAATCCCCAAAGAAGCCAACAAGGGTCCAAGCAAAGCAATGGATATAGGGGACAAGGCTGAGGAAATAAATGTCACCGGGGAGGATATTTCCAGTGAAACAAAAGACACAAGCAAGGGGTCGGATGTGACCCACACCATTGAGGAGGAACAACCACAGGGTACCAGGGAAGAAATCAAAGAGCAGACTTTGGCGAATAAGCCACCCTTGTCACCTCAGTGGTTAGTTGAAAGCAAGAAGAGAAAGGATCCATCTGCCCCTAGGGTTCCTCTCTCCCTAGCTGAAATGATGGCTCAAGTCCAGGCCCCACCAAAGACCAAGAAAGCCCAGATGGTTCATACTCTTTGAACTAGGCTAGGCAGAGAAACAACTGCCGTTGTGACGACACCTCCCCCAGACGTTGATGAAGCAGCCACCGAGCCCGGAGACTATAACATTATAGAGGTATCACTGAGAAAGAGGGGGAAACAGGGTGAGGTGGACCTGTTGAAGGAGGCCGCCAAGGCAGTGGAGGCCGACTATGAAAAAGAGGCCTAAAGGCTCAAGGCAGAAAAGGAGAAAAATGCAAACCTTATGGGGTTGCTTACTGAGCTGGCCCAACCTATTAGTGCCACCCCTCCAGAGGCCTCCACATCTGATGTGCCACTACCGTAGAGAGACATAGAATCCTTGTAAGAAATGAAGAAGAAGGCCCAAGTGATTGATGAGTGGGTCACTCTGCAAATAGGGAACACCTGAAGTTTCCTGGTATCCACCCTCCTAGACTTGTATGCGGCCTGACATGTTCTACACTAGGAAGAAACTCTCATCGACCTATGGGAAGGTGATAATGAAAACTATCAAGTGTAGAAGGTAGAGCTTGAAGAACTCCTCGGCCTGGGGGAGAAAATGGTTTCTGAATACAGAATTCTAGAGGATGAATCATTTGATTTTGTGAGAACCCAACACTCCAGACTTGACCTCACATTGGAGGTAACCAAGCAACTGGTGGGGACTCTACAGGAGAAGGTTAATGCAGTAAAGTACTCTTTCATTTATACAAATCTTTTGTAGCAAAGATTTCTAGGGCTGACCCCCTCAATACAAATACGTGTACGCCGGAGGATTTAGTTTTGGAAAAGTTTGATGAAATGATGGAGTCCCGATATCAGTCCCCAAAGGGAATAGATGGTGCTCAAATGACGAGATTAACTCGTATGGTGCTTAGTGGTTACGACGCGACAAAAATGGCTGATGAATTTAAGGGGAATGTTCTAGACCTGGGGGAACAAATTGAGGTGGCTAAGTACCAAAGGGTCGGGCTGAAGGATATTGACAAAGATGGCACCTCCCACCTCCTCCAGGCCTTCAACGATAATAAACAACAATAAATTTTCTCCGGGGGCCGTGGATAATTTAAACATTTGATATTATTTGTTCTTTTAGAACGTAAGTTCCCAGATCTTGGAGTCCTGGATCATAAATTTTGTATTCTTTTGAGTGATCTGTGTCCCGGTCCCCGAGGCCAACTGGTCATTTTCAAGAAGTTAATAAAGGTTGTTAAAGACTATCAGAAGGTAGTTGGTTACATCAGGGCACATCAAATCAATAGTGGTCTTTTGACAGATGATCTTCTCAAGGTGCCGCTTCAGATACACACCTGGCGCATTGGAGATAGGGTGCTACATTTCCCATTTATGAGGCATGTAGCCTTGATCCACGGGGGATTGGATTTCCTTCTTCTCTTTCTTGGCTCTCTTCTCACAGCCGATTCCTCCACTCCACCTTCTTGTCTCATTCTTCTGACATGATAGGCCTATTCCGTCTCAAGGCCTTTTGTAGGGTGGTGTAGGTAGTACCGACCCCTAGATAATATATTCTATTGTGCAGTGTAATGTAAATTAGGGTTAGGGTTAGATGTAAATGTGTATAAATAGTAAGTCCGACCCTTTTCCAAGGGTCGGTGAAATTGATGATTTTGCAGTCCATAGTAATAGAGAAATAATATTTTCATTTTAGTTGCAGAGCTCAATGCTCCATTGTTTTACCTTCCAATAGTTAGATGCTCCCCTGGAGCCACTATTGTATAACGCACCAGTGCTTGCTGGAAGAAATATTAATGAAGAAGGGAGAGTTCTTTGCAATGATGTTGTTGGCATTCAAACTTCTGAGTTAATGGTATTTTATGTTTTATGTTCCTTATGTCTTCTGCTCTGATACTTTAAGTAGATTAACGACCTTTTCTCCCTTGCTACTGACAAAATACGAACTGATGGTTGTGTATTTCTTTGGTATTTAGTGTAGTATATCAGAGCATTATTGATGTTTCAAATGTTTAAAGCATAACTATAGATAGATGAAGTACTTCTGACCCTGCAGGATCTTTTTCAATTTTATTTGCTAAGTGTAGAATGCTTGGAGAAACCTCACCTTCCTGAATCTCCAAAGAGAATGAGTTGAAGAAACCAGCTATCCCCCTCAAAAATAGTCACTTCTCCCAACCGAGCCCCGCACCATCGTGACCCAACACCTAGGTGCTTGGAGGCCTAGGGGATTTCACTTCCCTGGATAACCTTTTGCAGGCGGAGTTGGCGGGTAACCTGGTACCCGGTGACAACTTATGACTGTTGGCGGACCCGGACACCAAATCCCCATCAACACAAACCAAGAAACAAATGTAGCTATAGAGTCATACCATTTTCACATTAAGAGTCACTATTTAAGTGATCGTTCAAAGAAATACACAAGGATAATGGATTGGCTTATTCATACACTTCTCCATAGGGTAGAGTCATACTACAAAAACAAAGATATCTTTAGTTATTTGGATTTTTAACTAACTTCAAAAAGGAAAGATATTAGATAACTTCTTTTGAGAGATAAAAAACAATAGTTGATATAGACTGTTATCCCAATGATCTTCTTCCTGATACATATAAGATAAGAAGCCAAACTGATCCAAGAAAATGGTACCTCATTAGGAAATTTGGATCCGATTTACATATATGTGATTGTGATATGGAGGCTCTTCTTAGGGATTCTTGTTCACACTCAACCCTAATACCTTGGGAGGTCTCAATTCTCTGTCCTCCTACTCTCCTACAGCTCCACTACCAATTCAAGGTGCTCACACTTCCACTTGAACTCACAAAGGTAAGTTCATCCACCATCCTACTAGCACTTTTACAATCACCTTGAAGGAGACTAGGTCTTGTAAGTTATTTAATTCCATCATCAAAAAATACTTCTTGATTATTCTTGAACTCATTTCCTTATTGCTTTCCAATTTCCCTATTTTTAAGGCCCAATAGCCTAGTAGGCCTCAATTAGCCCTATTTTGAAGTTTTTAGGCTTTCATTCAAAATACTGACAAACAACCCCCTGCACTAATTGGTAATTTGGACACACTTTTGGAAAGCCCTAAATATTTTGTTGGTCTTAGACTTCAATCTGTCCTTACACTATCCAAACCCTAACTGGGCTATTTTGCAAGGAAACAAGCCATTTTTCAATCTTTCAATGAAAAATCCATTCAAATGGATTCAACATCCTCCAAATCACCACCAAGGCTATGTATGAATCTATCAAGAATTCTCAAGTCATTGGATTCATTCATCCAATATGCTCCTACAAGTTACAAACAATTGTTACTCTTGCTTCCTAGTTAGGCTATGACAGAGCTCGCCTAGGGCATGAGTTTTAAAATAGAAAACTCCATCTTCTGGCTTCCAACAAAAAGGAAAATAAAGTTCATAGGATCTAATTAGAAACCTCCAAGGGTCATGAACTTACCACAGTGAAGATTCAGTATAGAGCCATCTTATTGCAACCAACTTTGTATAGTCTAGTGACCAGGACTCAGAGAATGGATTTTTAGCTACACAATCAAAACTTAACAAAACCCAAAAATGAATCACACAAAGAAAGGAAATAAGCTACCCTAAATACCTATAATGGGAAATGTACAAAATCAATTCATTAAGCATGAGTTATAGTAGCAACCAATTCACAGTATAGAAACTAGAAAAATGTTAAACTTGTGTTATTAGAAATCATGCCTGAATAATGCCAACCTCTTTACAATGCTCAGGGAGACATTAAATATGTCCTCCCATCATTTCTCATCCATTTTTTCTAACCCATAACTACCTTAGGCCACATTTCATCATTTTTCACAAATGTTGTCATGCAATATTAAAAAGTGGCTCATGCTGCTCTAGCAACTTTTTGCAACTTTTACATCTTTTTCCATTACAATGTATTAACACAATCTATGGGTTCCAAATGACATATAGAAACCCCCTACACATACCTAAAACCAAAATAATACATTATGCAATCTTGGTTCCATTCTTCACATCATGCCATCTTTGGCTTACAAATCAATTCTTGGGTCTCTTTGACACATTTTACACAACAAAACATAACACTCCAAAATAGACCTAATTGACTCTTAAAGAATCCTTATTTATCAACATGACCTTGACAAGGTCTTACAAGCCAAAAGTTGAGGGTTGAGAAATCCTAACCCCTAGGTGCTCCTACACCATTCTCCTCCAAATGAAAAAGAGCTTAAGTCACATCGGGTGACAGTAGTGCAAGGTCAATTCCTAACTTCTTGAAGTCACCTTCAGATACCCAAGTAGCTTCTGATTCAGGCATATGTGTCCACTTGATCCCAAGTAATTCATGTGTCCAGTCTTCTTTGTAATCCTTGAATCTAACACCTTCTCTATTTGAGGTTTAGTTGGGGAAGGTAATGTCAAATCATTGACCATCTCTGCAATATTATATATTGTTTCACCTTCCTCAAGACTGAGACCTTTATACTACACTAGGTCTGCTATATTAAAAACAAGAGATTGTGCTATATCCTTGGGTAGATCCACCATATAGGCATTACTTCCATACTTAGTCATTATTTGACAAGGACCAATTTTTCTCATTTTTATCTTACTTGGCACTCCTTTCTGAAGTCTAGCCTTGTTTAGATGGACCATGACCCAATATCCTACTTCAAACTATATATCCTTCCTCTTAATATGAACTTTGTCCTTTATCTTTTAAGTGTTCACTGTCAGAGTTCTTCTCACCTATTCATG
Organism: Thuja plicata; assembly: GCA_018584345.1. Classification (NCBI taxonomy): domain Eukaryota; kingdom Viridiplantae; phylum Streptophyta; class Pinopsida; order Cupressales; family Cupressaceae; genus Thuja; species Thuja plicata. The sequence goes on along the minus strand of MU224637.1, from coordinate 1,397,922 downwards.
CACTTCCTTCATGGATTGTGCAAATTCTTCAACACGTCCACTTCTCCCTTCCATGTCTCCCAGGTCTCTAAGCTCATAGACACCCCTAGGATGCATTCCATAGATAATTTCAAATGGGCTCTTCCCTGTTGTTATGTTCATAGTGTCATTATATGCAAATTATTCTTGATGAATCACATGATCCCAAGCCAGACCATACTCCTTAGTTAAACATCTTAAGAGATTTCCAAGGGTCTTATTGACCACCTCTATCTGCCAATCTATTTGGGGATGGTAAGCAGACCAAATTTGATAGGTTGGTACCCAATCCTATCAATAGGGTTTTCCAAAAAATGTCCCATAAAATTTGTATCAGACTGTTAGATACTATATTGATTTGTAATCCATGGATTTTAATGACTTCTTTGAAAAAAAATGAGCTATATCACTGACATCATGAGTTAGTTTGCAAGGAATGAAATGACTCATTTTACTAAACCTATCTACAAAAACATAAATATAGTCAAGACCAGTCTTTATTTTGGGAAAACCGACTATGAAATCCATACTTACACATTCCCAAGGCCTATTGGGAATGGAAATGATTGATAATGATCAGCATTGGAGGAGGTTCCTTTGGCTCTTTGATAGATAGTGCAATGTTCAACATATCTCCTTATATCTGTTGGAAAGTTGACTCCCAGGTGTTAAGAAGTTGAGTTCCTGAGGATGCATGACTTATTTTGTGTTGTCATCATGGCAACAAAGTCATACTAAGTTTCTGTCAAAGATAACTTAGAAGATAAAATGACTAAGTATGGAAAACAGGATAGAGAAAATTATACAATGATCAACACATCAGTGCACATGTGAGAGATCAAATCAAAGTATGCATGTTTAGATATATGTTCTATGACATGTGTACATGCTAAGTCTAGACACGCATGGTATGACATGATAGTACAAAGAAGTTATAGACATATCAGTGCACCAGCAGTCCAGAAGATAGAGCATGAAAGTTGACTAGTGTTTTGATCAGCGTATATTATTTTGTAATTATGTAATTAGTAATGTTGTAAACACGCTTAAGCCAATTAGTTTGGAAGCGTTGTGTATTATGTTTTAGGGCTGACCATAAGTCTTGTTTTGGGTCGCGTCTATTCGGGCATGAACATATAAGTATGTAATGTAAAGTTATATTACAAGTGTTGAAGTACATACATGAGTTAGATATAGAAGAGAAGTATAATGAAGTCAGTATGAGATAAAGCTCTTTAAGAGAGTAAGAGAATTAGCGCATACATGGAACTGATCTGACAGTAGTTCACTTTTGATATAGTGTATATCAACTATCAGAAGGTTGTATCCTTCACCTTATTGAGCAGTGAGCTTAGGCAGTGAGCCAAACACCTTTAATAGGGTTTTGTAATAGACTCCTAACATGGTCTAGACTCCTAACAGGGTCATTGTACTTGGATTGTAAAGACTACTCCTAACAGGGCAAAGGAACTTTAACAAGTTCATTATACTAGTACAATATTTGTGGGTACTAATTCCCACCGGGGTTTTCCTCTGATCAAGGTTTCCCCATAATAATATCATGTGTTATGTGTTCTTGTATTGAGCTTCATTGGATGTATGTTTGATTAATGCTTAAGTTGTTGAAATATAATAAATAGACAAACGCTGATTCACCCCCCCTCTCAGTATTTCTAACAATTGGTATCAGAGCTCTGGTCCTCTGAAAGAAAGTTTAACCACTTGAGGAGATCATGGACTCAGCAGAAGCAAAACATTTGAAAAAGAATCTTGAAGCAGCTCTTGACGATCTTGAGAGATCTGAAAAAGAAAATGAAGAACTTAGACTGAAAGTTGATGGCTCACAAATGCTTATCAAGAAATTGAGAAAAGATTTGAAAGATTGTTCTACAAGTGATTTAGGGAAAAAGGTCAAAAAGATGAATGAAGAGAACATGTCTCTGAAAGATAAAATTGAAAATCTGGATGAATAGCTAACAAACAGTCAAATTGCTATTGAAGAAAAGATCAAAGAAAGAAAACAATTAGAAGATGAACTTTTGAAAGAAAACATGAAAATCTTGGAATTGGAGAACATAAAGAGAAAGATGGAATCTGAATTAACAGAAGCAAAGGATAAGATTGATAAACTCCACACAAGTTCTGATTAAATTCAATCTCAGTTCAATGCACAAAAGCTAAGAGGTGACACTACTGGTCTTGGATACAATATAGCACAAGTTGAAATCAATTCATTGAAAGAAACAAAGAAAGTTGAAAATGTTGCAGAGACTAAAACAGATCCACCTAAAGGAGAAATCGAGCAAGTTAATAGAACTTTTTATGCATGTAATAAATATGGTCATTTGGAAAGAGATTTCAAAGAGGTAAGACCTTTCAATGGTTATTGTTACTCCTGTAATAAGTTTGGTCATAGGGCTATACATTGCATAAAAAATTAAAGAAATCAGTCACAACAGAATCAAAGAAAAATGAATCAAAACAATCAGAGAAATCAGCCTCAAAGAAATTTTTAGAACAGTACATGTCAGATATGTAATTACAATGGACACACAACAAAGCAGTGCAGCATGGTGAACAATAACATCAGACCTCCTACCATTTGTCACACATGTGGAAAGGTTGGACACATCTTAAGGTTCTGTAGATCCAGAACTCAAAAACAAGAGGATCCTAAGCAATCACTATTTGAAGAAGGAGAAGTCAAGTTTGTTAAAGAAAAAGAAGATTCAAGCAAAATTTGGGTTGAAGTAAAGAAGGACAATGCAGAGAACAAAGTAGTTGATGCATCCACAGTGGACGCATCCTCTATTTATAGTTGAATAGACCTTCTTGGTCTTAGGGGGAGCTATTCTAGGTGAGAAACCATGCGCGGCTGGTATACTCACCTCCGAGTATGAGCCTATGGGTTCATGCTTATGATCACATGATATAGCAGTATGGATACACACATTGTCTATAATGCATTCAGAACAAAGTTTGAAACTCTCTATGAAAGTTGCGTATGGTTGCAAAAATTAAATGCAGTAACTTTTATAAAAAGATGTAAGTGTTCGATCTTCTTTACATTTGTATTCACAGAATTTGGAGAGCACAGGAGCACTGAGCATCAAAGCACAGAAGCATAACATATTTGGTGGTTAAGAAGCACAGTTAAGAAGTTGGAATGGAACCCTAGCAGTCATGTTGTTTCAATTTTTCATGAAACCCTATTTAATCAATCATCAAGTAAGTTATGACTCCAGTTGTATTTGACATTGCTGAGAGGAAGAGATTTGTATTTAAGAGGCATCCATTTAAATCCATACTGGCTGATGTGGAAGGAGCTTTCTCCAAAACTCTGTTAGGTGTTGTTCATGTAGAAGACATCTGCACATACATTTATTGTAAAAAGGAAACAATTGGAGATAATAGTATAGCCACTCTCATGGCTTCAATGATGAAACTGTACTATTCATTCAAGGATTAATACGCACACCTCACAGACAACCATATCTTTGAGTTTCTGAATGCGCATGAATTCTATGAACCAGAATGGGTTAAAATCTTGTTGAGCATGATTCATGATGACCTCTACTGGATTGGTGAAGTTCCTATCTGTATTACTGCAGACCTAATCCATGAATTAACTAGACTTACTAAAACTGGACCAGCTCTTCCTATTGGTAGGGATGTTAAGAAGCAAGTTGAACAAGTTTGTTTATCAAGAAGTGACAAGCGCAGTATGATAGTTGATCCTATCAAGGAAGATGACATAAAGCTTCTAACTATGATACTTGGTTACAAGTTCCAGCATGCAAGCAAAGTAAATAGTGTGTCAGCAACAACTATTCTAGCAGCTATCAGAATGGTGAAGGATAACACTTAGTACAATCTATGTGAGATATTGCGCGCTAAATTGATTGACAACATTCAAGTTATCAATCATGACAAGAACAAGACATTCGGGTTTGGGCCTGTGATCATCTATCTATACTTATATATTGTTGGTAAGGTTGCAAATCTTTACCTAGATAGAAGCAACCCCACTATGTCTCAAATTTCACTAAAAGCCACATTAGAGAGTAGTGAAAAGGATGCTATGGACATGGACATCAAAAATTTCAGGATCAAGATGTAGAAGAGGTTCAGGATACCTGAGAAGATTGTTGAGAAGTATGAGGAAACCATATGCTTCATGGTAGAGACTGACTGCACTTGCATGGAGGCAATTGAGCCTAGAACTAAATGGATTCATCCACTTGGGTATAAAGTGGAGGAACACGTATTGGAAGGATATGCACAGGTCCTTTTGTCCACACCCAAAGATCCCAATGAGCCCAGATGGGGCACTTAGAGAGAGAAGACTAATGTAGTTGATTCTATATTATATAGTGCTGATAACAAAAGAAAGGCATCTAAGATTACATCTAGCATTCTAAAAGTTCATGGTGTCACTCAAGAGGATCTTGACAAAGCTAGAGAAGCCAAGATAGCCAAAGAACTTAAGAAGATTGATGACATCCAGAAGAAGAAGAAAGTAGAGAGCACCTCTATGCTCTCTACCACCATTGACCTAGACTCATCTCCACCTTCTATACCAAGCAAGAAGTCTAGAGGAAGGAAGCAAGTACCCACAAATCACCCATCCTCAAGGAACACACGGAGCACAAAAAGGAACGCTCAAGCTCCTCTTGAGGTAGGATTCAGACCTAGTTTAAATGTCTTAAAGAACAAGATTGCTAATGAAGGTAGACTAGATACAATTTCTAAGGTCTATGAAAAGTATCAAGAGACTGATAAAACTGAGATACATTCTACGATCATCTCTCACATGATCAAATTTAAGAAATCAGTTCTTGAACTCAAGACAGTGATACCTGATAAGTTATGGAACATACTGGAAATAATGAAGAGACATGCAATTGAGGAAGACATGAGGATAAGAGAAGAAACATTGGATAATCTTCTCCCCATATGTTTACATGATGAGAAGGCAACTCTATTAGATTTGGTGAAGCCTCATCTCAAAACCAAGACAAGGACTCTTCAGATTATGAACAAAGACTATGAGTAGATAGGAAAAGAAACTAAAAAGGCATTTGCACAAGTGTTTATGGATAGACACATGTATCCATCAATGAGACCTACAAAAAAGGTAACTCCAGCTGCTCCCAAATAGGTTACAGAACCAGTGATTCAAAATGCACCTATGACAGGTCCATAGGTTTCAGCGCCCTCAGTGTCAATAACTACTGATACAACAAAAGACTCAGAAGGTACTATAATGGTTGATAACATCAAGATATCCATGATAGCATCTGACAATGACATGGAAAAAGTTGAGAAAGCATTTGTAAGCACTAAAGAGATGTGCACTGATGATACATCTATACAACAAGATGAAGTTCCCTTCAATGATCCAATAAACTTGAATAAAGAGAAAGACACTCAAGATGATAAGACACCAGTCAAGGAGATACCAGTTGTAGACATTCAAAATCTTAATATTATTATTAATATTATTTTCCCTCCTATTCTTCTAACTATTTAATTTAAATCGATTAAATAGTTTCATTTACCAATTCTATTGTATTTTATTTAAATACATTTATCTCCATAAAATCCCCTTTTTAATAAATTTATATTTATTAAAAGTCCTCCATTTTCTTAATTCTTCTAAATGGTGATTTGTTCAAATTTAATTTGAATTAAATCTAATCCTAGCTAGCAACCTATTAATCCTATCCTATAGCCTACTCTACTGCCTACCCTATTCCTATCCTACTCCCATCCACCTCATATCCTAAGTGTGTTTCTACACCTAACTGCCTTCTAATTGTGCTTAAGTGGGTGATTCCTAACCTTTTTAAGGCTAATGGGATGCTCAACTTCATGCATAAAAATATCTCTAAATATCTCCAAAAAGGGATACCCATGCTTCATAACTTCTTCTTACAACCTTGTCTCCTAATATTAATGCCAATTTTGACTTAAAATTGGCCATCTTTATCCAAGCCATGTGT
>MU224637.1:1379282-1391799 GCA_018584345.1 Thuja plicata | reverse complement strand
GATGGATTTTGAGACTAGTTTCTTCATAACTAGTTCTTGAATCTTTCTTCTAACTAGATAGTATCATCGTAATTGCATTGGGATTCATAAGCAAATTGTGTGTTTGAGAGAGCACACCCACATAAATTAAAATAAGCAAATCAAAATGAGTAGATTAGGGTGCAAAGTTACTCATTTTTAGCTTAATCAGATGTTATTTGATATCTTTGTTGTCAGTTAGATCTCATACATGCTTTTCTTGTCATGATATGTTTGATTTTACATGCTTTTTTTGTCATGATATATAACCCGCTAATGTTTGCATGTTTGAGCTTGCTCCCAACAGATTGAAGATTTCACGTATACACACCAGTAAAGAGTGAATGCATGGATACCAGTCAAAATACTATATTCACTCCATCCACTTTACCATCTACTTCATTGTTGTCAAGGTTAACTCCTGATTCAACAAGTCTAGATGCATGGGGAGAAGAGGACTTAATGAAGATCAGTGTTCTAGCTATGGAAAAGACCAAAGAAAAATAGGTTATGAGGAACCCTCTTTTCTTGGAGCTAGTTAACATTCTAAATGATTTAGTACCTGCAGACAAGAAAGTAGCCAAGATTCAATCAGTTGAAGACGTCGACAACATTCTAACAAGCTTCAAAGCACACTTTACAGATCTAGTAGACTCTGCTACTAGAATTGTAGAAGATGAGTATAAAAATGAGAGATTGAATGAATTGGTAAAGAATTTTACCTTAGACCTAAAATCTATAAAGATTGGGCAATCTATATTGAAAGAGTTGGTAGCTAAAGGTAAGAAAGTCATAGCAAACTGCATGGACAGAGTAAAGTTCATCTCTGAGCATATCAAGAAGATAGAAGAAGCAGATATCATGGTGGACAGTATTAGAAAATCAGTTGAGACATCCATGCAAGACATGAACATCTATAACAATGTCTATCAAGGTCAGTTGGACAAGATTGACAAGGCTAAGTTGGAGATCAGTAAGATAAGAGTCAGACAAACTCAGTTGAGAAATGCACTTGCGCCCTCTCTAACAGTTCTGAATGAGAACATCAAATAGATTGATGCCACCATTGTGACATATGATCAAGGTTCTTGCATAGATTTGATAAAGATGGAGAAGCTGACATATGCCTTATGCACGCATCTTAAGACAATTGATGCAATGAAGGTATTCTGGCAGAAAGAGATCCAATCTCTTCAGATTGTGTACCCAGATGTTTACATAGAGTAAGTATCCAGAAGACTTACAAGTTTTTTACACCTTTGTCATTAATGTCAAAGGGGGAGTAATAGAGAATGTGTATATATGGGGAGTAGTATATGTATATATTAAAAGATGCTATGATAAGACAATTTTTTGTGATTAAGTCATTTTGAGAAACTTGGCCACATTCCCTTGTTGCCATAAATGACAAAGGGGGAGATTGTTGGCAAGTTGACATCCTAAGGATGCATGAATTATTTTGTGTTGTCATCATGGCAACAAAGTCATACTAAGTTTTTGTCAAAGATAACTTAGAAGATAAAATGACTAAGTATGGAAAATAGGACAGACATAATTATACAGCGATCAACACATCAACGCACATGTGAGAGATTGAATCAGAGTATGCGTGTTCATATATATGTTCTATGACATGTGTAAATGCTAAGTCCAAACACACATGGTACGACATGATAGTACATAGAAGTTACAGACAGATCAGTGCACCAGCAGTCCAGAAGACAGAGCATGAAAGCCAACTAGTGTTTTGATCAGCGTATATTATTTTGTTATGTAAAGGCCAAGCACCTATGATAATATGTTTGTAATGATGTAATTAGTAATGTTGTAAACATGCTTAAGCCAATTAGTTAGGAAGAGTTGTGTATTATGTTTTAGGGCCAACCATAAGTCTTGTTTTGGGTCGCGTCTATTCGGGCATGAACATATAAGTATGTAATGTAAAGTTATGTTACAAGTGTTGAAGTACATACATGAGTAAGATATAGAAGAGAAGTTTAATGAAGTCAGTATGAGATAAAGCTCTTTAAAAGAGTAAGAGCATTAGTGCATACATGGAACTGATCTAACAACAGTGTCATCACAGTAGTTCACTTTTGATATAGTGTATATCAACTATTAGAAGGTTGCAGCCTTCACATTATTGAGCAGTGAGCTCAGGCAGTGAGCCAAACACCTTTAACATGGTTTTGTAATAGACTCCTAACAGGGTCATTGTACTTGGATTGTAAAGACTTCTCCTAACAGGGAAAAGGAACTTTAATAGGTTAATTATACTAGTACTATATTTGTGGGTACTAATTCCCACCAGGGTTTTCCTCTGATCAAGGTTTCCCCATAATCATATCATGTGTTATGTGTTCTTGTATTGAGCTTCATTGGATGTATGTTTGATTAATGCTTAAGTTGCTGAAATATAATAAATAGACAAACACTGATTTACCCCCCCTCTTTAGTGTTTCTAACACCAGGGAGTATATGACTTATTTTTTGTTGTCATTATGACAACAAAGTCATATGAAGTTTTGATAGCAAACTTTGTAGTGGAAATTGACTAAGTATAGAAGACAAGACAAAATAGAGATACACAGATGATCAGAGCACCAACACACATGTGTATGACCGATTCAGACATAAGCTCTATGATATGTTTTTATGCTTACCTTATAGACACATGGTACAAAATGTCAGTACATATAAGTTACAAAAAGAACAAGTACACTAGCAGTTCAGAATACAAAGCATGAAGCCGACTTCAGGTTTTTGATTAAGCATGTAATCTTTTGTTGTGTAAAGGCTAAGCGCCTATTGTAATAAGTTTTTAATCATGTATTAAACATTATTGTAAACATGCTTAAGCCAATTTGTTTGGAAGCATTGCGAATGTTGTTTTTGGGCCGACTAAGGTCTTGTTTATAGTTGCGACTATTCAGGCATAAACATATATATATGCAATGTAAAGATATATTATAGGTGTCAAAGAAAGATGTAGAGCAGAGATATAAAAGAACAGTATAAAGATGTCTGTATGAGAAAGAGCCCTTAAATAAGATAAGAGCATAAGCACATAACCAGAACTGATTAGACATCTGTGTCATATACAACAGTTCACTTTTGGATATAGTGCATATCTATTCTCAAGAGGTTGTAGCCTTATTTCTCATTGAGAAGTGAGCTCTTGGATAGTGAGTCCTCACCCCTAATAGGGTTGTTTGTTAAGACTCCTAACAGGGTCACACCTTTAACTAGGTCTTTGTACTTGCATTGTAAAGACTGCTCCTAACAGGGCAAAGGAACTTTAACAGGTTCATTATACTAGTGCAGTATTTATGGGTACTAATTCCCATCAGGGTTTTCCTCTAATCAAGGTTTCCCTGTAATCATATCATGTGTTATGTGTTCTTGTGTTAAGCTTCAATTGATATATATTTGATTTATTTTTAAATTTTCTGAAAGAAAATAAATAGTTAAACACTGATTCACCCCCCCTCTCAGTGTTTCCAACAATTGGTATCAGAGCTCTAGTCCTCTGAAAGAAAGTTTAACCACTTGAGGAGATCATGGATTCAACAGAAGAAAAACATCTAAAAAATAATCTTGAAACAACCGTTGAAGATCTAGATAGATCCGAGAAAGAAAATGAGGAACTTAAACTAAAATTTGATGGCTCACAAATGCTTATCAAAAAGTTAAGAAAAGATTTGAAAGATTGCTCTACAAATGATTTGGGTAAAATGGTCAAGAAACTGAATGAAGAAAACTTATCTTTAAAGGATAAGATAGAAGAATTGAATGATCAGTTAACTGATAGCCTAATAGCTATTGAAGAGAAGAAAAAATAAAATAAATAGTTAGATGAAGAACTCATGCAAGCCAATATGAAAATCTTGGAATTGGAAAACATCAAGAATAAGATTGAATCTAAATTATCAGGAGCAAAATACAAGATTGATAAACTACACACAAGTTCTGATCTAATTCAATCACAGCTTTATGGATAGAAACTTAAAGGTGATACCACTGGTATGGGATACAGTATAGCTCAAACTGAAATCAACTCAATACAAGAAACAAAGAAAGTACAAGAAGCATCAACAGAAGCAATGAAAGAGGAGAACATTGCAGAGACTAAAACTGAACCACCTAAAGATGAACTCAAGCAAGTTAACAAAACTTGTTTTGTTTGTAACAAGCATAAACACTTGGCAAGAGATTGTAAAGAAGTAAGACCTTTTAATGTTTATTTTTAAGCTTGTAACAAGTTTGGTCACAGGGCTATTCATTGCAGGAAAAATCAAAGAAATTAGTCACAACTGAACCAAAGGAATCAGACTCAATACAATCAGAGAAATCAACATCAAAGAAACTTATAGAATATTACATGTCATATATGTAATTACAAAGGACACACAACTAAAAAATGCAGCGTGATGAAGAATAACATCAGACCTCCTATCATCTGTCACTCATGTGGCAAAGCTAGACACATCTCAAGGTTTTGCAGGTCAAGAACACAAGGTCAAGACAATCCTAAAAATTCTCTATTTGAAGAATCAGGAGAAGTTAAGTTTGTGTAAGCTAAAGCTAATTCAGATAAAATATGGATTGAAGTAAAGAAGGATAATGAAGAGAACAAGGTAGTAGATGCATCCTCAGTGGACGCACCTTCTACTTCTGGATAGTTGACCCTCATGGTCTTAGGGGGAGCTATTCTAGCTCTGAACCCTTGCGTGGCTGGTATACTCATCTCTGAGTATACGCCTTTGTATTCATGTCAGTGATAACAAAATAATGTAGTATGCATTCACACATTGTCTACACTACATTCTGAATAAAGTTTGAAAGTCTCAGTGAAAGCACTTACGACATTAGATGCAAAAAAAATTTATATAAATCGGTGGATTGATTGATTATTCTCATTGTTTACATCTGAGATCATAAAATTTGCAAAGAATAGGAGCACTAAGCATCAAAGCATTTAAAGGTATCGATTTGATCAGTTTGTGAACAAATTGCAAGTTGAAATAGAACCCTAGCAGTCGGGTTGTTTCAAATCACCGTGAAACCCTATTTATCCAAGCAACAAGTAAGTATGGCCACTCTAGTTATATTCGACATTACTGAAAGGAAAATATTTATGTTTAATAAGCATCCCTTCAAGTCCATACTAGATGATGTAGAAGGAGCATTTTCTAAGACTCCGCTAGGAGTTATGCATGTTGAAGACATTCGTGCGTACATATACTATAAAAAGGAAATGGTTGGAGATAACAATATTGCTACTCTCATGGCCTCAATGATGAAACTAGACTATTCATTCAAGGATGAATACGCGCATCTCACTGATAACCCTATCTTTGAGTACTCTAATGCGTACAAGTTTTACAAGCCAGAATGGGTGAAAATCTTATTGAGCAGGATACATGATGACCTATATTGGATTGGTGAGGTTCCTGTCTGCATCACTACAGACCTAATTCATGAAATGACTGGACTTTACAAAACTGGACCAGTTCTTCCTATTGGTAAGGATGTTAAGAAGCAGGTTGAACAAGCATGTTTATCAAGAGGTGATAGGCATGGTATGATAGTTGATCCTATTAAGGAGGATGATATCAAAATACTCACTATGATACTTGGATACAAGTTTCAACAGGCAAGCAGACTGAATAGTGTGTCCGCAGCAACATTTCTTGCAACAATAAGGATGGTGAGAGACAACACTCAATACAATCTATATGAACTATTGCATGCATAGCTGATGGAGAACATTCAAGCTATTAAGCATGACAAGAGCAAGATATCCAGGTTTGGCTCATTGATCATCTATCTCTACTTCCACATAGTAGGTAAAGTTTCTAATCTTTACCTAGACAAGAGTAAACCTACTATGTCTCAGATATCACTCAAAGCTACATCAGAGAGCAGCATGAAGGATTCTATGGAAATGGATATCAAAACATTCAAGATCAAGATGTAGAAGAGGTTCAGGATACCTAAGAAGAGAGTTGAGAAATACAAAGACACCATATGCTTCACAGTGGAGACTGACTATACTTGCATGGAGGCAGTTGAGCCTAGAACAAAATGGATTCACCCTCTTGGTTATGAAGTTGAAGAACATGTTTTGGAAGGTTATGCACAAGTCCTCCTATCTGCACCCAAGGATCCCAATGAACCTAGATGGGGTACTTATAGAGAAAAGAAAAATCAAGTTGATTATGTCTTATATAGTGCAGACAACAAGAGAAAGGCAACAAAGATTACTTCAAATATCCTAAAAGTTCATGGTGTTACACAAGAAGACCTTGACAGAGCTAGGGAAGTTAAGATAGCCAAAGAACTTGAGAAAAATCCCACAGAAGTAAAAATGGAAAATTTTGATGATATGCCTAAGAAGAAGAAGAAGAAATCAAATGAAGATACATCTGCACCATCAACCACCATTGATCTAGAATCTTCTCCACCTTATGTACCTAGCAAGTTGACTAGAAGGAAGAAGCAAGTTCCTACAAGTCATCCATCCTCAAGGACCATAAGGAGCAAGGTAAAGAACACACAAGCCCCTCTTGAGGTATGATTCAGGCCCAACCTAACAGTCCTAAAGAATAGAATTGTTAATAAAGGTAGACTAGAATCTATCAAGAATGTCTATGATAAGTATCAAGAGATAGACAAATCATAAATTCATTCAATGATTATATATCATATGATTAAGTTCAAGAATTCATTATTGGAACTCAAGATAGTTATACTAGACAAACTATAGAACATACTGGACATACTAAAAAGGCAAGCAATTGAAGAGGAAATGAGAATAAGAGAAGAAACATTATATAGTCTTCTCCCTGTTTGCTCGCATGATGAGAAAGCTATACTATTGGACTTAGTTAAACCTCATATCAGAACCAAAACTAGAACACTTCATATCATGAATAAAGAGTATGATTTGGTCAGTGAAGAGACTTAGAAAGCTTCTGAGAAGGTATTTTTGGATAGACATATGTATCCTTCAACGGTGCCTACAACAAAGGTAACTCCAGTTCCTCCCAAATAGGATACAAAACCAGTGATTCAAAATTCACCTAAGATAGGTCTACAGGTTTCAGTGCCCTCAGTTTCAATAGCTTCTGATACAGTAAAAGATTTAGGAGATACTATAGTGATTGATGATACCAAGATATCCATGACCGCTTCTGACAATGATATGGACAAAGTTGAAAAAGAATTTGTAAGAACTAAAGAGACAAAGGAGGTATGCACTGATGACACATCTTTACAACAAGATGAAGTTCCCTCTAAAGATTCAATAGATTTGAATAAAGAGGAAGATAATCAAACTAATGAGACACCAGTCATGGAGATCCTAGTAAAAATTGAATGCATGGATACTAGTCAGAATACTATATTCACACCATCCATTCAACCATCAAATTCATTCTTGTCAAGCTTAACTCTTGACTTAGCAAGTCTGGATGCATGGGGAGAAGAAGACTTGTTCAAGATTAGTGTCCTAGACATGGAAAAATCCAAAGACAAACAAGTTATGAGAAACCCACTCTTTTTGGAATCAGTGAACATTCTGAATGACCTAGTGCCTGCAGACAAGAAAGTGGCTAAAATTCAGTCAGTTGATGATGTAGATAGCATCCTAACAAGCTTCAAGGCACACTTTACAAGTTTAGTAGACTTAGCTACTAGAATTGTAGAAGATGAGTATAAAAAGGAAAGATTGAATGAACTGATAAATAATTTTTCCTTAGATTTAAAGTCATTAAAGATTGGTTAGACAATGTTGAAATAGTTGGCATCAAAAGGCAAAAAGGTTATAGAAAATTGCATGGATAGAGGCAAACTCACCTCTGAACATATCAAAAAGATAGAAGAGGCAGATATCTTGGTTGATAACATAAGACAATCAGTTGAAACATCATCCCAAGACATAAACATCTGCAACAATATCTATCAAGGTCAGATAGAAAAGATATAAAAAGCTAAAATGGAGATCAGTAAGATAAGGATAAGGAAGACTCAACTGAGAAATGCATTTGCACCCTCCTTAGCAGTTCTAGATGAGAAAATTAAATAGATTGATGTAACCATTGCTACCTATGATCAAGGACCCAGCATGGATCTGAAAAAGATGGAAAAGTTTACATATACCTTATGTGCCCATCTACAAACAATTGATGCACTAAAGGCATTCTGGCAACAAGAGATCAACAATCTGCAGATAGCCTATCTAGATGTATACATGGAGTAAGTATCTAGAAACTTACAATTTTGACACCTTTGCCATTAATGTCAAAGGGGGAGTAAATTATGTATGGGGAGTAGTGTATATATGCAAATACATATGATACAGTATATGTTAAAGGAAGATAATATACAATTTTTGGTGTTAGTCAATTTTGAGTAACTTGGCCACATTCCTTTGTTGCCATTAATTACAAAGGGGGAGATTGATGGAAAGTTGACTCCCAAGGAGTATATGACTTATTTTGTGTTGTCATTATGGCAACATAGTAATATGAAGTTTTGACAGCAAACTTTGTAGCGGAAATTGCCTAAGTATAGAAGACAAGACAAACCAAAGATACATAGATGATCAGAGCACCAGTGCACATGTGTATGACCGATTTAGACTAAGTGCCTTTAGACATAAGATTTATGATATGTTTTTATGCTTACCCTATACACACATGGTACAGAATGTCAGTACGGATAAGTTACAAAAAGAACAAGTACACTAGTAGTTTAGAATACAAAGTATGAATCTGACTTCAGGTTTTTGATTAAGAGTTTAATCTTTTGTTGTATAAAGGCTAAGTGCCTATTATAATAAGTTTGTAATCATGTATTAAACATTATTTTAAACATGCGTAAGCCAATTTGTTTGGAAGCATTGTGAATGTTGTTTTTGGGCCGACTAAGGTCTTGTTTATAGTCGCGACTATTTAGGAATAAACACACACACACACACACATATGCAATGTAAAGATATATTACAGGTGTCAAAGAAAGATGTAGAGAAGAGATATAAAAGAATAGTATAAAGATGTCTGTATGAGAAAGATCCCTTAAAGAAGATAAGAGCATAAGCACATAACCGGAACTGATCAGACATCTATGTCATATACAACAGTTCACTTTTGGATATAGTGCCTATCTATTCTTAGGAGGTTGTAGCCTTCTTTCTCATTGAGCAATGAGCTCTTGGACAGTGAGTCCTCACCCCTAACAGGGTTGTTTATAAAGACTCCTGATAAGGCCAGACCTTTAACCAGGTCTTTGTACTTGCATTGTAAAGACTGCTCCTAACATGGCAAAGGAACTTTAATAGGTTCATTATACTAGTGCAATATTTGTGGGTACTAATTCCCACCAGGGTTTTCCTCTAATCAAGGTTTCCCCGTAATCATATCATGTGTTATGTGTTCTTGTGTTAAGCTTCAATTGATATATATTTGATTTATGTTTAAAGTTGCTGAAAGAAAATAAATAGTTAAACATTGATTCACCCCCCCTCTCAGTGTTTCCAACAATATCCTTATGCATTTTGGGTCAATAATAGAACCTTTGAACCAACTCTAAAGTCTTGTTCAACCCAAAGTGCCCACTTAAATTACCATTATGTTTTTCCTGGATCAAATTCTCTCTCATTGACCCCCTTGGCATACATAACTGTCCACCCTTTAACAAAATTCCATTTGAAAAGTGTAATCTGCATGCTCACTGTGGAAATGGTTATTGAAATCTTGGCATATCTTATAAGCTTCTACAAAGTCCCCATCTTCCTTTTAGAGGCCCTCGAAACTTTCAACTCCTATGCTTTTCAACTACACTTCCTGGAATGTGAGTAACCTTCTACTTAAGGCAACAATAGCCTTGTTACACTACCCCTTCTTATGATTTATTGTAAATGTATAAGACGGCAAATACTCTACCCATCTAATGTGTCTATGGCTCAACTTATCCTGAGAATTAAGGAAACTTAGTGCTTGATTATCAGTGTAGACCACAAACTCTTTAGGCAACAGGTAATGCCTCCACTTCCTAAGTGCTTGAACAAGTGCATACAAATATAAGTCAGAGGATGAGTACCTTTTCTTATCTTCACTAAGTTTTTCACTGGAAAATGCCACTGGTCTATTATCTTGGCTCAAAACTACCCCAACTGCAATGCTACTTGCATCACATTCTATGGTGGAGAGTTTATCAAAACTAGGTAGTACTAGTATAGATTGTGTAGCCACCTTTTTCTTCAAAACTTCAAATCCCTTAGCTTCTTCCCTTGTCCATTGGAACTTATCTTTCATACCTCCTTTTATTGTATCAAGTATGGGAGCACAAATTGCACTAAAGTTCCTTATGAACTTTTTATAAAATTGAGTCAGTCCACGAAAACTCCTAACCTCACTAATTATCTTGGGAGTAGGCTAGTTTAATATCGCTTCCACCTTTGATGCATCCATCTTCAAATCCCCTTTGAATATCACAAAGCCAAGGTACATAAGCTCCTACTTCAGAAACTCACATTTATTCAAATTTATTGTTAGTTTTTCTTCATGCAACTTTTTGAGTACAACTTCTAAATGCTTAAGATGATCCTCTTTAGTTTTGCTAAAAATTAAGATATCATCTATAGATAAACAAATAAAAATTTACCAATAAAATATTAGAGGACTTCATTCATGAGTCTCATGAATGTGCTAGGAGCATTAATGAATCCAAATGACATAACAATCCATTCATATAGGCCTTCAGTGGTTTTGAATGTTGTCTTTCACTCACCTCCCTCCTTGTCTCAAATTTTAGGATAGCCACTTTTAAGGTCTATCTTAGTGAAGTACTGTGCACCCCCTAACCAATCCATAAGGTATTAAATTCATGGAATGAGAAACCTATACTTGATTGTAATCTTGTTCATATCTCTAGTGTCTGTACACAACCTCCATGTTCCTCCTTTCTTGGGTGCCAACACTATTGGTACTGCACATAGGCTAATGCTTTTTTTATCAGTTCACTATCAAGAAGCTCTTGAAATTGTTTGGCCACTTCTTTGTTCTTCTCGAGAGTCATCTTGTAAGGGGTTTTTTTAGGAAAGTAATCCCATGGAATGAGATCTATTTGATGACTGATCTCTCTTTGTGGCGGTAAAGTAGCAGGGGTTCCATCACATGTAATATCCTTGAACTGCTCTAACAAGGTTTGTACCTCTGCAAGAATGTCCACTGTCTTATCTTTCTTCCTCTATGTTGGTTGCATAATCACTACAAACCCAAATCCTTCTCCTTCTTTGGGAGTATCCAAGAACTCTTTTTCACCAACTAGTAACACATTAGGGCCTCTAGACTTACCCTCTTCTTTATCTCCTATCAACCATATCTTGTAAGTACTCCATCTTTTGGAGGAGTATGATTTCATCTCTCCATGATGGACTATTTTTCTATCATATTTCCATGGCCTCTCTAACAGTAGGTGGCATGCATCCATTGGAAAGATGTCACATAAGATCGTGTCTTTATAGCCTCCTATGGTGAACTCCACCAAAGGTTTCTCATTCACCAAAACATTTTGCCCTTTATTGAGCCAAGTAACCCTATAGGGATTACTATGAGGGATTGTTTGCAATTTCAAATTTCTTACTACCTCTTCTGATACTATGTTATCCGTGGACCCTAAATCCACAAATACCTTTCACATTTTGCCCATAATATTGCAATTTATCCTAAACAAGGATCTCCTTTGGCTTGGCTCCTCCTTCACAAGTTCTTTTATCAAGGCTCTTCTGATCATGAGGTTCTCTCCAACCTTTGAGTCTAAACTCACCTTTGGTGATTTCACACTTGCAGTGTCCTCTTGAATTTAGTTGATTCTCTTATCCCCTCCTTGGGATGAAGAAGCATTTTTCAGGGAATTTATAGGTAGGGTGCCCAACTTGATGGTGTATGTGATAAAAACCTACATGCAAGGGACAACACTAAAACATGCAAACATCAAGATTAGTCATCAAATAACAAGATTCAAAAGGGTTAGCATATTCAAAATAAAATCCCAAAAACAAGTGTTTAAACCACAACCTCCGATGAGCTTGAACAAGGGCACCCAATGCCTTGTTGATGTGCTCTTAGAGATAAATGTGGGTGTGCTCTCCCAACACAATAAACTTAATCCCACTATTGATCCTTGGATGTAAACTAAGATGCAAACTAATGAGATAATGAAAGGCTCAAGAACAAGCGTGAAGAAGCTTGTCTCAAGCTATTCATTTGAATGCAATGAGAATGAGGATTGATGCTAAGATGAAGATTCAAAAATTACACTTGATATGCAATACCAAAAGAAACTAAGATTCATTCCATTATTGTTCTAGCATGTGATTTCTAGATTCAAAATGCAAGAAATATGAACTAACATTGATATTACTATGAAAATGCTAAGATCTTCTAAAACTAAAATGGCATAATAACAATGCAAAAATGAGAGATGGATTTGC
>MU224637.1:1349095-1361963 GCA_018584345.1 Thuja plicata | reverse complement strand
ATATTTAACTAAATAAATTTAATTAAATAGATAGAAGAATATAACAGATATAATTAATTAAAATTAATTATAGTGTTATGGGAATATTAATTAAATTAATATAGGGACGATTTTGGACGTCTACAGATGGAAATTATAGCATTTTGTTGTGGAGAAGTAGGATCCCCTCCCTGATCCTCCAGACCTACCTTTGTTGTTGTTGCTAGACCCCCTTCTTCTATAGCCACCTCTTCTATTGGAATCCCCACTTTGTTCTGCCAACATGAATTCCAATTGGGATCTTTGGTCTTCAATTCTTCCATGAAAACTTCCTTTGTGACCTCTATTATCTCTTCCTCTACCTCTACCCCTATTACCTTGTTCATACTTCTTTTTGCTTTTCTCTTCCACCTTAAGTGCTAATTGATAGCACTTGTGGATGGTATTAGGACTCAACAAACTGATTTCTTCTTGGATACTCCACTTTTACCCTTTCAATTATCTTGCAGCCTCGATACTTTCATCTTCTATAACATTGGATCTCAAACACAAATTTTGGAATTCCTCCATGTATGTACTCACATCTAGTTCTTTCTGTCTCAAATTTTTCCTCTTCCTATGGAGTCAAATTTCAAAATCATCAATGATGTATGTTTCTTTGACCTTAGCAATCATGCCCTTCAAAGTAGAGATGGGATGCTTACCTTCCTTCTATCTCTCAACTTGGACAAACTTCCATGATGTTAAAGCAACCCCTCTCAACCTTGATTTGGCCACCTTAACCTTTTGTGCTTCACTTAAACCTTCACACTCAAAATAATTCTCTACACCTTCAATCCACTCCATAAATACATCAAGTTACATTTTACCACTAAAGAGGCATATCCCTTCTAATTATTTCCCACTCATAGCCTTGAGGGCCTTGAGAAAGGGTTCTTTTTTGATGATAAGGTCTGGCTCAGGGATCTCATCTTCTACTACTTTACCCTTCCTTTATTACTCAATTATTTTCTCACTAACTTCCACAGTCTTTACTTCTACTTCACCTAACTTCAACTCCAACTTCTCTAATCTTTCTCTAAGCAATATGTTCTCTTCTTCTTGTTCATCAACCTTCTTAGCCAACTCTGCATTTGTCACCATCCTGGATTCTCCAACTGATTCAAGATCAGACATACAGCTCACACTAGCTAGCCCAAATCTTTAGGCTATAATACCACTTTGACAGGGAGGCTCTTCTTAGGGCTTCTTGTTCACACTCAACCCTACTACCTTGGGAGGTCTCAATTCTCTATCCTCCTACTCTCCTAGAGCTCCACTACCAATTCAAGGTGCTCACACTTACACACTTCCAATTGAACTCACAAAGGTAAGTTCATCCACCATCCTACTAGCCCTTTCACAATCACCTTGCAGGAGTCCAGGGCTTACAAGTTATCCAATTCCATCATCAAATAATACTTCTTGATTAGTCTTGAACTCGTTTCCTTATTGCTTTCCAATTTCCCTATTTTTAAGGCCTACTAGCCTAGTAGGTCTCAATTAGCCCTATTTTGAAGTTTTTAGGCTTTCATTAGAAATACTGACAAACAACCCTCTAAACTAATTGGTGATTTGGACACCCTTTGGGAAAACCCTAAATATTTTGTTGGTCTTAGCCTTCAATCTGTCCGTACACTATCCAAACTCTAATTGATCTATTTTGCAAGGAAACAAGCTAGTTTTCAATCTTTCAATGAAAAATACATTCAAATAGATTCAAAAATCCTCCAACTCACCACCAAGGCTTTGTATGAACCTATCAAGAATTCTAAAGTCATTGGATTCATTCATCCAATCTGCTCCTACAAGTTACAAACAACTATTACTCTTGCTTCCTAGCCAAGCTATGACAGAGCTCACCTAGGGAAAGAGTTTTAAAATAGAAAACTCCATCTTATAGCTTCCAAAAAAAGGAAAGGAAAGATAATAGGCTCCACTTCCAAACCTCCAAGGTCCGTGAACTTACCATGATGAAGATTCAGTGTAGAGTCATCTTATTACAACCAACTCTGTCCAGTCCAGTGACAAGGACTCAAAGAATGAATTGTTATGTATACAATCAAAACTTAACAAAACCCAAAACTAAAACACACAAAGAAAGGAAATAAGATACCCTAGCTATCTACAATGGAAAATGTACAAAATGAATCCTTTAAGAATGAGCTACAGTAGCAACCAATTCACAATATAAAAACTAGAAAACTATCAAACTTGTGTTATTGGAAATTGTGCCCAAATAATGCTAACCTCTTTACAATGCTAAAGGAGACCTTAAATATGTCCTCCCATAATGTTTCATCCATTTTATCTAACCCATTAATACCTTAGGGCACATTTCATCATTTTTCCCAAATGTTGTGATGCAACATTGAAAAGTTGCAAAAGTTACTCTAGCAACTTTATGCAACTTTTACATATTTTTCCATTACAATGTAATAACCCAATATATGGGTTCCAAATGACATATATACACCCCCTAGACATACATACAACCAAAATAAGATATATTATACACTCTTGGTTCCATTCTTCACATCATGCCATATTTGGCTTACAAATCAATGCTTGGGTCTCTTTGACACATTTTACACAACAAAACACAACACTCTAAAATACACCTAATTGACTCTTAAAGAATCCTTATTTATCAACATGACCTTGACAAGGTCTTACAAACCAAAAGATTAGGGTTGAGAACTCCTAACCCCTAGGTGCTCTTGCACTAGATTGCCAGTGGGCAAAAAGAGGAAACATGTGCAAACATGTGTTGAAGATTTTGGATCCTATAAAGAGAAACAAAATAAACAAGCAAGTCAAATTGGTGGTAAGTTTCATTTGTGATTTAAGTTTAATAATTGTTTTTAATGATTATTATATTTTTTTAAAACTAACTAAATTAATTTACTAAGTTACAAATTATGTTACTCCATTGGTTGATGAAAATGATGAAGTTAGTGTGAGTTCTTGTCATGAATATAATGTTGGATGATATCATATTTGGATACTATTCATGTTGTTGATATTCATGTTTTGTCACTAATGTCAACATATGTTTCTGTGAATAAGACAAACTGGTTACTTGACTGGTAGAAGTGTACAGACACTGTATGGATGTTTCATAATGATCAAAGTTGGTTATATGAAGAAGGATGTGTGTTGACCTTATTCCTAAGGTCGCTTGGCTTTATGTTACATATTAAGGATGTTACAGTTGATTTAGCGAAGACTGGTTTCTAGACTATAACTGTGATGCTTGACAGAGAAGGTCTCTGTATTTTGGGTATATCTTACTGGAAAAGAAATTTTAGATGAAGTGAGATTATTGGAGGACTGTAGACATATTGTGGAATATTGGGTTGTGTTCGATTGGCGTGAGAATTTTGGTGATGTCGGCTATGGCGTGTATTCTGAAGGAGACCTATTTGGTGGCTGACTTCAGACATGTAGCATGTAATATGAGTTGTGAGCATGGATTGCGGATTTGGGAGTATAATTGATGGATTGTATTTGATGTTTACTTGTTATAGGTACCGTGTGTATCTTAGCAAGTGGTTAAACAATTATTTGTATATTGGGAAAGTGTAATTGGACGACCTAATTAATTATTTGTGTATTAGGAAAGATTAACCGGTTGACCTAATGAATTATTGCAATAGGGTATATATGAGTGATATATTCTTTTGGAAATATGTGGAAGTGAAAGAGATTGAAAATAAAGAAAAGTGAAAGCTACGAGGCTTGTTTGTCTGCTAGATGTAGAGCAGAGTTTGTGGCGTAAAAGCACAATAATCTGTCACCCTTTTACAAAGGAAAAGGTTAACAACACCAAATCTGTAAAACTTCAAGGGCATAAAATTCACATTTTTGTTGAGAATTTGAAGATGATGTAAACTGAAGAAATGTGTGAAATAGGATGAATTATATGCCTGTAATTTTTTTTTTTAAAATTGAAATAAAATTAATATATTTTTTAAAAATTTTAGGTCTATTTTTCATTTCCTGAAAAATACTATAAATCAAGGAGTTCACTTCCTGCCAAATCATTATAAGTAAAACATTGTTTTTTCCTCCAATTTCATAATATGTTTTAGATGACATGTGTAGCTAGTTCATAAAAAAAGAAGGAAGTGTTTTTGATCTATAGTTTTCCCGTTATAAGTTTTCAAAGTCAAACTTACCTGAAATCAATAGTTTTTGTTTCCCGCCACTTTTCCCCTATCAAAACTATACCAAAAACCAAATAAATTGCATATTATTGAAGATGACTCTCTTTTCTAGTTTTCTCTATGATTTTATTTTATTTTTGAATTGATTTATCATTTTTTTATATTTTCCGAATCAATGACTGCTTGACTGTTAAAATACCTACTTTCAATATTTTTTAATTAAAAAAAACTATGTCTAATTAAAATACTATAAAATCTATATGAGGATATTGTTGACTCTGATCTCTACAAAAGGGTATTTTTTTTATTTTTCTAAAATATCATTAAAAAGAATAGGAGTTATTGAAACGTCACTTTTTCTGAAATAATTTTATTTCTATGGTAATTGGACTCAAATTTGTATAAAACATACATTTAATAGACATTTCCAATTGGAAAAGTTAAAGAACTTATCCAATTCAGCTAGAATGAATCTAGCTAGACTACATGTTTGAAAAAAATTATTTTTTAGTTAGAAATACTAAAATTCAGCTGTGCTGATAAGTTAGCCTAAAAGGTGACAAATTATTGTTCTTTTACCTTGTGACAAGAATACTTCATTATCACTGACCAGGCAAAGACAATTGATATCAGATAGTTCACTGGATTGTATATTCCTATATACACTTGTTCAGATTGTGAATCTTTGAGGGAGGCTTTAACCTTCTTTGGGAAGTGTGCCTAGGTAGTGAGCTAACTACTTTTTTTAACTCCTAATAGGGTTTGTCTTCTAACAAGGACTGTGTACTGTAATGATGTAATAAGCTCCTAACAGGGCTAAATATTTTAATAGGGATACTATACTCTTAGTACATTATTTTTGGGCGCTAATTCCCACTGGGGTTTTACCTTTAAAAAGGTTTCCTTGACAACAAGTTTTGTGTTATTGTGTTATCATTTGCATAGCAGTTTTGGTTTATAAAGTTTAAAGTTTAATAATCTATATCACAACAGATTCACCCCCCCTCTTAGTTGTCTTGTGGACTTTTATTCCTAACAATTGGTATCAAAGTTACTAGTCCTTAGAGACAAAGCTTAACAACTTGAGGTGATCCTAAAGATGTCTTACTATAGGAAGGATAGTTCAAAATTTGATCCTGAAAACTTTCACAGTTGGAAGAAGATGAAAACACATTTGCTATGTTTGGGAATTGACTACTGGATGATCACAAATAAGAATGAGAAGATAGCGACTAAGGATGAACTGGAGAAAGATACCGAAGATCAAAAGAAGCTATTTTCATGTAATATGGTTATAAGGGAATCATTGATCAGTGCACTTTCTGAAGGTGAATTCACATAAGTAAAAGACTTTGATTCTGCATATGAGATTTGGACAAGATTAGAAGCACTATATGAAGGAGACAAATATTAAAAATAGACAAAGCTACAAAACTAGAAGACAAAGATGGAATCACTGAAGATGAGAGAAGATGAGAAAATTAGGGAATATAGATAGAGAATTCCTGAAATAGTTACTGGCATTAGAAACTCTGGAGGTACTTATAGTGAGGAAGAAGTGATTGGAAAGATACTTAGATCTTTGACACCTGCATATAGAACCAAAGTAAAAGATATAGAGAAGATTATACCCTTGACATTGAACTTCAATAGAGAGATGTTGATTGGAAAAATAACTACTTTTGAGGTCGCGGAATTGGGAGATACTTTACCTAAAGTTGAGTCAGCATTCAAGGCAACCATGCATAAGAATAAAAAGACCTTATCTAGAATTGCGAGTACCAGCAATGGTGACCTAAGAGAAGATCTTGGATACTATGTTGAGGAATGGGAAAAAATACAGGAGGAAGAAATAAAGCTAAATGAAGTGGTAGCATTTATCGCTAGAAGAGAGAAGAGAGGTAACGGTAAATTTGAAGGAAAATTACCTTTGAAATGTTTTTCATGTAACAAGATTGGTCATTTTGCATCTAGATGTCCTACAAGGGTTCCTAAGCACAAACCTAAGTTTTACAAATTGAAGTATCTTAAAGACATGGAATGTTATTATGCTAGTGAGGGTATTTATGATGATGATGGTGACTATGATGAAATTGGATTTATTGCTATAAAGGATGATGAACCTATACATGAGGAAAAATCCTTAGTATCTCATGTTGAAAAGAAATATGAATGGTTTATAGACAGTGGTTGTTCACATCATATGATCGGAGATAAAAAAAATTTGCGAGTTTGAAAAGATATGATGGTGGTGTTGTTAGATTTGGTGACAATTCTCCTAAACTTATCATTGGAGTAGGATCTATTTCTCTAGATGGAAAGACAAATACTGACAATGTATTACTTGTTGATGGAATTAAGCATAATCTATTGAGTGTTGGATAGTTAGTGGAAAAAGGTTATCAGTTTAAACTCATTAATGGGAAATTCTCTATCAGAAGTAAATTAGGAGATTTAATCGCATTTGGTACTAAATCTAGAGGTAATATATTTTAATTGAATGCATCTGAAGCTTCTTGTTTTATTGCGAAGGTTGATGACAGTTGGCTGTGGCATAGAATATTTTGTCATGTTAACTCTGATAACTTTGTGAAGGCAAGTATGCCTAATGCTGTAAGAGATCTACCTAAGGTTATAAAGCAATCTAACACTATGTGTAGAGAGTGTGTTTTTGGGAAGCAGACCAGAAGCAATTTTAAAAGAAAATCTTATTGAGGAAAAGGGAAGTTGGATCTGGTGCATACAGATCTGTGTGGTCCTAAAAGAAAAAGATCATATTATGGTAAAAGGTACTTTATAATTTGTGTTGATGACTTTTCTAGAATGATGTGGGTTACATATTTGAGAGAGAAATATGAAGCATTTGACAAATTCAAGTTATTAAAGAAAAAGTTGAAAATGAATATGGTTTGAAGATAAAATGTTTGAGATCAGACAGAGGTGGAGAGTTTACATCAGACTTATTTAATACCTACTATGAAGAACATGGAATATACAAACATACATAAACTACTAGAACTCCACAACAGAATGGGATAACAAAGCGAAGAAAGAGAACTATATTAGATGCTGTAAGAACTATGTTGCTGGAAGGAAACGTGTCACATGTTCATTGGAGAGAAGAAATTGACACTTATGTGTAGACTTTGAACATAATTCAGATCATAGAAGGTACAAGTAAGAATCCTTATGAATTATGGTTTGATCATACACCTACTGTAAAATATTTTAGGATATTTGGAAGTAAATGTTATATCAAAAAGAGATGATGAGATAGGGAAGTTTGATGCTAGAAGTGATGAAGGAATTTTTCTTGGTTATTCTACTAAGAGTAAAGAATATAAATGTTTCAATCTGAGATTGAGGAAGTTGATTGAAAGTGAAAATGTGAGGATAGATGAAAATTTTTAGATTCAAGAAAGAATGTATGAATGTGGTCAGATTATAGAGATAAAAGAGGTCACTGCTGAACCTGAAGAACCTTTAGTGATTGGAAATGAAATTGAAGATGAAGTGACTGAAGTTACTAAGACTCCAAAGACTCTGAGATATGTTAAGAAGAACCATCCTGAAGATCAAATTATTGGTGATGCAAATAAAGGTATGATTACTAGATCTAGAGTTAGAGATGAAATTTTTTTGATTTCTTAAGTTGAGCCGAAGACTACTGATGAAGCAGGTAGAGATGAATCTTGGACTAAAGCTATGGAAGAAGAACTTGAACAGATAAAGAAAAACAATACTTGGGAATTGGTTCCAAGGCCTAAGAAAAAAATGTGATAGGAACTAAATGGGTTTTTAGGAATAAGATGGATGAGGAAGGAACAATGGTAAGAAACAAGGCTAGATTGGTGTGTAAAGGCTACTCACAACAAGAAGGAATAGACTATGAAGAAACTTTTGCTCCCGTTGCTAGTTTAGAAGCTGTGAGATTATTTCTTGCTTATGTTGCACATAAAGACTTTAAAGCATATCAGATGGATGTGAAATAAACATTCTTGAATGGTGATCTAGAAGAAGATGTTTACATTGAGAAATCTGATGGGTTTCCTTTGATAGAGGATGAAGACATGGTTTGTAAGTTGAAGAAAGCATTGTATGGACTTAAACAAGCACTGAGAGCATGGTATGCAAGACTGGACAAGTATATACTTTGTCTTGGTTTTAGAAAAGGTAATGTAGAAAGTAATTTATATTTAAGAACTGATGAAGATGGAATCATAATCATAGAAGTTTTTGTTGATGATATCATTTTTTGGAGGCAATGGTAAGATGAGTAAGAAGATATCGATAGAAATGGAAAATAAATTTGAGATGTCAATGATTGGTGAAATGAAAATTTTTCTTGGTTTGCAAATTAATCATAGTAAGAATGACATTTTTATTTCTTAGGCCAAGTATATTAAGGAAATGTTGAAGAAGTTTGGAATGAAAGATTGTAAACTTGTTGTAACACCTATGGTGACTAGACATAAAATGACTAGTAATGATGAGACTCAAAGTGTAGTTCAAAAAAAGTATAGATCTATGATTGGTGGTCTACAATATCTAACTCACACTGGACTAGATATTACCAATGCAGTTGGTATTGTGACAAGGTATCAAGCTGATCCCAAAGAGACACATCTTGCTGCTGTGAAAAGAATTTTCAGATATTTGAAAGGAACAATAAAATATGGATTATGGTATGATGATTTTATTTTATAGGTTTATACTGATTGGGAAGGTAATGTGGATGACAGAAATAATACTAGTGGTGGCGCATTTTTCCTTGGGAAAAGGTTGGTTTCTTGGCGACCAAAAAATAGAATTGTATTACTCAATCTACTGCTGAATCAAAGTATATTGCTGCTGCAATAAATTGCACACAAGTTGTTTGGAAAAGGACAAGTTGATTAGGAAGGTAATGTGGATGATAGAAAGAGTACTATTGGTGGTGCATTTTTCCTTGGGAAAAGGTTGGTTTATTGGTGAGCAAGAAGAAGAACTATATTGCTCAATCTACTGCTGAATCAGAGTATATTGCTGCTACAATAAATTGCACACAAGTTGTTTGAATGAAACAAATGCTGAAGGACATTGGAATAATTTTTGAAGAACTAGTGGTTATCCATTGTGATAACACCAGCATAGTGATTATGTCAAAGAATCCTATAATGAATTCAAAGACTAAATATATTTCTATTAAGTATCATTTCTTGAGGGAGAAGGTAGCCGAGAAAGAGATTAAACTGGAATATATTAGCACAAAGAAATAAATAGCAGATATATTTACAAAACCTTTGCCAAAAGATGCTTTTGAGTATCTCAGAAGCATGCTTGGGGTTAGAGCCCCTCCTTGTGATAATTAATTGATGCAGATATGCATCAGTCCAGTGGCTTTTATAGCTATATCATTTTCTGGACTTGATGTATGGATCTACTCCTCAGGGGGAGTAATCAAAGGAACACTAGAGCACATTTGGGTGATCTTGCACCTAGTTGTTGGACATGAAGATTTGAAAAAGATACAAAAGATTATAGATGAGTTATGGCACCCTTTTCCATTACTACCAAAGGGAGAAGGAATCTATGTGAAAATCCCTATTGTTTTAGGGAGATTTGTGTTTAGGATATTGAGAAGATTGTATTGAGAGGAGAACGTATTTTTGAGTTGATAGATTTTACCATATGTTGCCATCAGTGCCAAAGGGGGAGATTGTTGGATGATATCAGATTTGGATACTATTCATGTTGTTGATATTCATGTTTTGTCATTGATGTCAACATATGTTTCTGTGAAGAAGACATATTGGTTACTTGACTGGCAGAAGTGTATAGACACTGTACAGATGTTTCAGAATGATCGAATTTGGTTATATGAAGAAGGATGTGTGTTGAAATTATTCCTAATGTTGCTTGGATTTATGTTAAATATTGAGGATGTTACAATTGATTTAGTGAAGACTGGTTTCTGGAATTTAACTGTGACGCTTAACAGAGCATGTCTCTGTGTTTTGGGTATATCTTACTGGAAAAGATATTTCAGATGAAGTGAGCTTACTGGAGGACTGTAGATATATTGTGGAATATTGGGTTGTGTTCAATTGGCATGAGCATTATGGTGATGTCAGCCATGGCGTGTATTCTGGAGGAGACCTATTTGGTGGTCGACTTTAGACATGTAGCATGTAATATGAATTGTAAGCATGGATTGCAGATCTAGGAGTATAACTGATGGATTGTATTTGATGTTTACTTGTTATAGGTACCATGTGTATCTTAGCAAGGTGTTAAACAATTATTTGTATATTGGGAAAGCCTAATTGGCTGACCTAATTAATTATTTGTGTATTAGGAAAGCTTAACTAGATGACCTAATGAATAATTGTAATAGGGTATGTATGAGTGATATTTTCTTTTGGAAAGATGTGGAAGTGAAAGAGATTGAAAATAAAGAAAAGTGAAAGTTGTGAGGCTTGTTTGGCTGCTGGATGTAGAGCAGAGTTTGTGACAATAATACTTCATTGGAATTGACCAGGAAAAGACAATTGCTATCAGACAGTTCACTAGATTATATATTCCTATATACACTTGTTCAGATTGTGAATACTTGAGGGTGGCTTTAACCTTCTTTGGGCAATGTGCCTAGGTAGCAAGCCTACTAATTTTCTTGAATCCTAATAGGGTTTGTCTCCTAATAGGGACTGTGTACTATAATGATGTAATAAGCTTCTAACAGGGCTAAATATTTTAACAAGGATACAATACTCTCATTACATTATTTGTGGGTGTTAATTCCCACTATGGCTTTACCTTTAACAAGGTTTCCTTGACAACAAGTATTGTTTTATTGTGTTGGCATTTACTGTGTTATCATTTGCATAGAAGTTTTGGTTTATAAAGTTTAAAGTTTAATAATCTATATCACAACTGATTCACCCCCTATTAGTTGTCTTGTGGACTATTATTCCTAACATATAATACCATTGGTAATGTCCATATCTGTATAATTGTATTAAATAATTTCATGGTTCTAAAAATTTACTAAGTATTATTTCAATTATAGATGGTTGCATACCTTTAGAAGGCCAAGATGTGCTTGGCAATGTCATTGGTGAAGCTCAAAGTATAGGTAATTTTCAAAACCATCATTTAATAATGAAGCATTAGAATTTTTTAAATATTTTACTTAATCATTGTTAGTTCTATTATATATGGTTCGAAATAATCTAATACTTCCAACGAGAATTTTCAAAATTTAGTTGACTACATAACTTCATTGCTTCAAAATTTACCAAGTAGAGAAGATGAAAAAATCATGTTTACTAAATTAATTTTATTAAATTACAGATGATGTTATTGCATTGGTTGATGAAAATGATGAAGTAAAATGGAGTTCTTGTCATGAAAATAATACCATTGTTAATGTCAATATCTTTACAATCATATATTAAATAATTTTATGGTTCTAAAAATTAACTAAGTGTTATTTCAATTATAGATGGTTGCATAACTTTAGAAGATCAAGATGTGCTTGGGGTTTTCATCGGTGAAGCTCAAAGTACAGGTAATTTTCAAAGCCATCATTTTATAATGAAACATTAGAATTTTTAATTTTTTTTTTTTAACTTAATCATTGTTATTTCTATTACAGATGGTTGGAAATCATCTAATACTTCCAACTATAACTTTCAAAATTTAGTTAACTACATAACTTCATTGCTTCAAAATTTACCAACTAGAGAAGATGAAAAAATCATGTTTAGTTAGTGTGTTGAGAGATTTAAAAAAGACATCCATGCAACTTTTTTCATCATCTTCCAAATTCAAATCAGTCCCTGGCTCAGAGAACATGTTTATGAGATGAATATCACCATGGTTTAGTCCAAGTAAAATATGTAAACGCCATTTTACTCATATGAAAGGTAATGCCATATATCAAAACTCAAATGAAAGAGCTAAGGAATATGAAAATTTCCAATTCCCCTCTATAAAGATCTAGAAAGAAAAAGAAGAGGAAGGCCATTAATCGATCAGGCATAACAATACAATATGAAAGAGACATTATCGGGCAAAAAGGCGAGTACATTTTTTCAAAAGTATTTTAGTAATTTATATAGAAATAATTTTGTATGATAGACATCTATCATTTTCTAGGTTTTAATGATCAAGAAAGTACTCGACAATGTCGATTACCTTTCTCCATTGATCTAAACCAAATGATTACAAGTGAAATATAAGTTATAGATGGTAATTTATTGTTGAGTGCATAATACAATTTTACACTTGAACATTTTATCTAAGTTGATTTGTTAAATATAATTATTATTGCAGCTTTAGATGATCAACAACAAGCTCAACAAAATGCATCACCTTTTTCTATTGATCTTAACTAGACACCAACAATAATGAATGCAATGCAAATCGAAACTGGTAATTAAATTACAAAATAACAATCAATCAATTTTAGTCTTTTGTTTGTATATTGATTTTATATGATTCGATGTGTTAAATGTGCAATATTATTGCAGTGTTAGATGGTGGACAAAAAACTCAAGAAGATATCTTACCCAAGACAACAACAACCATGGACTCAATGCACGTTACAAATGGTAATAAAATTATGAAATACATTTTCATAATTTTTTTTTACCTTTAATAAATAAGTTAAATTTTGAGTCTTTAATATATATATATAT
>MU224637.1:1303526-1349027 GCA_018584345.1 Thuja plicata | reverse complement strand
TATATATATATATTGATTTGTTAAATGTGAATGTTATTGCAGTTTTATACAATACAACAACCAAGACCATGTGTTACCCTTTTCTCTTGATCTTAACCAAACAATAACAATAATTGACACAATGCAAAGTGGAGATGGTAAGGAAATTGTGTATTCAAATTTAATCAATTCCAAGTCTTTAATTTGGATATTAATATTATAACTAACTCAATTTATTTGCAGGTGTTGATGATATTTATATGGAGGATCATGACCAACACCTTTTTGGATAATCACAAGTTGATGATATTTAAATGGAAGACCATGTTCAACACTTTTTTGGATAATATTAGAATATATTATTTCTTATATAGTGATTATTGAGAACTAAACTCTCTTTGATGGACTGGAGGGAGCATAAATTTAAGACACAAACATCATTTTTTGTGGAAAATTGACTCATCATGTCACGACCCTTTATTTTTTTTGTAAAGTATGATTAAGAAATTTCCTTTGAGTTTGATGTATATATAGTGATTTAATCAAATAGAACCACACTGGAATTTGCACACCACACTCTCCTTATAATTCTAAATGTAAACTCTAAACCTAAAAAATTTAAACAAAAATAAATTATTTTTGGTTGGTGCAAGATTGTGTAGCCTATTATATTTACTTTTACATTATAGTTTTTTTATGTTATCTAAATTTTTTGTTTTCATCTATGAACCACTTTTGATAGTTTTTGTTACTTGTTTTATGATCATGTTCTAATATTTTCCCTTGTGTAAATAATGAAACTCAAATAGGATCTTCAAAGAACAACCTTATAATTATATAGCAATGTTATATCACCCACTACTTTATACTGAATTTTATGATAGAATATAGAAGAACAATAGTTATACTAGAACATGGATATCTCTTCCTTAACTTACCCTTATGATGGCACATGTATGCTAACAAGTTATTGCTTATAATTCAACCTCTTGATTGCATAACCATATATCATTTTTTTTAAACTTCTATTATTTATATTGAAATACACAACTTTGTATTCATGCTTATTTGTGAATTAAATATACATGCCTTGTACTCTTGTGGTAGAAATATCAAAGTACAAATAGTGGTATGACTATAAAATATTAATTGTCTATGCCTCTTTTATTTGGTTGAACAAATCTATAGGTTGTAGTATGGAATATGTTGGTAAATAGATTGTTATTTTTCACTTTAACTCTAAAATACCCAAATCTTAAAGAAATAATCAAATACAATAGTTGGTAAATGTAACTGAATAACTAATTTCCCTCTGAATTTGAAGGTACATCTCCCTTAAGTGATTAATCTTCAATGAATTTTGTTATTTTCTAATCTAAAGGGGGTTTGTTCTTAACCTGAGAATAGAAGAGGCAATCCAAACTAGGCCTAGACAGGAACTAGTTTAGGCAAGTAGATTCGACTTTCTATCTAGCCAAATTTCAAGACTTTATAAATCATATAAGATCCTAAAATTGGTAATGCAAGTACTGATAATGAAGATGTAAATGCAAAATTGAAAGATCACTGATAACTCAATGATGATGAATCAATCTATTTCATAAGAACATTTCTCTAAATCTATGGATGACACCCAGATTTCCCCTCAATTAACCGTATCAAATCATAATACAGAACTTTAGTTCAATCTTGAAAAGTAAAACCAATTTAAAGAAATGTTCAAATTGAAAAAAAGATAAATGCAATGGAACAGTTAAAGTATTGGCATACAGACATAAATGAATTTGACTCAGCAAAAATGAAGTTCTTCATGCCAAAATTTAGCCAATCCTTCTATTGATTTTCAGAATAGTACATATAGATTTTCAGAGTTTGACCATTACAAAAAGAGGTAACTGAAACGGTCCAACTTCCCTAACTAGAAATGATAAAAAAATGTTTATCCATTACAAACTCTATCAAAATTAGTACAATAGGGAATATTTATGTTTCCATTTTCTTCCCCTTATCTATTTTTGCCCTATAGGCGGTGACAATTGTGATGACCAAAATTAGCTCTTCATGTCTATTGATATGGACATTGGTATATCTGATGATCCACTTGGAATGATCTTTGGTCAGGTTCTTAATCGCATCTACCCGATCCTTCAACTCTTCCATAGCTTTATAGATGCACCCACTCAACTGTTAGAGTTCTAGCACCTTATCCAAGTGACAAGAAGACTATTCTGCCAGCTTATCCACAGTCATTGAAGAATTTTTGCATGTTAGTCACTCCGATCATTTCTTTCCCTTGAACTCTTGTCTATGAATTCGTGTGAAGACCCTGGAGGAGTTTAAAATCTTTGTTCTGTTCCTCTTTGATTTTAACATCTGTCTGTTGCAACCCTGCTTTAGCTTGAATGATCATCTCAGTCTTAAAATCTAGGATTTGAAGCCATTCAATTAGAGGCTCATCTCCTTTCTACAAGATCTTGGCCTTTATTGCCTCCTTAGTCTTCATTTTAACTACTACATGCAGCATGCCTATGCATTCCTGACACTTTACTCTCTCCGATGTGAGAGTCTGCAAATTCTTTTCAATGTAGTTTCTCTCTTTACCCAAATTTAGTAGAGTATCACCCAGCTGCTCAGTAACTACCAGCCCTTCAAATTTGAGCCTCTCAATCCATCATTTACCAATCTACCCAAAATGTCTATCTTCCTACAACTTGGCTATGATATCTTGATTCTTTGTAGCATTGGGGTCAAAAGTGGTTTGGGCAGATGGAATGTTGGCAATTAGAGTAACTAATTGTCTAATAAAGTTAGTTAGTTCAACGACCTCTGCTTTAAGTTGGACTTTAGTAGTCTTGAGTTCCTTGAGCTTTTCTTCAATTACAATGTTGGTTGATTTCCACCAATCCACCTTAGTATCATGGTGAGCCAGTCCCATATGAAATGACTATAGCTTGAAATCAGAGGTGGTCAAATCCTCAATCCTACCTTCTTTTGTGGGCTTCACTACCTCCATGGTGAAGTGCCCTGTTTCTAGGTCTTAGCCTAATGTAGATAGTGTCTTTTCTTTCTTCACCTTACTCATGGTGGCACTAGATTGCAGGGCCCGTGAGAGAGTATCCTTGCTGGGAGCTCCTTCTTCTATCCTCTTCCTCTTACATTCTAAAGTTTTCTCTATCCAAGAATCCGCGCTAGTGACTTTGGTGGAAGAGACCAATTCTTCTGTGAAAAGCTTCCTGACGGCCGGAAGAGTAGCTTTAGGCCTAGAAGAAAATGGATTCACTATGGTAGGAGAGAAGGAAACCAATTTAATAACTTGAGCAACCTTTTATTGCTTTCTAGCCTCCTCATCTAATTCTGTGGCTGTAGTGCTAGAACTGTCTTCACCCACTTCCACTACAATGGGAGACCCTCACCTTGGAGTATCTTGTGTCGAGGTATCACCTTGTGTGTCCACAGTGCTGAGTTTGGCTGGTTGCTCTATTTCTGTACTCTTAAAAGGCTCATTTGTAGATTTGACTGGTTCTATAGAGATCATTTCTTCTGTGGAACCAATGATAGGGGATGAACCATGTCCGCATGTATTTTCCAATGGAATCATCTTTTTAGGAGGCTCATCACCTGCACACACTAGTTGAACTAACTCCTTGGCTATGGTTGGGATAGTTTTTGAAGATGATGTAGGAGTACTCCTGGTCTCTTTTGCTAGAATTTGTCAAGATAGAGGCCTCCTTTCTGACCTCTTCCTCCTACTCACCATCCATTCAACCCATTGCTCTATCCTTTTGTAAATCCCACCCATCAAGGTCTCCAAGTCATCAATAGCTTGACCTAGCATAGGTTCAGAGCTTATAGGAAGGGCTTAATCTTCTCTATGTATGTATCATCATACATGTGCTGGCTGTCATCTTCTATGCCTTCAACTACAATCTTAACTTTGAACCTTTTAATTTATTCAATAATTAATCTTGCATAGAACTGATCCTTGCTTTCTAGATCATCTTTATAGTTGGCCCAATAATATTCTATGTCATCAATGTGATGAACAAAGCAACCCATTTGTAAGTAATCTTGGGCATAGTTCATGAGATCATACCGCGGCCTCAGATAATCATATGTTTCTAATTGAAACTTCTTTGAAAATGTTTTCAAAACATTCTTTGCATCAGATTGGGATGCATAGTTGTAGGCTCCAATAGTCATCAGTAAATCATATCCTTTCTTCTGAGCACCTAAACAAATCAGGGTCACCTAGAATGCTTGTCTCATCACTTCAACTAGCACGATCATGTCGTCGGGATACCTGAGCAACTTCAAAGGGAAATCATCGAATCCTGCAAGATGAATGTATGAGAAATTCACAAACTGGATAAAATAAGCTCAAATTTGACTGATGAATGCCATGGCTTCCAGAGATAATATCCTTTTTGGGAAACCTTGTAACTCCCTACACAGTCTCATCATAAATGCATCATTAACTTTAAGATATTCATTATAGTTGTTATGCAATTGCAAACAGGGGAAGAACTCATAAATCTTGACATCTTTCGGGAACTCTTCTAGCCTAGGAAGTCCTAGCCAAAGTTGAATTGTGGCTAAGATATATAGAAAAATGAAGGACATATAGAACTCATTCTGATGCTTAGCTCTATTTAGGGCATTTGAGAGGTTTTCACTTACCATATGAGCCCAATCAATGAAATTATGTTGAGAGAAAATCATCTGAACCAGGAAGAAATGGTGCTCAATGAAATTAAGTGCATCACTCTCACCTCTGATCCTATGGAGAAATACCAGGATATCCATGATTTCTGGCTTCAAGTTTGTGTTGTATAATGTTTTGGGAAATGTTTCCTTGGAGCTCCTCAACTCCAAGAACCATGTCTTCATTATCTCCTTCTTCCACACAACCTTCTTCGCTCCATACTCAATAACCACCTAACTGTATGTCATCTCTGACTATTCAGGTTTCTCCAAAATATGAAGGGAGTTCTAGACAGAGTCACGGTCAATAGATAGCAACACCGTTTCATCGGGTAAGAGAATTTTCTTAGTGTCTAGATTATAACGAGCTATGAAATCTTTAACAAAATCTAGAGCTTGAATTGCAACAGGGAAGCCGACGACTTCAACCAACCCACTCTCCTTTAGCTTTTCAGTAATGGGGTGTATCCTCCCAGCATTTAGCCTGTTGTGAAAACTCTACATATTGAAGAATCTCAAAGAGGTATCCATGATTTTGTGCCAGTCAGAAGTAATGCCGTTCATCCCATCGAACCCCATAAATTTGGTTTCCATGCTTTGATAGATTTGAATTAGAAATTAGGAATCTATCAAAGGAAAAATGAAAGCAAGGAATAATTGTTGCCAGAGGTTTAAATTTGGGATTTTTTTCAAATAGATGGTAATCCCATTTAAAACACTTCACTGATCTTATGACTTATAACTTCTTACCGTTAACGACCGACTTCCCACGCCACATGAATGAGAAGACTTAAACATTTATGAAAAAATCTGTTATGAAGCAAAATAACTTTATTTTAATTATTTAGTTTGCCTCTACGGGCCATTAAGAAACATCTTTTCACTTTAGATAACTATAACGGTAACTTTTTGGAGGTAGCAGATAATCACTTTTCCGCATCTCCTTATTCAGAAATCCACCACAGAGGAATTCTGACTTGTTACAATATTAAAATGACATGTTACAATTTCATCTGCTTTCTTTATGACTTGAATCCCCTCATAGATTGATTTTTCTTTATAAATCTTGCATATGATAGTCTGGTGAAAAATGCATCTTACAGGTTAAAACCTGCCTATTGAGGTAGTGGAGAAGCCACTTTATTCTTTTCCACCGATAACCTTTTATCTCTGATTTCTCATTATTTGATCACCTTGTTTGCCTGTAGGGATCCATTCTGAATGCCATAGTCTTTCTAGCCTCAATAATCTATCTTCCACTTCCACTGACCATTGAGACTTTAAGAATTGTTGACTGCAGAAAAAGGCACTATGTAGGTGATTATCCACTAGGGAGAAGCCCAAAACCAATTTTCTACCAAAAGGAAAAGATGAAGTATCAAGACTAAAGATTTTAGAATCACACAAGATCAATGTTAGAAACCTCCAAATTATGACCTTTATCATATTTGGGAGCTTAACCTACCCAATTTGACGTGATCCCAGACAACAACCCCTAACTTAAAAAGGAGAAGGCAATTCAGGAAAACCTGATAAAGGTTTACCTAGCCTAAAGAGAAAAACTAGACTTAGAATCATGACTTGCATGATGTTTTCAAGACCATTACTACACACCAAACATCCATTTTTCTCTAAAGGTATGCAGAACAAAATTGGGGCAATAACTGGCTCTATCTAGGGACTTGGACATTCACATGTCCAAGAAAGGAACGCAAGTCTCTAGTTTTGCAAAGCTCAATAAAAAGGTGGCTCACAATAAAACTAAAGAAAAACATGGAAAGAAAACAGGGAAAGAAAACCTAAGTAAGGAAAAAAAAATAGGAACTAAACGTAACTATAATACAATATAGGGGTTACCTGTTTCAGATTTAGGTCTGGTACAACTTCAAGTCCTAACCATTGTATGTCAGGGGGAGTGCTTCACCATCTAGATAAGCCAATTTAAAATAATTATTCTCAAACGCCTGATGGATCTTGAAAGGCCCTTTCCATAGTGTCTCAAATTTTCCATGCATATCTTTCGGTGCCCTGCATTTGTCCCTTAGCAATACCATATCTCCTTCCACAAATTTTCGAGGCCTACTCCTTTTATCAAAAAAATTCTTCACACACATTTGATGTTGTGTGATATGATCTACCATCTTCTTTGTTTCCTCTTCAAGCTTATTTAAATATAGGATCCTCTTTTCTAAACCATCTTTATATATGTCATCTTCTACTGTTGTCCTTAATTTGCATGTTGCCAATTCCAACGACAATGGAAGAGTGGCCCCAATTCCATAGACCAACTCAAAGGGGGAAACACCAATAACTATTTTGGGGGTCACCCTATCTATCCATAGTGCTTCATGGATTTTCTTATGCTAGGTTCTTTAATGATTATCTGCGACAAGTTTCTTCATGATGTTTACCAAGTTCTTGTTGCTGGATTCCGCCTGACCATTTCCTTGTGGGAAATAGTTGGATGAGTGACTAACCATAATGCCATAATTATAAAAAAATTCAGTAATTTCACAAGAAGAGAAATTTTTGACATTATCCATTACCAGCTTGATAGGTACCCCAAACCTTACCATGATATTTTCTTTAATAAACTCACATGCTACTTCAGATGTAGTTTTCTTAGTTGCTTTCGCCTCCACCCATTTTGTGAAGTAGTCTGTTGTAGTGATTATATAGGTATGGCCTACACTAGATGTGGGATTTATAGGACCAATAAAATTAAGACCCCAATGCTGGAAGGGACCTTCAATGACCACTGGTCTAAGGGGAAGAGCTGGTAACTGTGGCTTTCCAGTAAACATTTTGCACTTCTCACATCTTGCTACCTAATGATATGCAGCTTTGAACATTCCTAGCCAATAATAGCACTATCTCAATATCTTGAACACAGTCATAGATGAAGAGAAGTGTCCCCCACAATATTAATCATGGAACAATTTCAACAATTTTTCCTGTTTTTGTTTGTCTACACACTGGAGGAAGGTCCCATCTATCGATCTTTTATACAACCTATCTTCCCAAATAACATATTTAGAGGCCTTCAGTCTTTAATGTCTCCTTTTCTTCAGGGTCAACCCTTTGGGGCACACACTGTACACCAAGAAATATACAATATTTTCAAACCAGGGGTCTTGCATACTTACTGCCAAAACTAATTGTGTTGCCTCAGGATCTTCATCCACTTGATTTTCTGCTATTGCTTTACACAGTGCGTTTCCCCTCACCAAGTTGGTGGGTTTGATTCCTATGTCATATTCCTATGTCTTAGCCACCCATTCTCCTCTATTATTACATCCCACATCTTGTTGAGTTAATACACTTTTTACTGCAATGTCAGGCACATATACATTGGAGTAAGAGTGTAAAATATAGAATCTTAAATTCTTTAAATCCTTTACCACTGTAAAAGCATGTTTCTTTGTTTGGGAGTATTTCAATTCATGATATTTCAAAGGTGTGCTCATTAAGGTGATAGGGGCTTGAACCCCTTCCTCATTTTCTTGCACGAGGATAGTTGAGAAAGTATGCTCAAAGGAGTAACAATAAATTACGAAATCTTCTTTGTAATTCGGGTGACACAATACTGGAGCATTGGCTGTGGTATTATTTATATTTTTGAAGGCTTGTTTACTAGGGTCATTCCATTTAAAATTCATATTCCCTTTCATCATATCCACTATGCATTTGGTAATTTCTAAAAAATCTAGGACAAACCCTCTGAGAAAATTTACCTGATCAAAGAATGATTTTACTCTGGTTTTTTTCACAGGTAAGCTCAACTGCTGGACTACTCTAACCCTTCCTGGATCAATTCTTATACCTTCTTGAGAAATGATGTGTCCCAGTAATTTCCCTTCAGTCACACAAAAGACTGACTTCTTGGGATTTAAAGAAATCCCATCTTCTCTACACCTCTGCAACACTTTCCTCAAATCCTTTATGTGATCTATCATTTTTCTAGAAAACACCGTAAGATCATCCAGATACATACCAATTATTTTATTTTTCATATCACTAAAGGAAAGATCCATACCTCTCTGAAAGGTAGCCTCAACATTGATTAACCCAAATGGCATTCTATGGTAAGCGAAAGTACCCCATGGAGTAGTGAAGGCTGCCTTGTGTTGATCTACTTTCTCCACCTCTATCTAGTTGTACCCTGAGAAGCCATCCAACATGGACATCATTTTAGCTCTGACCATAGTTTGCAACAGGTGGTCCATGTTAGGAAGAGTGTAATTATCTTTCAAGGAAGACTGATTAAGGTTTCTAAAGTCCACACAGATCCTTATTTCTCTAATTTTCTTTCTTACGAGCACTATATTTGCTACCCAGGTTGAATGATGGATAAGATATATAATCTTAGCCTTCAATATTTTATCAACTTCCCTGAAAATCACATCTGCAACCTTGGGATTGTAATTCCTTTATTTTTTTCAGAATGGAATAGTGTTGGGCTTTAGAGGAATTTGATGTTTGAATTTTTCTTCCATGAAACTTTTTAAATATTCATAAATCCATGCAAAGATGTCCTAGTATTCTAGGAAGAGTTTTCCAGCTGCTTCCCTTTCTTCCTCTGTATAGCATTTCCCAATGTTGATCATCTTTAGGTATTTCTCACTTCCAATGTTTATTCCTTCATATTCGCCAGTGGTAGGACTGTTAGAGTAATTGTACTTTTGGCTTATTAATTAAATCATGTCGATTTAATTAATTAAGTTGTCATTACTCTTTATTTCTTAAGCTATCTCTTTAGGTGCATTATAATTAATATTCATATTAATTATTAATGCGCAACCTAGCTTTCTTAGTTTTTAGGGTTTGTTCACCTTTATAGGTTGAACATTGTAATCTCTTTTTTTGAATCAATTGGGAATACATTTTTGCTCTGCCATTTTGTAGTACATTCTGAGTTGCTTCTTTCTTTTTCCTCCTTGCTTCTTCCAGTAATAGGTTATTTTGCATGTAGGTTTCTTGGAAACTATGGATTTATCCATCAAATCCTACATGGTATCAAAGCCTTTCTGCTGCTGCCTATTCTGGTGTTCTTGAAACTGTGTTTGAAGGGGAAAAGTTTTAGCTTTTCAGGGTTTGTTGCCTTCAAACTAGGGGTGAATTCATTTTTGGTGCACTTTGGGCACAAACAGACCTCATGGTCCTGTCCAAAAGGCCCTAAAACCCTAGTTTTGATATAAGGCATGACCTATTTGGCCCTTTGTACCTCCAAGGCAATTTTTTTGGCTTCTAGGGCCGTACAAGCATAGAAACTCAGAAAAAAATCAAAATAATCTTTTTAAAATAGTGTTTTTTGGGCGCTCCACCACTGCTCTACTTTCGCACTGCCACCATACCACTGTGCGACCACTGCGCCACCCCAGTGCCACCACACCACCCCGGCACCACCACGCAGCCATCGGCCTCATTGCGCAACCACCGGCCTCATAGCACCACTCAACAGCCACCGACGGGCCACCCATTGCCCATCGTAGCATGATCGTGCCACCTGATTCACTGCCATCCACTGTGAAATTGCTAGCGGCTTAGCCACTGCAGCTTAGCCAGCCCCTGCATGTCCATGTGCTGGGCTATCTTAAGCCCCAGGGGCTTTAAACATTTTTGAAAACTTTTTCTAACCTACTGCTGGTGTTTTTTCTCTATCTAGAGCAAATAAAGGCTTTTTTTGACTTCTTTATATCGTCAGAAAGCTCTTTCTGAGGCAGACATTTTTGCAGTGGTTTCACTTTCCATTTTTTTTGGTCTCACTAGCCTTTTTTCCAGTTAAAGACATAAGTTGTTTTTTTTGCACTCATGGAGGTAGATGTGAACATTCATGTATGCATGCCCTAATTTCTTTTTGCATGCATTAGGTTTACTTTGCTGTATTTATTTCTGCATGTCCTTCTGTTACAATCTTTGGGTATTGCAATAAATGAACTTCAATAAAGTTCCATCATAGGGGTTTATTGCTTAATAATCTGATTAGGGTGTAGTCTCATGGCCTGCACTTTGATCCTTTCTTCGGTTGCTTCAAAGATTCCAGGGTTGTTCTAGTTTCTGAGTTTTCCAGTGTTCCTGGGCATTGGGTCTGCTATTG
Organism: Thuja plicata; assembly: GCA_018584345.1. Classification (NCBI taxonomy): domain Eukaryota; kingdom Viridiplantae; phylum Streptophyta; class Pinopsida; order Cupressales; family Cupressaceae; genus Thuja; species Thuja plicata. Next base: position 1,338,250 of record MU224637.1, on the reverse strand, counting down.
CTTTATCATGTTTCCAACTGAGTCAATGACTCACATAATGGTCTCTAATAAACAAAATTATCTTTCCTTGCTTGTCAGATTCAGGATTCCAGTGTTACTCTTTCAGTTTTCTTCCAGTGATCCTTGCAGCAGCTCGTCTCTTTTTGGAGAGGGGTTTTTCCCTCTAGGTTTTCTCCTTCTTCTCCGGTTTACAGAGATTTCTTTGTATTGGGTACCTAATCAAGCCTTGTTGCCGGGACCCTCTTTCTTTCTTTCTTAGCTATGGTAGGTTAGCTTACCTCTTGAGCTTTGCTAAAGGGGGGGTGTTAGAGTAATTATACTTTTGGCTTATTATTTAAATCATGTTGATTTAATTAATTAAGTTGTCATTACTCTTTATTTCTTAAGCTATCTCTTTAGGTGCATTAGAATTAATATTCATATTAATTATTAATGCACAACCTATCTTTCTTAGTTTTTAGGGTTTGTCCACCTTTATAGGTTGAACATTGTAATCTCTTTTTTTGAATCAATTGGGAATACATTTTTGCTCTGCCATTTTGGAGTACATTTTGAGTTGCTTCTTTCTTTTTCCTCCATCTTGCTTCTTCCAGTAACAGGTTATTTTGCATGGAGGTTTCTTGGAAAATGTGGATTTATCCATCAAATCCTACAAGGACCTCTCTCGATCCTCTTCTTCTTAACAAAGGTATCATGCCTATTGAAAAGCTTTTCTAGTGTAACCAAATGAGGAGGGATAATATTACCTTGCAATTGAATGATACCCGACTTATCTTTCTTCTGATTATTTTGATAATCTTCTTTATGACTACCAGGAGCATCCTTATGAAAATAACCATCTCTCTTCAAAAAGAGAAGGAGATTTTGATCATCTTCGAACACCTACCAATCTTCTACATTGTCAGGTACAGACGGTCTATACACCACTTCTATTTTATATTTCTTATCTTTGAAATCTAGATGAGGGAGGAGCAATGAGGTTGATATTGTTAAGGAGTCTACCTTAGAATTCAACTCTATTGGTAGAGAGTCAATAAAGAATGCATCTAAGGCTTCAATTTCATCCCATACCCTATTCTTATAGTTTTTTAATCTATGATTCTTCATAGAGTATTGATTTTCAACTTGGCGCACAATTAACTCAGCATCACCTCAAGCCCTTAGGATTTTCACACCTCTCTCTTTTGCAGCAATAATTCCTAGAAGTAGGGCCTCATACTCTGCTATGTTACTAGTGTTCCCAAACTCCAATTTTTAAGCCATGGGCTCACATTCTCCATCTGGCGATATTAAGACTACGCTTGCACCGGATCTTAACGATGCACAACTACCATCAAACTCCAGAGTCCAAATTTGTGGTGATGTTTCTTTAGCGAAAGATTGATCTTTCTTCTCTCCAGGTTTGGATTCTTCTTCATGATTATCTATGAATAACATGTAGTTACCAAAATCCATTTCTTGGTACATAATTTGGGCTTTAGGGTCATCATATTTTAACACTATGAACTTTGCTTTCTCTTAAGGAACCAATTTTATCTTTTTGTTACCCATTGAGATCAAAGCTCGAGACCAATGCAACTTTATTTCTCCTCCTAGATCTCTACAAAAACTCCTACTTAACAACAAATTGTAACTAGCAGGTATATCAACAACCAATATAGTTAATAACATTCTCTTCTCGGGGTGTGCTGCTAGAGCCACTTGAGCATCTTTGATTTGCCCAATCAAGGGGACCTCTTTAGCATCCATAGAATAGCATCTACCATGGGATTTGGTGAGGATTAGACCTAAGGACTTAGCTATAGTTGATGGCATCACATTGTCTGAGGCACCAGAATCTATTATGCAATTACTCAACTTGCAACCATTGATAAATAATGACACATAGAAAGGGTCAGGCTTTCATCCAGGGGAAGTAGCCAAAACTGACGACTCTCCTTGTTCAAATAGACCTGCCAAAATAGACTCTTCTTCTACTAAAGCTATAACATTTTGATTTAAGTCTTGGGTCTCTCCTTTACAAAAGTCCACTAATTTTTGCAATTCTACAGGATTAGACTTGAGATAATCTATGGGAGAAATATGAATTCTGGAATCTTTGTAGAATTGAATAATATCAAAAGAATCTTGTTCCTTACTAGGTTGCAAATTTTTCACTCCTTGGTTGGCATCTTTAGAGTAATAAGTAGACGCCTCACTACCTTTGGGCAAAGGTGTGGAAACAAAGGTTTTCTCTTTCTGATTCTAAGTTAATACTGCATAAGATGTCTCATCTATAGTAGCATAACATGTTGCATCTCATTCTAAATCTGATACGTACTCAAAAAATAAGTTTTTAGAGTCACCATGTGAGCATGAATCTAATTTATCTCTAGATACTCTAGCATTCCATTCATCTATTTGATGCATCTGCCAGGCACGAGCTACATCGGGGCAACTTTCTCAATCATGATATGTTGTAAGGTGAAAAGCACACATGTTTCCCCTTTTGGGAGGAGCTTCTATGGTGAACCTTTGTGGAGGAGCAGTCAATTGTAATGTTTTTCCATAAGTATTCCTCATATCACTATTTCTTGCAGACTGATCTTGAAAAGTCCTCTAGTAAGGATTATTAAATCTGGGAAGTTGTTGTTTGAAAGCAATGAAATCATTAGACAATTTCTCGATCATCTCATTTGATGATGTGGTGTTGCTAGTACTAGCCCAATTTTGTATCTCTTGTTTCCATTTTCCTGCTGAGATCATGTGATCCTCTAATTCTACTGTATCCCTCTGGGTAAGATCCAAATTGGTTGGGTTTGTCCTTCTCAAATCATAACTAATATCAGGAGGCATAGTACTTATAAAAAAAGTTTTCAAATTACCTGCAGTAGGCTAATTAGCTGCTAGGATACGTTTAACTAGCTTGTTAAATTTAGCAACAAAATCTCTCATGCTTATTGAAGGCTCTTTTTTTATTGAAGTCAATTTTGTTAACACGGTATGCTCATCTTTAACAGTTTTAAACCTCCTTCCAAAAGCTGTTCTCATGGAAGCCCAATCCATAATAGAAGAGACTGGAAAATGATAAAACCAATCTGCTACACCCTCCACAAGGGTCTCAACAAATAATCTAACAACAACATCTTCTTCTTGTACTACTAATATATTAATGGCTGCAAAGAAAGCAACAATGTGTTCATCTATAGATATTGTCCCATCTTTGTAGAGTCTGGGAAAATTCTTCCTTGACCCTGAGGGTAGTGGGTTATATGCTGCTAATCATAGGGACCAAATGTGGTGGCCCAAGAAACTGTCATAACTTCCTGAGTAGATAAGGTGTTAGGTTTACAATAGGAGGAGAAACAACTCCATGCAAGGTTAACACTTGATAGGTGGTAGACAAAAGGGATGATTGTTTAGGAGGTGAATGAGGCCTACTTTTAATTTTAGTATTTCTATCCCTCTGACAAGGTACTTCAAGCAGGGAAAAATCAATCTCTGGAAGTCTCTCAAAGACTGGGTCTCTACCACCTTCTTTCCTTATACTTCTAAGAAATCTTTTCAGCTCCAGGGTTTCCACTAGTTTGGAAATCTAGCCTCACGCTCTTCAAGACACTGTGCTCTTTGCAAATTCTTCCTTTGAATGGCTTTTTCAAGTGCTTTTTCTCTCACTTCTTGTTCAAGCACTTGAATAGCATTTCTATAATGTTCAGTATTTCTTCCGTGTCTCCAGACAAAAGTATTCAATGAGGAAATGATATCCTCTTGATCATCTTGGAATCCGAGGTTTGGTTGCAACATATGAATAAAATTATCATGAGGTAGTACCATCATCCCTCATGATATTTCTTCTAGTCTTGTGACTATTTGTCCCCCCAGCAGAATCGCCAAAAATTTGCTAGTAAACAGATTGTTCTTTTTCACTTTAACTCTAAAATACCCAGATCTTAAAGAAACAATCGAATACAATAGTTGGGAAATGTAATTGAATAACTAATTTCCCTCTGAATTTGAAGGTATAGATCCCTTAAGTGATTAATCTTCAATGAATTTTGTTCTTTCCTAATCTAAAGGGGGTTTGTTCTTAACCTTAGAATAGAAGAGGCAATCTGAACTAGGCCTAGATAGGAACTAGTTAAGGCAAGTAGATTCGACTTTCTATCTAGCCAAATTTCAAGACTTTATAAATCATATAAGATCCTAAAATTGGTAATGCAAGTACTGATAATGAAGATGTAAACACAAAAATGAAAGATCAATGACAACTCAATGATGATGAATTAATCTATTTCATAAGAACATTTCTCTGAATATATGGATGACACCCAAATTTCCCCTTAATTAACCGTATCAATCATAATACAAAACTTTATTTCAATCTTGAACTGTAAAACCAATTTAAAGAAATGTTCAAATTGACAAAAAGATAAATGCAACGGAATAGTTAAAGTATTGGCATACAAACATAAACAAATTTGGCTCAGCAAAAATGAAGTTCTTCACACCAAAATTTAGCCGACCCTTCTATTGATTTTTAGAATAGTACATATAGATTTTCAGAGTTTAACCATTACAAAAAGAGGTAACCAAAATGGTTCAACTTCCCTAACTAGAAATGATAAAAAAATGTTTATCCATTACAAACTCTATCAAAATTAGTACAAGAGAGAATATTAATGTTTCCGTTTTCTTCCCCTTATCTATTTTCGCCCTATAGGCGGTGACAACTATGATAACCAGAATTAGCTCTTCATGTCTATTGATATGGACATTGGTATATCTAATGAGCCACCTGGAATGATCTTTGGTTAGGTTCTTAATCACATCTACCTGATCCTTCAACTCTTCCATAGCTTTATAGATGCACCCACTCAACTGTTGGAGTTCTAGCACCTTATCCAAGTGAGAAGAAGACTATTCTACCAACTTAACCACATAGTCATTGAAGGATTTCTACATGTTAGTCACTCTGATCATTTCTTTCCCTTGACCACTTTTCTGTGACTCCGTTTGAAGACCTACATGAGTTTAAAATCTTTGATCTATTCCTCTTTGATTTTAACATCTGTTTGTTGCAGCCCTGCTTCAGCTTGAATGATCATCTTAGTCTTAAAATCTAGGCCTTGAAGCCATTCAATCAGAGGCTCATCTCCTTTCTACAAGATCTTGGCATTTATTTCCTCCTTAGTCTTTATTTTAACTGCTACATGCAGCATGACTATGCATTCCTGTCACTTTACTGTCTCTGATGTGAGAGTTTGCAAATTCTTTTCAATGTAGTTTCTCTCTTTCTCCAACTTTAGTAGAGTATCACCCAGCTGCTCAATAACTGCCAGCCCTTCAGATTTATGCCTCTCAATCCATCGTTAGCAATCTTCCAAAATTTTTTGTCTTCCTGAAACTTAGCTATGATAGCTTGATTCTCTGCAGCATTGGGGTCGAAAGTGGTTTGGGCGGATGGAATGCTGGCAATTGGAGTAACTAACTATCTGATAAAGTTAGTTAGTTCAGCAACCTCTTCTTTAAGTTGGAATTTAGAAGTCTTGAGTTCCTCAAGCTCTTCTTCAATTACAATGTTGGTGGATTTCCACCAATCCACCTTAGCATCATGGTGAGCTAGTCCCATATCAAATGACTGTAGCTTGAAATCAGAGGTGGTTAGATCCTCAATCCTGCCTTCTTTTGTGGGCTTCGCTACCTCCATGGTGAAGTGCCCTGTTTATGGGTCTCGGCCTAATGTAGATAGTGTCTTTGATTTCTTCACCTTTCTCATGGTGGCACTGGATTGTAGGGCCCATGAGAGAGTATCCTTGTTGGGAGATTGTTCTTCTATCCTCTTCCTCTTGTGTTCTAAAGTGTTCTCTATCCAAGACTCCGCGCTAGTGACTTTGGTGGCAGAGACCAATTCTTCTATAAACAACTTCTTGATGACTGGAGGAGTAGATTTAGGCCTAGAATCAAATGGATTCACTGAGGTAGGAGAGTAGGAAACCGATTTAATAACTTGAGCAACCTTCGGTTGCTTTCCAGCCTTCTCATATGATTCTGTGGCCGTAATGCTAGAACTATCTTCACCCACTTCCACTACAATGGGAGACCCTTGTCTTGGAGTATCTTGGGTCTAGGTATCACCTTGTATGCCAACAATGTTGAATTTGGCTTATTTCTCTATTTCTGTACTCTTAACATGCTCATTCATAAACTTGACTGGTTCTGTATAGACCATTTCTTCTGTGGAACCAATGATAGGGGCTAAACCATCTCCACATGTCTTAACCAATGGAATCATCTTTTCAGGAGGATCATCGCCTCTACCGACTGGTTGAACTTTTTGGAAAGTTGAAACTCAGGGTGTATATGACTTATTTTGTGTTTTCATTATGGCAACAAAGTCATATGAAGTTTTGACTGTAAACTTTGGAGAGAAAAATTGGCTAAGTACAGAAAACATAATAATACAGAGTTATTCAGTTAATCAGAGTACTAGTGTACATGCGTACGATCAAGTTAGACTATGTGCGTTCATACCTAATCTCTATGATATGTTTTTGTGTTTACCCTATACACACATGGAACGGAATGACAGTACATAGAAGTTACAGGAAGATTAAGTGCCACTAACAGTTTAGAAAACAAAGTATGGAGCCGACCTTAGATTTTGGATTAGTGTATAATATTTTGTTTTGTAAAGGCTATGCACCTATTGTAATAAGTTTGTAATTATATCTTAAACACTCATGTAAACACACTTAAGCCAATTTGTTTGGAAGCATTGTGTATGTTGTTTTTGGTTCGACTAAGGTCTTGTATTCAGTCACGTCCATTCAGGCATGTATATATACTAGACATGCACTTTTCTATTAATTATGTCGATGAAAAAGAAGTAGAGAAGATATTCAGAAGAAAAATATAAGAAAATCAGTATGAAGTAGAAGTCTTCAAGAGATCAAAGCATCAGTGCATAAACAAAACTGATCAGACAACAATGTCATTACAACAGTTCATCTTTTGGTATAGTTTATATCTATCACCTAAAGGTTGTAGCCTTCATCTTATTGAAAAGTGAGCTCTGGTAGTGAGCCAACCACATTTTACAAGGTTTTTGTAAAGAATCCTAATAAGGTCATTATACTTGCATTGTAAAGACTACTCCTAACAGGACAAAGGAACTCTAACAGGTTCATTAAACTAGTACAATCATTTGTGGATACTAATTCCCACTGGGTTTTTCCTCTGATCAAGGTTTCCCCGCAATCATATATTGTGTTATGAGTTATTGTGTTATGATTCAATTATTATTTATTTGAGTTAAGTTTCAAATTTCTAAAATAAAGATAAAGTAACAAACACTGATTCACCCCCCCCCTCTCAGTGTTTCTAACAATTGGTATCAGAGCTCTGGTCCTCTGAAAGAAATTTTAACCACTTGAGGAGATCATGGATTCAGAAAAAGAGAAACATCTGAAAAATAATCTTGAAGCAACCCTTGATGATCTTGATAGATCTAAAAAATAAAATGAATAACTTAAACTAAAAGATGATGGCTCCCAAATGCTTATAAAAAAATTAAGGAAAGAGCTAAAGGATTGCTCTATAAATGATTTGGGAAAAATGGTCAAAAATCTAAATGAAGAGAACATGTCTTTGAAAGATAATATTGAAGATCTGAATGAACAACTTACAAATAGCCTAACAACTATTGAAGAAAAGACTAGAGAAAGAAAACAATTAGATGATGAACTTATGCAAGAAAATATGAAGATCTTAGAGTTGGAAAACATCAAGAAAAAGATTGAATCTGAATTAACAGAAGCAAAAGAGAAAATTGAGAAATTACACACAAGTTCTAATTTAATTTAATCTCAACTTTATGCATATAAGCTAAAAGGTGATACTACTAGTGTTGGATACAGTGTAGCTCAAATTGAAATCAATGAAATGAAAGAAAGAAAGAAAGTACAAGAAGAATCCACAAAAGCAAAGAAAAGTGAGAATCTTGCAGAGGATAATACAAAACCTCCTAAAAATGAACACAAGCTAGTTAACCATACTTGTTATGCTTGTAAAAAGCATGGACACTTGGAAAGAGATTGTAAAGAGGTAAGACCTTTCAATGGCTATTTCTATTCCTGTAATAAATTTGGTCACAAGGCTATACATTGCAAAACAAGTCAAAGAAATCAGTCACAACAGAATCAAAGAAATATGACTCAATACAATAAGAGAAATCAACCTTAGAGAAACTATCAAAATATTACATGTCATTTATGTAATTATAATGGACACGTAGCCAAGTAGTGCATGATGATAAACAATATCAATAGACCTCCAATTGTTTGTCACTCATGCAACAAAGTAGGACATATCTCAATGTTTTGCAGGTCAAGAACTCAAAAACAAGAAAAGCCTAAAGAATCATTATTTGAAGAATCTGGTGAAGTCAAGTTTGTAAAAGCTATAGAAGATTCAGGTAAAATATGGGTTGAAGTAAAGAAAGATAATGATGAGAAAAAGGTAGTAGATTCATCCATAGTGGATGCACTTTCTACTTCTAGTTAGATGACCCTCATGGTCTTAGGGGGGTCTATTCTAGCTCTGAACCCCTGCGTGGCTGGTATACTCACCTCTGAGTATGTGCCTATGGATTCATGTATTTGGTGACGAATTCAGGAAGTATGCGTGGATGCATAGCTTGAATTTGGACAGAAGTAAAGATTGAAATTCTCAATGTAAACTGCATTATGACAATAAGCATTAAATACAGTAACTTTTATATAAGTTAGTAAAGAGATCTCTCATCTTCACTTTTGCATTCGATATTGAGCATTCAAAGAGCATAAGAGATTTCAGCATCAAAGCATCAACAGATAACTGTTGGTTGGTTAGAAAGGAAAATCAAAGTTGAAACAGAACCCTAGCAGACACGTCATTTCAAAATATTTGGAAACCCTACTTAAGCAAGTAACAAGTAAGTAATGGCTACTCCTACAGTGTTTGACATCTCTGAGAAGAAGAAATATGTGTTTAAGAAGCATCCATTCAAGTCTGTACTAGATGATGTAGAAGGGGCATTCTCCAAGACTTTGCTAGGAGTTGTACATGTAGAGGAAGATATGAGGATTAGAGAAGAAACATTAGACAATATTCTCCCTATTTTCTCACATGATGAGAGAGCAATACTGTTAGATTTGGTAAAATATCATCTCAGAACCAAAACAAGAACTCTTCATATTATGAACAAAGAGTATGAACTGGTTGGTGAAGAGACTCAGAAAGAATTTGAGCAAGTATTTTTGGATAGACACATGTATCCATCAATGATGCCTATAGAAAAAATGACTCCAGTCCCTCCCAAACAAGATAAAGAACCAAAGATTCTTAATGTGCCTATGACAGGGCCACGGGATTCAATGCCCAAAGTTTCATCACCTTCTGATACAACCAAAGATTCAGATGAAACCATTGTGATCAATGATGTTAAGATATCCATGATAGCTTCAGATAATGACATGAACAAATTTGAAAAAGCATTTGTTAGCACTGAAGAGACAGAGAAGGTATGCACTAATAATATTTCCTTACAACAAGATAAAGCTCCTCTTAAAGATTCATTCAACAGATTTGAATAATGAGGAAGACAATCAATCTAATGAACCACCCATTATGGAGATCCTAGTGAAAATTAAATGTATGGATAATAGTTAAATTTCTATATTCACTCCATCTATTCAACCATCAACGTCATTTTTGTCAAGTTTAACCCCTGAATCAACAAGCCTAGATGCATGCGAAGAAGAAGATTTGATCAAGATCAGTGTATTAGCCATGGAGAAAGCCAAATAGAAACAAGTTATGAGAAACCCTCTCTTTCTAGAGTCAGTGAACATTTTGAATGACTTAGTTCCAGCAGATAAGAAAGGGGCTAAAATTCAGTCAGTTGATGATGTCGACAACATCTTAACAAGCTTCAAAGCACACTTCACAAGTTTCATAGACTCAACTACTAGAACTGTAGAGGAAAAGTTCAAAAAGGAAAGATTGGATGAATTAATAAAGAACTTCTCTTTAGATCTGAACTCATTGAAGATTGGTCAGATAATTCTAAAAGAGTTAGCATCAAAAGGTAGGAAAGTTATAGCAAATTGCATGGTCAGAGGAAAATTCACTTCTGAGCACATCAAGAAGATTGAGGTGGCCGATATCTTGGTTGATAACATAAGGCAATCAGTTGAAATACCATCCCAAGACATCAATATCTGCAACAATATCTATCAAGGGTAGATAGACAAGATTGAAAAATCTAAGATGGAGATCAACAAGATAAGGATCAGGCAGACCCAACTGAGAAATGCACTTGCGCCCTCCTTAGCAGTTTTGAATGAGAAAATTAAATAGGTAGATGCAACCATTGTAACATATAATCAAGTACCCTACATTGATCTGAGAAAGATGGAGAAGCTTACATATGCCTTATGCACCCATCTCCAGATAGTTGATGCACTAAAGGCATTTTGGTAGCAAGAGATCAAGAATATTCAGATTGCATATCTAGATGTGTACTCTGAATAAGTATCTAGAGACTTACAATTTTGACACCTTTGTCATTAATGCCAAAGGGGGAGTAATGTATGTATATAAGGAGTATGTTATATAGCCAAAGTTATAATATACATTATTCATTGTTAAGTCAAAGTTTAAGTAACTTGGCCACATTCCTTTGTTGCCATTAATGACAAAGGGGGAGATTGTTGGAAAGTTGACACTCAGGGTGTATGTGACTTATTTTGTGTTGTAATTATGGCAACAAAGTCATATGAATTTTTGACAGTAAACTTTGAAGAGAAAAATTGGCAAAGTATAGAAAATAGAATAGTACAGAGTTATTCAGTTGATCAGAGCACCAATGCACGTGCGTACGATCAAGTCAGACTATGCGCATTCATACCTAATGTCTACGATATTTTTTTGTGTTTAGCCTATAAATGCATGGTATAGAATGATAGTACGGAGAAGTTACAACAAGATTAAGTGCCACTAACAGTTCAGAAAACAAAGTATGGAGCCGACCTCAGATTTTGGATTAGCATATAATATTTCATTTTGTAAAGGCTATACATCTATTGTAATAATTTTTTAATTATGTCTTAAACGCTCATGTAAACATGATTAATCCAATTTGTTTGGAAGTTTTGTGTATGTTGTTTTTGGGCTAACTAAGGTTTTGTATTTAGTCGCGTCTATTCAGGCATGTATATATACTAGACATGCACTTTTCTATTAATTGTGTCGATGAAAAAGAAGAAGAGAAGATATTTAGAAGAACAATATAAGGAAATTAGTATGAAGTAGAAGTCTTTAAGAGATCAAAGCATCAACGCATAAACAAAACTAATCAGACAATAGTGTCATTACAATAGTTCATCTTTTGATATAGTATATATCTATCACCTGAAGGTTGTAGCCTTCATCTTATTGAGAAGTGAGCTCTAGTAGTGAGCCAACTACCTTTAACATGGTTTTTATAAAGACTCCTACCAGGGTCATTATACTTGCATTGTAAAGACTGCTCCTAATAGGGCAAAAGAACTCTAACAGTTTCATTAAACTAGTACAATCATTTGTGGGTACTGATTCCCACTGGGGTTTTCCTCTGATCAAGGTTTCCCTGTAATCATATCTTGTGTTATGAGTTATTGTGTTATGATTAAATTGTTATTTATTTGAGTTAAGTTTCAAATTGCTGAAATAAAGATAAAGTAACAAACATTGATTCACCCCCCCACCTCTCAGTGTTTCTAACAGAACTAACTCCTTGGATATGGTTAGGATAATTGTTGAAGATGATGCAGGAGTACTCCTGGTCTCTTTTTCTAGATTTTATCGAGACAGAGGCCTCCTTCCTGACCTCTTCCTCCTTCTTTCCATCCATTCAACCCATTGCTCTATCCTTCTGTAAATCCCACCCATCAAGGTTTCCAAGTCATCAATAGCTTGACCTAGCATGGGTTCATAGCTTATAGGAAGGGGATTAATCTTCTCTATGTATGTATCATCATACATGTGTTGGCCGTCATCTTCTATGCCTTCAACTGCAATCTTAACTTTGAACCTTTTAATTTGTTCAATAGTTAATCTTTCATAGAACCAATCCCTACTTTCTAGATCATCTTTGCAGTTGGCCCAATAAACTTCTATGTCATCAATGTGATGAATAGAGCGACCCATTTTTAAGTAATCTCATGCATAGTTCATGGGATCATACTGTGGCATCAAAACATCATATGTTTCCAATTGAAACTTCTTTGAGAATGTTTTCAAAACATTCTTTGCATTAGACTAGGATACGCAGCTGTAGGCTCCAATAGTCATCAGGAAATCATAGCCTTTCTTCCGAGTGCCCGCACAAATCAGGCTCACCTGGATTGCTTGTCTCATCACTTCAATCAACATGATCATCTTGTCATGATACCTAGGTAGCTTCAAAGGGAAGTCGTCGAATCCTGGAAGATGAATGTATGAGAAATTTGTAAACTGGATAAAATAAGCTCAAAATTGACAGATGAATGCCATGGCTTCCAGAGATAATCCCCTTTTTGGGAAACCTTGTAACTCCTTGCACAGTCTCATCGTAAATGCATCATTAACTTTGAGATATTCATTATAACTGTTATGCAATTGCAAACAAGGGAAGAACTCATAACTCTTGACATCTTTCAGGAACTCTTCTAGCCTAGGAAGTCCTGGCCAAAGTTGAATTGTGGCTAAGATATATAGAAAAACTGAGGACATATAGAACTCATTCTGATGCTTAGCTCTATTTAGGGAATTTGAGAGTTTTTCACTTACCATATGAGCCCAATCAATGAAATTATGTTGAGAGCAAATCACCTAAACTAGGAAGAAATGGTGCTCAATGAAATTAAGTGTATCACTCTTACCTCTGATACTGTGGAGCAATACCAAGATATCCATGATTTCTAGCTTCAAGTTTGTGCTGTATAGTGTTTTGGGTAACTTTCCCTTGGTGCTCCTTGACTCCTGGAACCATGTCTTCATTATCTCCTTCTTCCACACAACCTTCTTCACTCTATACTAAGTAACCGCCCGACTGTATGTCATCTCTGACTATTCGGCTTGCTCCAGAATATGAAGGGAGTTTTGGATGGAGTCAAGGTCAATAGATAGCAACACCCTATCATTGAGTAAGAGAATTTGCTTAGTATCTGGATTATAAAGAGCTATGAATTCTCTAACAAGCTCTGGAGCTTGAATCGCAATAGGGAAGCCAACGACTTTGACCAACCCACTCCCCTTTAGCTTTTCAGTAATGGGGTGTATCCTCTCAGCATTCATCCTACTGTGAAAGCTTTGGATATTGAAGAATCTCAAAGAGGTATCCATGATTTTGTGCCAGTCAGAAGTAATGTCGTTTATTCCATCCAACCCCATAAATTTGGTTGCCATGCTTTGATAGATTTGAATTAGAACTTAGGAATCTATTGAAGGAAAAATGAAAGAAAGGAATAATTTTTTCCAGAGGTTTCAATTCAAAAAAATTGTCAAACAGATGGTAATCCCATTTGAAACACTTCACTGATTTTATAACTTCTAACTTCTTACTGTTAACGGCCAACTTCCCGCGCCACACGAATGAGAAGACTTAAGCATTTATGAAAATTTTTTTTATGAAGAAAAATGGCTTTATTTGAATTAATTAGTTTACATCTATGAGCTATTAAGAAACATCTTCTCACTTTAGATAACTGTAATGGTAACTTTTTGGAGGTAGCAGATAATTACTTTTTCGCTTCTCCTTTGGGCGGAGAAAAACTGTTGGAGCACTCCTTATTCAAAAATCCACCATAAAGGAATTCTGACTTGTTACAATATTAAAATGACATGTTACGATTTCATCTACTTTATTTATGACTTGAATCCCCTCATAGGCTAATTTTTCTTTATAAATCTTGCATATGATAGTCTGGCAAAAAATGCATCTTACGGGTTAAAACTTGCCTATTGAGGTAGCGGAGAAGCCACTTTTTGCTTTTTCACCGATAACCTTTTATCTTTGATTTCTCATTATTTGATCACCTTGTTGGCCTATAGAGATTCATTCTAAATGCCATAGTCTTTCTAGCCTCAATCATCTATCTTCCACTTCCACTGACCATTGAGACTTTAAGAATTGTTGACTGCAGAAAAAGGCACTCTGTAGGTGATTACCCGCTAGGGAGAAGCCGAAAACCAATTTTTTGCCAAAAATAAAAGATAAAGTATCAAGGCTAAATATTTTAGAATCACATAAGATCAATGTTAGAAACCTCCAAATCATGACCTTTATCAGATTTGGGAGCTTAACCTACCTAATTTGACGTGATCCTAGATAACAACCCCTGACTTAACAAGGAGAAGGCAATTCAGGAAAATTTGATAAAGGTTTACCTAGCCTAAAGGTAAAAACTAGACTTAGACTCCTAACTTGCATGATGTTTTCAAGACTATTACTATACACCAAACATCCATTTTTATCGAAAGGTATGCAGAACAAAAATGGGGAAATAACTGGCTCTATTTGGGGACTTGGACATTCACATGTCCAATCAAGGAACTCAAGTCTCTAGTTTTGCAAAGCTCAATGAAAAGGCGGCTCACAATAAAACTAAATCAAAACACAGAAATAAAATAGGGAAAGAAAACCTAAGTAAGGAAAACAAAAATAGGAACTAAACCTAACTATAATACAAAACAGGGGTTACCTGTTTCAGATTCAGGTTTGGTACAACTGCAATTCTTGACCATTGTATATCAGGGGGAGTGCTTCACCATTTGGATAAGCCAATTTAAAATAATTCTTCTCAAATGCCTGATGGATCTTGAAAGGCCCTTTCCATAGTGTCTCAAATTTTCCATGCATACCTTTTGGTGCCCTGCGTTTGTCCCATAGCAGTACCATATCTCCTTCCATAAATTTCCAAGGCCTACTCCTTTTGTCAAAAAAATTATTCACATGCATTTGATGTTGTGTGATGTGATCTACCATCTTCTCTCTTTCCTCTTCAATCTTGTTTAAATATAGGATCCTCTTTTCTAAACCATCTTTATATATGTCATCTTCTACTGCTGTCCTTAATTTGCAAGTTACAGATTCCACCGACAATGGAAGACTGGCCTCAATTCCATAAACCAGCTTAAAGGGGGAAACACCAATAACTCTTTTGGGGTCACCCTATCCACCCATAGTGCTTCATGGATTTTATTATGCTAGGTTCTTTAATGATTATCTTCCACTAGTTTCTTCATGATGTTTACCAAGTTCTTGTTGCTGGATTCCACCTGACCATTTCCTTGTGGGAAATAGTTGGATGAGTGACTGACCATAATGCCATACTTATAAAAAAATTTAGTAATTTCCCAAGAAGAGAAATATGTGGCATTATCCATTACCATCTTGATAGGTACCCCAAACATTACCAGGATGTTTTCTTTAATAAACTCACATACTACTTCAGATGCAGTTTTCTTAGTTGCTTTCGCCTCCACCCATTTTGTGAAGTAGTTTGTTGCAGTGATTATATAGGTATGGCCTGCACTGGATGTGGGATTTATAGGAGCAATAAAATCAAGACCCCACTGCTGGAAGGGACCTTCAATGACCAATGGTCTAAGGGGAAGAGCTGCTAACTATGGCTTTCCAGTAAACATTTTTCACTTCTCACATCTTTCTACCCAATGGTATGCATCTTTGAAAATTCCTGACCAATAATAGCACTATCTCAATATCTTGAACACATTTACAGATGAAGAGAAGTGTCCCCCACAATCTTCTTCATGGAAGACTTTCAACAATTTTTCCTGTTGTTGTTTGTCTACACACCGGAGGAAGGTCCTATCTATCGATATTTTATACAACCTATCTTCCCAAATAACATATTTAGAGGCCTTCAGTCTTAAATATCTCCTTTGATTTAGGGTCAACCCTTTGGGGCACGCACCGTACACTAGGAAATATACAATATTTTTGAACTAGGGGTCTTGCATACTTACTGCCAAAACCAATTGTGTTGCCTCAGGATCTTCATCCACTTGGTTTTTCGCTATTTCTTTACACAATGCATTTCCCCTCACCAACTTGGTGGGTTTAATTTCTGTGTCGTATTCCTATGTCTTAGCCACCCACACTCCTCTATTATTACATCCCACATCTTGTTGAGTTAATACACTTATTACCGCAATGTCAGGCACATATACAATGGAGTAAGAGTGTAAAATATAGAATCTGAAATTCTTTAAAGCCTTTACCACTGCGAAAGCATGTTTCTTTGTCTGGGAGTATTTCAATTTGTGATATTTTAGAGGTGTGCTCATTAAGGCGATAGTGGCATGAACCCCTTCCTCATTTTCTTGCATGAGGATAGTTGACAAAGTATGCTCAGAGGAGTAACATGGCTCAAAACTAGAAAATCATTGGTAGAGAGAAAATCATTTACCATATTACATGTTTATATTCTTTTAGATTCTCTTTCCAATTTTCATTGGTTCATTCCTTTTTGGTCAAAGATCCTTGATTTAATGTTTTCTTATGGGTTTAGTGTCAAACCCCTATTTACTCATGAAATTTATATAAACCAATATATTTATAAAGAAATATTTTTATATTTAAAAATCTAATTGCTAAAATCTTTAAGAATGTCTTCAAAGGTGGGGGTATTAAATTTGGTTTTAAATTTTGAAGAAATTTGGATTATGAAATAATAATTTTATTGTGCCTTTTAACATACTCAATACATTTTAGAAAATTTGGTAAAATTAAACCATCATCACTATTCTTTATTTTTTAAGAGCTATCTTGATTAACACATTAAATTTATTTGATTTATATTTATAAAAATATAATTGGTAAAATCTTTAAGAATGTCTTCAAAGGTGGGGGTATTAAATTTGGTTTTAAATTTTGAAGAAATTTGGATTATGAAATAATAATTTTATTGTGCCTTTTAACATACTCAACACATTTTAGAAAATTTGGTAAAATTAAACCATCATCACTATTCTTTATTTTTTAAGAGCTATCTTGATTAACACATTAAATTTATTTGATTTTTTTATCATTGTTCTTGAGTACCTGTACTTGATTAATTTCACCTATTAAGACAATAATATGAGGCATCTTATGTCTTCAACTTAATTTTTTGATATCTCTATTGAATTTAATAATACATGTATAAACATGTAAGCTCTAACACCACATATTTACCAATAGATTGACAATAAAATGAGTAATATAGTAGCCAATTTTAATGCATTATAATGCTACTATTAAATAAAAACTAAATTATTCACAATTGATAACTATTAAATATTTAGGAAATTGGTATTGTTAATATCTAGTTAAGAATCAGGAAAAAATGGCTCTTCAAAATATTGCGAGCTTTGCAAACTTTGTGAATGCAAATTGATTTGAAAAGGGGAAAACACAGGTTAAATTCTTCCAGAAAACAACGTATTGTCTCCCTGCTAGGAGCCTTGGGCTTTCTTGTGAGAGAAATCCCTTCTTCATTCTCTATGAAAACACCCTATCACGATCTCTACCTCTTGCAAATATTTGTGTCAAGGCAATCGAGCCAGCTATGCTAATGATGCTTTGTCTTCCAGAAGCAGAAGAGGTTTGTAGGTGGGGAAAAGGAGCCATTGATTCGATGAGATAGTAATGTATTCAAGGTTGGAGGATCCAATGAAGGATTATCCAAACTTGCAGCCAACAACCATAATAGTGGAAACAACCAAATACATAGGAATATCATCAACATTCAACTTTATATTATCACAGTGAATCAATTACATTCAACATACCGGGCTGTAAGGCCTTCCTGATTAGGACCAATTACAAAGAATAACTTTAAGATCTACCACAAATCTTCTGCAAGCATCAGGCCATTTACCTTCTGCCAAAAAAATACAACTTTTACCCAACTTCTCCAATCAAACACTCAGATCCACTCCCAAATCTAATGCCCAAAGCTAAGAACAAAATATAACTTAAATACACGAGGCAACCAACATGTCAGCCTCTAAGATCCATAAAATATAACATTGGAGAAGCCAATGACCCATATTTAGGTCCACACAATCCCCAATGAGAGATCCAAATTAAATGTTGTGACCCAAATTAAATACACAAGGTCGGCCTTGAGATTTAATAAAATAAACCAATTCGGTGAGAAAGAACACCGAAAGACAGACCACTCGGTGATAAATACAACCAAGCCACAAGAAACTAGTCAATGAAGCTACCGAGCCAACCAAACCCCAATCAGTGAAACAACTAAGCAGAAATCACAAATTACTAAGTCACCAATAGTAAGCAAGTCACCAGAAGTGATCAAGTACCAAGCAACACCATCGAGAAAAAAAACACCAAGCTTAGTCACCGAGTCGACCAACCACCGATCAACCAAAAATCGAGCAACCAAGTACTGAATTGAGGAATCCTCTATGCTACCAAACTCTAAAAACAAACATATTTTTTTTTGATACATGATTTCCAAGAATCCTAGGATGCTTCTGCTTCAGACACCCCAGGTAAAGAAGGTGTTCCCATAAAAGAAATCATGAACATCTTAAGGGAATCAAAATAGGTATTCCATACTTGTTCTTAACCCATATCTCCTCTTGTCCTTTATTCCATGCTATCTTCATTCTTCCCATCATCTCATTAGATAAGTTCATCAATCCTACACTTTTGATACCATTAGTATTTTGGTGAACCACATTCTCATCTAACTTACTAATCAACTTGACATCATCTCTCTGTGTCACTAGTGTCAACATCTGCTGCACCATCTTGGTCAAAAATACTATTTATCTCTTAATCTCTACAAGTTCCTTAAAGATGTCATTCTCTTTTCCCTTCAAACTGTCATGCATGTTATCCATAGAAATAGGCTCATAAACTCTCTTCTCCTCATGTTTGTTATTGTCATTCAGACAACATCTAATAACTCCACATATCTTAACTCCTGCTTCCTACAAAGGTATCAATTTATACTTGGATCCAACCTGCCTTACAACATAGGTATTTGTATTACCATCAAACATAACATGTCTGTCATATTGCCAAGGTCTACCGAGAAATAGGTGACAAGCATCCATAGGAAACACATCACATAATATCTCATTGAAATAAGATCCAATATTAAAATTAACAAGGCATTTCTCCTCAACCCCAACCTTAAACACATCTTGTATCCAACTAATCTGATAAGGATTAGGATGTTTCCTCCTTCCCAAATTCAACTTACTAACCATCTCTTTTGAAACAAATTTCTCAAAATTTTTGTCATCAATTATGACATTACATACCTTATCCTTGCACTTACATATGGTTCATAATAAATTTCTTCTTTGCACTAATTCATTAATACATGCAGCTAGCTTTCTAGTGCTCATAACTTCACCTTCTTCTGCAACATTCACTCAACTTTCCTCGGTAGTTAGGGTGAACTTATTTTGAGGACATGAAAAAGCTCTATGACCCTTCTCACCACACTAGAAACAAGTACCAATGAAATCACTTCTTCCTCTTCTTACATACCCACGATTGTAATCCTTAGTGGTTTGAATACTACTAGATCCTACCTCAGTTTTCTTAGGATTCTCTACCACCTTAATCTCAGCAGTCATTTCATGAGTCTTACCACCTTGGTTTCTATTATTTTTTCTGCTTTCAAACTTCTTATTAAGCTTATCTTCAATCTTCAATGCCATCTGATAAGCATCTCCCATTGTTTTCATCCAAACAGTAAGTAACTCGTCCTGAATACTAGGTCTCAAGCCATAGATATACCTAAAAGATTTCTCCTTGCCAGCTTCCGAATGACCAGTCCTATTTAGGATCCTATAAAACTCCTTGGTATAATCTTGCATTGATTTGTTTTCCTACCTCAAACCTTGCATCTTATTGAACATCTCCAATTCATAATCCACTAGAATGAATTTCTTCTTTATCTTTTCAACCATTTGGTTCCATCTGATGATCTTGTCTTTAGCTCTTTGACTTCTTTCCAATTGAAATTCTCTCCACCATATGTTTGCATGACCTTTTAGCCTTGTCTTTGCAAATCAAACTCTATCAGGATCTTCTATACTTCTTCATACTCAAAGTATTCATCCATCTCATTAATCCAATCATTCAAATCTTCTAGCTTAAGGCCTCCAGAAAATGTAGAAACTTGGATCTTAGGTCTTTTCCCAATTTTAGATATAACTCTCATAAATCTAGCCTCCTCTGGATCTCTGACATCTTCTACAAAAATGATCTTCTTCTTCAGACTCTTCACCATTATCTCAGTGTTCTCTAGATGCATTCTTTCTTTGCAACTCCTCTTGCAGATCTTGCACTTGCTTTTGCAAAGCTCACAAATCTTCAAGATTGAACTCCTCCTTAGGTTCTTCTTCTCTAATCTTGTGGGTTTTCTTCAGAGGAATCTTTTCTCCACCAAACTCTAGTAATTGGAAACCTAACTCCTTCTCTAGTGATTTAAACTCAGCTCTGATACCATCTAATGAAGTCAAGTTTGGAGGATTCAATGAAGGATTATCCAAACTTGTATCCAACAACCATAATAGCGGAAACAACCAAATACACAGAAATATCATCAACATTCAACTTTATATTATCACAGAGAATCAATTACATTTAACATGCTGAGCTATAAGGCCTTCTTGGTTACAACCAATTACAAAGAATAACTCTAAGATCTACCATAGATCTTCTGCAAGCATTAGACCATTTACTTTCTACCAAAAAAATACAACTTTTACCCAACTTTTTTGATCAAACACTCAGATCCACTCCCGAATCTAATGCCCAAAGCTAAGAAAAGAATACAACTTAAATACAAGAGGCAACCAATAGGTTTTCCTATAAGATCTCCACAAAATATAATATTGGAGAAGGCAACGACTCAGATTTAGGTCCACACAATCCCCAATGAGAGATCCAAATTAATTGTCGTGACCCAAATTAAATACACAAGGTCAGCCTTGATTTTTAACAAACTAAACCAAGTTGGTGAGCAAGAACACAAAAAGATAGACCACTCAGTGAGAAATAAAACCGAGCCACAAGAAACTAGTCGGTGAATCCACCGAGCCAACCAAACCACACGCGGCAAAACAATTGAGAATAAAACACAAATCACCGAGTCATCAACAGTAACTGAGTCACTAGAAGTGACCGAGTACTAAGAAACACCACTAAGCTTAGTCACTATGTTGACCAACCACCGATCAACCACAAACTGAGCAATCAAGTACTCAATCAAGGACTCCTCTACGCTACGAAACTCCAATTTAACAGACATATTTTTGTTTGATACAAGATTTCCAAGAATCCTAGGATGCTTCTACATCAGATAGATGGGGACGGTGACTAGAATAGGGAAGTTAAGGACCCCCTCCTCCATAGACAGACTTCCAGAATTGGACTACAATAATTTAAAAGAAGAAAAGGAGAGTCAAAAGATCTAATTTCAATCAGAATCAAAAAATTGGGATGACAAGGGTTCCTCTGAATAAAGGAGGACCATCTCCAATTCTCACAGAGAATGAATTTCGTCATCTTAGTCAGTGGAGGAGGGTTTGGATAAGCTTAAAAAGTTTATTCACTCTCAAAGGTGACCAGATCATTTAGCTAACACAAAGAAGGGATTTGCAAGAACCAGATCCAAGAGAATGCGATGTTTTTGGATATCAAAGATAGACTTATGGAAAGAACTCAGGATCTTTGCAAGAAGTATGGGGTTTTTCAAGATGGAGTGGTTTTGGGATCCATTTGGAAAATATTGTTGAATGTTTTATGGTAACCTTCAAAAACCAGGTAGGTATAGCTCTTCTTTCTGATGAATTCATTTACATTGATTGCTGCACTACAAAATTAAAAGAAAACTTTTTGAAGGGAGAATGCCCTAGGTTTAGAGGACATGAATTCTCTTTCATTGATTAGATGTCCTATTTAAACCCTAGTAATTTGAAGGATTTTATGGTAGATAGAGCTATTCTTCTTCATAAACTCCTAGTGGAGATCATTAATAGAGAACACTTTAAGAAAATAGGTAATCTTTTAGGTAAATTTGTGGGATCGATAGAATCCAAATTTGCACAATCTAATAATATCATTTTAGTTTGAATGAACATTAATGTAAAATATTTGAAAGCTATAGTGATTAGTAGTAGAATTTTGTCATTTGAATTTGATCCATTTTTTTTTATGGGAGAATTAGAAGAGGATAAGATATTTCCTGAGTTGTATTCATCCCAGGTCATTAAATTCCCATAGTCAAAGGCAACAACTAAATGATTTAATGAGAATGTGGGTGGTTTTATGGTGGAAGTAACGCCCAAGGAGGCTCAGGAGGACTTGGAAGAAGGGGAGATAGAGGAGGAAAGGAGATCAAGAGAGGAGGATATCAACCTCTTAATAGATGTTCTACCACCAAGAAGGAATGATCCTATGGGGGAGGAGGAAGTTATTGAGTTGGTTAAAGATAAAGATGGGGAGGATGTCACAAGGGAAACAAGAAAATATTTTGTAAATACATAAGATCAGCCTATTGGAAAGGATGATTAGGAGATTAGTGTGGCTAAATATAAGGAATCACTTGTTAGAGTCAAAATCCAAGAAGAGGTAGTCTGTGAACTGGTTGAGAAGGAGCTAAGTAATGTTGAGGAAGGCACTCTAGATGGGGAGTGGTTTATGGAGGAGGTAGAATCCATGGATGCTAAGATAGAGGCTAAGAGGAAGAGATCATGCAAGAGAGCATTGTAGATGGAAGAGGATGTGGAGGTAATCAATGATTTTTTAGGACTGGATGTCAACCCTATCTGGGGGTTGATGGAGGGGGGAAGGGAAGATCAAGATTTAATGATGAGGGTTTTGGAGTCTTGGGAAAAGGAGAACTGCGAAGGACATCTCAAAGTGGACCAAGAGGTTGGAGGGGAGAAGTCATCAACTTTGGGTCTAAGCCAAACCACTTTAGGAAAATCTTCTCTGGATTGTGTGAAGAGATCAAAGAGAAGAGGTAGAAAGTATCTAAGCGAGTTAAGACTAATTGATAGCATGGCGGCTGGACAAGCCAAGATTACTATGAGTTGTTTAATGTAGGGAAGGAGAAATTCCTTCTAGAGGAGTCATGAGGTTTATTACGTGGAATATTAGGGGCATTAATGCACCTAACAAACAACACTTATTACAGCACAAACTCTCATCCATGGAAGGAGATTTAGTCATGATCCAAGAGACAAAATTGGGGTGTGAGGAGTATAATTATTTGGAAAAGAAGGTGAGAGTTTGGGAGTTGGAGGGAGTCCCCTCAGATCGATCTTTTGGAGGGGTAGGAATGATTTGGGATCCTAGGCACATTATTTTCTCTAGAATCAATAATGGAGACAACTGGATCTGTGACAGGGTTTTTAGTGTAAACAACAATCTAAATTTTATTTTGATCAATGTGTACAGACCAAAATTTATGCATGAAAAGAGGTTGGTTGGGGAGAATTGGAAAATGTCTTCAGGTTATTTGTTAATGAGCACATTATTATAGGTGGTGACTTTAATGCAATATTAGATACAAAGGAGAAGAAGGTTTGCGGGGGGGGGCATCTAGGGAATCCCAAACTTCTAAGGAATTTAAGGAATAGATTCAGAAAAATTAATTCCTATAAATTCCAATAATAAATGGGAATTTTACATGGTCAAATAGATTGACAAGACCATGATTCATAGCTAATAAATTGGATTGGTTCTTCTATATAGGGAACTTACTAAACTTCAAATTTAACTTAAGCTCTTCAGTGATGCAAATATCAGGGTCGGATCACTACCCTATTCAACTCACTCTAGAAGAAGACATATGGCTCAAAAGGAACCATTTTAGATTAGAGAAGATGTGGATGATGGATGAGAACATCTTAGGATTAATTAAGAAATGGTGGGGAGAAGGGAATTTTGAAGGCTCAAGGGCCTTCATACTCATTTCTAAATTAAAATACATTAAGAGGCAACTTGTTTTGTGGAACAAGGAGAGTTTTGAAGATATCTTTGATAAGAAAGGTGCTTTGGAACAAAGTCTATTTGAAATAAACAAGGAAAATATTAGGAATGGGATGAATCAAGAGGTTTATCTTAAGGAGAAGGAAACTAGGCAAAAATTTGAAGATATATTAGCTAAAGAGGAATTTTTTTGGAGACAAAAGTCTAGAGAGACTTGGTTGGTAGAGGGGGATAATAATACAAAAACATTTCACAGTAGCACTAGAGCTAGGAGAATTCTGAACAAGATTTCAAGGATAAAAAGAACAAATGAAGATGTGGTGGAGGACCCTAAGGGGATAGCTAAGAAGGATGTTAACCACTTTGTGAACATCCTCAATAAACTTTAAGGATTGAATTTTTTGACTCAAAGAGAGTTGTTTTCTAATATTGCTTGTATTGTAACAAAGGAGAAAAATAGAATGCTTAATGCAAAAATATCTTGTGAAGAGGTGGAAGTAGCACCTAAAAATCTTAGCCTTGATAAGGCCCCAGGAATTCATGGATTCCCGACCCTCTTCTATCATAAGTGTTGGGATTTCATAGGAAAAGAAGTGGTGGAGGTTTTAGAAGGTATTAGGAACTTTGGGCATATTCGTAAAGAAATAAACAATACATTTATAGCCCTTATCCCTAAAAAGTTAGGGCCTGAGACCTTTGATGACTTCCAACCTATCTCATTATGTAACACTCTTTATAAAATCCTTACTAAAACACTAGCAAAAAGACTCAAGAATATTTTACATTGCCGAATATCTGAGGAACAAACATGCTTCGTCCTTGGTTGGTCTATTCTAGATGGAATTTTCATAGCCCAAGAGGTGATTCATTCAGTTCAACTTAACCATTGGCCTAGTATGTTAATTAAACTAGACATTTGGAAAGTGTATGATAAGGAAGATTGGAGGTTCCTTTGTAAATGTTTGGATGCTTTTGGATTCTCTAGGCAGTGGATAAATCTAATCTTTGAGTGTATATCGAGCCCTTAGTTTTTGGTCTTGGTTAATGGATCTTTGGAAAGTTTATTTGATATATGTCAAGGATTAAGGTAAGGGGACCCCTTGTCCCCTTTCCTATTTATTATTATGGCTGAAGCGTTGGGGAGGGTCCTCACCTCTGCAAAGAAGTGGGGAGAGATTAAAGGTATAAACATTACACAATGAGTAGAACCAATATGTCACCAATAGTTCATGGATGAAAATTTGATGTTTGGAGAGGCTAGAATCAAAGGTGCTACGTAATGATAAATAAGGTACTGGGAAATAACTCCCTAGCTTCAAGACAATAAATTAATAAGACAAAGTTAGATGTCTTCTTCTTCAGCACTGAGAGGGAATTTGAGGGTTCTATATGTAGGATCTTGGACTTCAAGAAGGGGGAACTTCCATGCAAATATCTAGGAATGCCTTTGGAAAAAGGAAATAGATCCACTAATCTATGGGAAAATGACTTAAATAATCTAGACAAGAGGGTGGAATCCTAGAAAGGTAAATCACTTACAACTATTGGGAAAACCACCATGATAAGATTTGTGTTATCTGTAATTCCAATTTATTAGATGATGTGTTTTAGTATGCTTGAGGGAATTAGGTAGAAGATGGTTAGGAAATTTAGAAAAAAAAAATTTCTGGCAAGGTTCAAGTGATAAAATGAAAGATGACTCTTATTGCCTGGAATTTTTTTTTTAGATCAAAGTTAGATGGGGTACAGGGTCTCAAAGATATCAAAATTCAAAACCTGGCCTTGGGGGAAAAGCTAGTATGGTAAATGTATAAATATCCTAGGGAAATATGGGTTAGGATTCTTCTGCATAAATATTTGGATGGGTTGGACCATATGAGCATTTTCAAGCATAAAAGCCCCTCGAAAGGATCAAGGATATGGAACTTCATGTTGGAATGTATAAATATTATTTTATATGGTGTCTCATGGGACGTAGGAGATGACAAAAAGGCCTTGTTTTGGGATAAATCACGGGGAGCTTATCCCCCCCTTAGATTAATCTTGGAGAATGACCCAATTATGGATAATATTATTTCCCAATGGGGTTCAAGGATAGCAAGTTATATAGAATACCATGAAGGAAACCTGACCCTGGGATGGAGGTGGAAATCTTTTGATGACTTGGGCCTTTTGAGGGATTTTTAGGATAGACTGGAAGCTATCCTTAGCCAAAGGAGGATTTACCCAAGAGAAGATATTGATAGAGTAGTGTGGGTTAGAGAAAAGAATGGGGAGTATAATGTGAAGGAGGGTTATGTAGAATTTTATAAATCACAATAGGAAAGATCAGAGTTACCTATGGACCTTTGTTGGAACAAGAATTTTCTTCCCAAGGCTGGTATGTTTTCCTATGCTTCACTGCATAAAAGGATTCTTACGATTGAATGGTTACTTAAATGGGTTATCACAGTCCATCAAGGCACATCCTTTGTGAAAAGGAGGAGGAAATAGTTGATCACATTATGTTACGATGTGATTTCACTTCTCAATGTTGGTAGAAATTAGTGGTGAAGCTAGACTGGATGATGGTATTTCCAAACAATCTGGTAAGCTTATTCCAATGCTGGCCTAGATGAAGGGGTGAGAGTATCTTTAGATAGTTGTTGCATATGAATCCATCCCTATTAATATGGGAAGTGTGGAAGGAGAGGAATAGAAGATTATTCAAGGTCTCTAAGATGACCATAGACAGGTTGTGGTACAAAGTTGATGCCAATATTATGGAAGTAGTTAATAGTAGAAATTTGGATGGTGGTAAGGGACTGATCTTCTCCCCTTGGGATGATCACATTAGAAACATATAATTTGGTTTAAAGATCCATTCCTTTATTGGAACAATGGGTAAGGACAAAGATAGTGGAACACATGAATGTGTTTGGAAGGCTCCACAACAAGGGTGGCATAAAATGAACTTTGATGGAGCCTCGAGGGGAAATCCGGGGAAAACATGAATAGGTTGTTGCATTCATAATTGGGAAGGTAGAAGAATATCTAGTTTATCCAGGCCATTAGGAGAAGCCTCTAATAATATTGTGGATGTATCAACACTAATTGAGGGCTTGCTCCTATGCAGGAGATTGAGACTTGAACATATAGAGATTGAAGGGGACTTAGCCTTAACTATTAATGCGGTTAGAGAAGGAAGGAACCCAATGGATATTAAATGTCATTGAGAAACAGAGAAATTTTAGGTACTTCATGGTAAATCATATTTATTGTGAAGGAAAAAATGCAGCTGACAACTTAGCTAACTTAGACATTGATGGTATAAGAGAGGAGGACGTGGATGAGTTTGGTACTTGGAATTTAAGGAGGACAAGTAAAGAAAGTGATAAGATGTAGGTAAAAGATTCCTAGAATTTTTAATTTGAATTATAACGGGACCATGATGCGCAACCTTATAGTTTTGGAAAACTTTATTATGTGAAGGATCTAAGTAAGGGACTTTTTACTGGATAGTAATCATTGCGCGTATGTGGCATCTTAGATAGAATTAATACATTAATTCACCCCTTATTATTCCTTAAGGGCCATAGGCATTTTAATGATACCTAAGTATTTTCATTAAGTATATATTTAGCACTCTTGTTAAGACCATTATAGCTTCTGATTAACTTAGCAAGGTTGTTTAAGGTATCAACCCGTAAGTATCTAGATTAATGATCTTTTTTAGAAGGAATTGATTTGGTGTTGCTTAGTCATACTGAATACCTTCATTAACCCTTGATTCAAACAATATTAATCTATTTAGTGTCGATCTAGGGGATGTAAAGGGTACCGGGAAGGGGACATCTCTAACCTTAGTTTAGTAGGTGACTATTTATTTATGGAAAATTGTTGGCTTAAACCGACCTTATTGGAGATAGGAATGAATTGAAGATTGATGGATAACTGAAAGGGGAATCAGGAAACTTAGGAATTGGGTAGCAATAATTGAGATGAGAAACAATAGAAATAAAAATATAAAGAAAATCACTATTTAGAACTAGTAATTTGGGAACTAGGCAGTGTAATGTTTATATGGGATAATTGAAAACTAGAAGGACTATTTCTTTTATAAAATTTATTAGCATTTGAGATGACTTAAATGAAAAGGCCTTACATTGGCAATCAAAGTTGCTATCCCCAAGCCAAAATTTGATCGATATCTCGTAACATATATAACTAGCAATCATACCTTAGTGTGCAATAAGAACACCGTAGAGTTATGGAAAGTTCATTTAAGTATTTGTCCCTTTTTTGTCACTCCTTTTCATCCTCTCTAGATCTACTTATCTTTGTATCAATATATCTCACCATCTATATATCTTTATAACTCTTCCCCACTATCTCTCCCTCTCTATGCCTCCCTCTATATCTCCCTAGATCTCTTTCTATCTTTATCTCTTGATCTATGTCTAACTTTCTATCTATTTTTCCCCATCCTCCCACTTTAGATTCATCTATATCTCTATCCAACCATCTCTCTCTCTCTCTCTCTCTCTCTCTCTCTCTCTCTCTCTCTCTCTCTCTCTCTCNCCCCCCCTCTCTCTCTCTCTCTCTCTCTCTCTCTCTCTCTCTCTCTCTCTCTCTCTCTCTCTCTCTCTCTCTCTCTCTCTCTCTCCCGACACACACATTATGTCTCCATCTAGACACATCTCCCTCTCTCTATCCATCCATCTCTCTTCATGACCCCTTTCCTATACCTTTAAGTATCTACATATCCATAATTATTCCTCCCTGTCTCCCTTTATCTCCTTCACTTTCTTGTTATCTCTCTATTTTTTGCATAAAATTGTGTAGTAAATGAGGTCATTTAGCAGGTCATTAAGCAAATGATATTGTTTGTAAAAAAAGGTCTTAATAGAGAAGTGATGGCTTTGAATCAACTATGTTCCACTTGCATGGATCCGAGCATGACTAATATAAAAGCTTTGAATTTAAAAGATAATCAAGCCGTATTAACAAAAGAGAGAGAGATGAGGGAAGAGTGAGAAAAAGGGCTCAAGGATATAGATATACAAAGGAAGATAGAGATAGATATGGAGATCAAGAAAGATGGGTATAAAGAGAAAAATAGGGAGGAACAAAGAGAGATGCCCGAGGGATAGATAGATATGGAAGAGATGCATATATAAAGAGAGAGAGAGAGAGAGAGAGAGAGAGAGAGAGAGAGAGAGAGAGAGAGAGAGAGAGAGAGAGAGAGAGAGAGAGAGCATTATAAATTAAATAAAACATCTTTTCTAACATAAAGAGAGCAGGGAAAAATTTAAGAAATCCCCTCCTGGGAAAAGGTGTAAAATATTAGCGAATCCTACATTATTTTGCGGGGGAAAAATTAATATTGTTGGAAATTTTTTTTAATTTGAAAGGAAAAAATAATAGTTGTAATGGAGATTTTTTTTCAATTATGTGAAAATTTTATAAAATATTGGTGAATCTTTCATTATTGAAAAAAATCGTGGTGACAGGAACACATACCAAGAAGCCATCATTAGTTGACGGGGGTTTGGGAGCAGCACCCCCAAGACGGGGTCTAGGGCCAGCACCCCTAGCACGCTCCCTGTTGTGGTACAGGGTGGGGTTGAGGGGTAGCGCCCCCGCGGGGGTTTTTGGGGGTTGCGCCCCTGAAAGCTCAAATGACTTTTATTATTTTATTAAGGTATCATGAGTTAATTTTCTCTCTTCTGACACATGTCAAATCTATTTCGGGACAAATTTTAAAAAGTCATAAAGTTTCACTGAAAGTCTCTGGAATAGAGACACGTGTCATGTACTTGTACCCTAACCTTAAATTTTGACCACATATTGGCGAATATGGTTGTCAATTACGATAAGCTTTGGAAATTGAAGCTGAAAATTTTCAATTTATAGTGTCTAGCAATTAATTTAATTGGCGATATTGTGAAAGAAAAGAATAAAAATACATAAACCAATGGGCGATATCCACATTATATTTGCCAAATCTCGGGTCACGGAGATGAGACATTCGCCAAATGCGAATGTTTGCCACTAAAGTTTTCCTTGAAAGAGAGACATATTGATGAGAAATTATTTTAAACTATTAATTTTATATCTTTTCAATATCAAATTGTTTAATATCCATTTAAACACCTCTACCCTCAAGAGAGAGGTCACATAAAAATAAAACAAAATTAATGCATACTTAATATTAAAGAAGTTTTTTTTACTGAAAATAATTGACGAAAGAAAAAAAAATTGGATTAATGTTTTAAGTGTATATATTTAGGTCAATGTTTATTTGTTTAAAATAAAAATAACAAAGGATTAGGGTAAACAATAAATAATAATTAAATTAAATAATAAATTTGTGTAAGTTAATGTTGTGATAAATGAATATTGATTTTTCAAAATAATAATATATTAAGTAACATATCACAATGCTACCATTAGTTTAAAATTCATGCAATAATAAAATAAATTCTAAAAATAGTTTAAATGTAGATATTATGTTGATACTCATAGGTGTATTATATATTACTAAAATTTGGCAATACTATATATTACAAAAAATTGACAATATCTATGTTATTGTGAAAAATATTTATTGCTTGTTACTAATGTATCATAATTTATCATTCAAATTATATTATATTAATATAATTTATTTTATATAATTATTTTACATACCTGTTAATTAAATAAATTAATAGTGCAATAATATATATTTTATTAATAACTCAAAAATAAATATCATGCTAATAAGTAATATTTATTAATTTAAATAATTTCAATTATAACATTCAAAAAATCTATTTTTTCATTATACTCTTCAAATAAATTTTATTATACAAACAAAATATTTTGTAATATATATTAATTTAAATAATTTTAATTATAACATTATAAAAATCTATTTTTTCATTATACTCTTCAAATAAATTTTAGTACTCAGTTATTTTGAACAATGAAATGAATTTATTTTGAAATGAATTTATAAAATAAAATCTCTTATGAAACATAGCCATAAATATATTAAGTTATTTTTAACAATGAATTTATTTTGAAATCAGTTTTTAAAATAAAATCCCTTATATATTTTTTATTTTTTAAAATGTGGGAACTTGCACCAAGTTGGCATTCTATTCACAGTAATCAAGAAATGCATTGGGATTAAATAAAATCTAAAACAACGTGTAATTAAAATTTGCATAAGTAAGAGTAGAGGGTAAAAAAATGATGGGGAATGATGGATGGTTATCACGTTGCCGTATTTGAAAAGTGAGCCAATAATTTACTGGTCAGAAATAAAAAGCATATAAACTTTGCTAACAATATGACACATAAATCAGATATACACAAAAGACGGAAACAAAATGAAACGATGGACGAGCAAATGGGAAAGTATAAAAATAAATGAACAGACATGATATTGTGAATGGTCGCCCATTTTAGAAGCTTTCAACCACCGATTTCAAACCATAGATAGACGAGTATCATAAATTTACAAAGAGAAGATCAAATTTACTAGTTGACTGGGCAGTCAACTGTCCCGTGGCATTAGTATATGTGGTCAATTGATGGCTTAATCAAACACACACACCCTCTATCTCTATTCATGCCTCCCCCTATTACTTACCTTTGTTTGTCCTAATCTTTCCACCTCTCTCTATTAATTTTGTCACCTTTTCCTCTCACTCTTGCTCCCTCTATCTCTACCTCTATAACTTATTAGTTTTCTTTCTCTTAATAATTAAAATTAGTCTTAAAATCATTTTTTTTAAATTTCCTAAAATTGAAAAAAAATATATAAAAGAAAAAACAATAATCTATATGAATTCATTATAATATTCTACAGTGGGCATAATCAATTACAACTCTTTCAATTAACAATTAGATTTAAAAACAAAAAAAAATGATCAGATTCACTTGTTTCCAGTAATCATCCTTTCCTTACCCTTTCCCTCCACTTTTCAGGGGGACATTCTTGCAGACACCAATGCAAACTGAAGAGCCTTGAAACCTACACACTGATATTTTGGGAATGAATTTCTGCATTATTCCTTAGATGAAAGAGAAGATATAGTTAGTTAAGCTAAATTACCCATCAGGGTCAAAATAAAATGGGCAAAGGGAATCTGATACACTGAGAGAATCAAGTGATTTCTAGGCATTAGGCCACATGATGAAGGCAATTGGTGTGCTCAAGCACCAGGATCTTCAATCCCACCCTAAAATGGCAATGTGAGAAATTGAGAATAGAGAATTGAAAAATTGAATGGTTTAATTCAATGAAGAATTTGAAAAACTGTTGCACCTACCTATGGAGAGAAAGCGCAGTGGCCAGCCCTACAACACCCCCTCCTACATCCACAATATCTTCCCATTTGTCCATCATAGGAATTAATGGAAGATTCACTAAAATCATGATATTTTCTGTTTTAGCTCACAAATTTCCACACCCCACAAAGGTAACAATTTTTTTTCTAAAATCTGAACAAAGGTCAACTCCACGCCGGTAAAAGTGGGGCAGCTCAATGGACACCAGGCAGTGGGCACCAAACATAACTGACACTCTAATGGTGAAATCCCACACGCTTCAGTAGTGACGGTCGGTCACCTTAAATAGTAGTAAAAAATCTCAGGCGAATCGCAGGATGGTCTGCCGGTTGAATTGACCCTGGTCAATGTTGTGCTGCTGCTGGTGAAAAGAGACGAATGGGATAGATGACTTCAATGGTAGTCATTGGCCTCTCCACCACTTCCAACCATTGATCAAAAAAATTAGCTTGGCCTTTCTCACATGGAAATGCCTACGACGTAATAAAATTCAATCGATATCCCCTGTAGATTCAACTTAAGTCGATTTTGTAAGTAAAGATTATCAAAGTAGTAATATTGATCATTAATTGAAGCAATGAGTAATTCTCCATAATCTAGGAGGGGAGTACTATAATTATATAATTGGAAGGGTAATGAGCTAACCAAAGCATTAGAGGTAACAAATAACAGTGTTATTTAGCACTCGACATTAATTTCCCAGGATTACTGAGGGTGGCATTGCGTTGATAATCTTCACTTTCTATGCTTTATTTGGAAAGAAATTAAAATGGTAGGATCCTTTATTTGAAAAATGTTGAGAGAATATTGATTATAAACTGCCTGCTAATAGTTAAAAAGGGGAAAGCATTCATGTTGTATTTTGGTGTCTATGCCTTCACAAGAATAGGTAGCGATTAAATAAATGATAAAAGGGATGGACATTGAATAGTAGGTTCAAATTGCCTTTCTTATTCATAGGTCTCTATACAGATTGGATGTTAGGAACCTGTGTGTTCCTTCTGCTTATTTTGTTAGTTTAGTGTTGTTGGACGCATATGGTTTGTAAGTCATCCCATGAGTATATTTTATTATCCCACATGCATAGGTAGTAATACTTTTCTAGATTATACTTAGTATATAAGTGTGTGCTGAGGCCTTTGAATGCCACCGATGAATTTAATGTATTGAGCTTGCTCAAAGGAGGTTACCCCCTCAAAGTGGCCCACGATCAATAGATTCACTCTGAGTTCTACTGTTGTTCTATATTTCTGTTATTTCATGCATGCTCATCATATTGCAGTAGGAGGTTCCTCTCATCTGGTATTAGAGCACTTTCTTGGGTGCGTTGGGTGGAAATTTTGTCAAAATTTTTTTCCGTCGTGGCCTTCAGGTTCCTTTTTTGCATCTGGATTCATTTCCAATCCTAGTATTTCTTGTTATTACAGTTCTTATTTTCAGTTATTACGTATCTGGGTGATTTTCCCTGAGTAGATTGTTCAATTTTTTTTTTTTTTCATTTTTTAGCCATAGCTTCCTTGCTTTCTTTCTGTTTCCTCTCAAAGTTCCTCAGAACCATTGAAATACCATTCCGCATACTTCCTTCCTTGAAGACCTTACCCCAAATTTCACATATCGAAGCCCTAAATCCCTCATTTATCTAATTTTAGGGTTTGCCCTAACTTTTAACTTTTTCGCTTCTCAACCAATCGCCACCAAATCTAGCCACATGGTTCATTTCCTAATTCTACTCCCTTGTCCCTCTTAGAGTGCTAGACCCATTCCACCTCCCCACCCTTGAAACCCTCATTTTTATCTTTCCATTTTCAACAGAAAGTGTCCAACCACTCATCAAACACCTATTTACCATCTGAGTTTTGCCCAAATCCAAGTTTGCCCTAACTGAAAAAGTTTATGTTTCTCTTTTCTACCCATTTCCAAAAACATTAAAAAAAATAAAAATTAAAAAAAAAATAAAAATAAAAATTATGCTATATGGTTGTTACACGTATAGGAGCAAAAATCATGGAG
Organism: Thuja plicata; assembly: GCA_018584345.1. Lineage (NCBI taxonomy): Eukaryota > Viridiplantae > Streptophyta > Pinopsida > Cupressales > Cupressaceae > Thuja > Thuja plicata. The sequence goes on along the minus strand of MU224637.1, from coordinate 1,303,884 downwards.
GAGGAACTTGCATCCCTTAAAACCAAACTTCAAGATCTGGATGACAAATTTCTCGGTCTCACTCTTCAGCATTCAGCCATGAACCGCAACCATTCTGGAGACGCTGGGTTCTCTTCTGGCAATTTTTGGGGACCGAAGCTTGATTTTCCTCGCTTCGATGGTGCTGATCTGACTGGATGGATTTACAGGGCAGAGCAGTATTTCAGCTTGCATAATATTCTGGATATCAATAAAGTCCCGCTTGCATCTTTTCATTTGGAACATGAAGCTCTTCAATGGTTCCGTTGGTACATCAAGGCTAATGTAGACCCAACATGGACAGAATTGTGCACACTCCTTTTGGAGCACTTTGGCCCTA
>MU224637.1:1272647-1293939 GCA_018584345.1 Thuja plicata | reverse complement strand
TATGTCAGTGACTCTTCTTTATCTCAAATCATTCACCAGTTGGCCAATAATCCTTCTGCTGTACCACATTACTCTTGGGATGGTGCCTCTCTCCGATACAAGGGCCGTCTAGTGCTTCCTCAGAATCTAGATCTTCAACAGGCTGTCTTTTATGAACTCCATGCCTCTCCTTTGGCAGGGCACTCTGGATTCGTCAAAGCTTATGAGCGAGCAAGGCGCAACTTCTTTTGGAAAGGAATGAAATAGATGATTCAAAAAATGGTGGCTGAATGTGATACTTGCCAACACCACAAGGGTGAAACGACCCTCCTTCTTGGCTTGTTGGAACCCTTGCCCATCCCTACATGAATTTGGACTGATATTTCTATGGATTTCATTGAAGGGCTTCCTAAGTCAGGTGGCAAAACAGTGATCTTGGTTGTGGTTGATTGTCTCTCTAAATATAGTCATTTTTGTGCCCTCAACCACCCCTATACTGCCTCCACAGTTGCTCAAATCTTCATGGACCAGATCTTTCATCTTCATGGCCTCCCTTCTTCCATTGTCTTAGATCGGGATGCAACTTTTACCAGTCATTTTTGGACTTAATTGTTTTAGCAAACTGGCACCAAACTGAAGACGAGTTCGGGTTATCACCCACAAACCGATGGTCAGACCGAAATTGTCAACAAATGCTTGGAAACTTATCTCCGTTTCTTCACTTCAGAACAACAACATCAGTGGGCCAAGTGGTTTCCTCTAGCTGAATGGTGGTACAATACCTCTTACCACACTGTATCTAAAATGACTCCATATGATGCAGTCTATGGTCAGGCACCTCTAGTGCTCCTTCCCAACACTCCCAGCAGCTCACTAGTCTAGGCAGTTGACATAGTTCTCCGCACCAGGGATCAGATTCTTCGCACCTTACAGGATAATCTTCACATGGCCCAAAAATGAATGAAACAGCAGGCAGATCAACACCGTTCAGAGCGCTCGTTTCAAGTTGGGGATATGGTTTTTCTGCGTCTACAGCCATACAAGAAATCCTCCCTGAAGCTTAAAGGGCGTCATAAGCTAGCCCCAAAATTTTATGGGCCATATAAGGTTCTGCAAAAGATTGGTTCAGTTGCTTATAAACTGGAACTTCCTCCTTCTTCCCGCATTCATCCAGTATTTCATGTTTCTTGTCTCAAGCAAGTTCTTGGTACCAATGTCAGAGCCCAAACTGCTCTCCCTGAAATGGATAAGGATCCATTATCCTGGAGCCTGCGACAATCCTTGACCGGCGCACTCATCAGCTTCGCTCTCGCTCCATCACTAAGGTCTTGATTTAGTGGCACAAAATGCAACCAGAGGATGCTACATGGGAACCCCTTCTTTAGATTCAACACCAATTTCCACACCTTAAGCTTTGAGGACAAAGCTTTTTTCTAAGAGAGACGGGATGTTAGGAACCTGTGTTCCTTCTGCTTATTTTGTTAGTTTAGTGTTGTTGGACGCATATGCTTTGTAAGTCGTCCCGTGAGTATATTTTATTATCCAACGTGCATAGGTAGTAATACTTTTCTAGATTATACTTAGTATATAAGTGTGTGCTGAGGCCTTTGAATGCAACCGACAAATTTATTGTATTGAGCTTGCTCAAAGGAGGTTACCCCCTCGAAGTGGCCCACGATCAATAGATTCACTCTGAGTTCTACTGTTGCTCTATATTTCTGTTATTTTGTGCATGCTCATCATATTGCAGTAGGAGGTTCCTCTCATTGGAACAAAAGCATACATAAATGAAATTATTGTAACATTTGTAAATTTATTTTATGATTAGTAGATTAGGTTGAAAAAGGGATGTATAAAGATCTTTGATTTCATCTAGTTGGGACATTTTTCTAAGAAAGTTTAATTTAAAATTTTGGACTGCAAGGTCTCAAACCAGACTAGAGGTTTTCTTCTTCGTTCTTTCCTATCGATGCCTTCATTGAACGAAGTACTTATATTTTAATTTATTAATCAAATCATTTGGCTACGACCGTTTACCTATATATATAAAAAAAAACTATTAAATATTTGAAGCCAATAAAATTCTATGATAACTAAGAATTCCTATAAAAGAGACACATTATAATTCTTTATAAGTTTTTTTTTGTGAAAATGACAAATCATCACAATTTGTAGTCATATGTATCTTTAAAAGATAAAATTAACCATACGCATACCTCAAGAAAATCTTATTTAAAAAATAATATTTTTTAATTTGAATACCACTACATATTAGGATTATAAATTCTACCATATAAATAAAAAATCAAGATATATCTTCTAGACTACAAACTTACAAAAAGACTTTAAAAGTATATTCAAACAAAATAACAATATAATTACTCAAATTGAATTTTAAAATAATTCAAAATATAAATCATAAAACAAACAATAAAAATAATTTTAATTTTAAGAATTCATAACCAAAATTTATTACATAGATAACTCACAAACTTCTAATTTGTTTGTATTGATTTGCAAACGTGAGCCACTAAATTCAACTCACATAAGCATTAATTTTAACTTGGTATTCTCTTTCATGGCAAAACAAATAAAGATCTCCTTTCATTTTCCACCAAACTATGAATAATTCGAAAATCCAAAAGAATATTCATTAACACTATTTTTTTTTATGTTGTTGATGTTTTTCATTACATTTTTTTATAAACTCTATACAATAGATCAGACCGCTGCTTTTTGATTGACGACATCAAATTCTGTGCAGAATGTTTGGACCTGTATGGTGATGGTACATGAGTGATGTACAGGAAAATTGATTTGACTTGTCCAAATACAATACAATTGATTTGATCGAAGAGGCATTGGTTGATGGGTTGGGTGCAAATATTCAGCCCCATAGCGATTGCCTAAGTGCCTCACTATTCCATAAAAAAACCTTTCTTCGAACCACTACCAAGTGAATCTCCTTCCTTATCCTCACTGTATTTTTCAAATGATAAGGTACCAGATTATGGATAAATGAAAATAATATATATGGTCATCTACCTAACTAAGAGCAGAATATTCTCTTAAGGGGAAGGGAAAGCTAAGAGAAAAACATTCCTTTAAGGGGAAGGGAAAGCTATGAGAAAAATATTATGGACTAAAAGTTAGGCTTAGGGTTAGGGGAAGAGTATGAGTAGTCATTTAATTTTTAATAGTCATGTATTCTACGTGTATTTGAATTTTTAATTACTAATTTTACATTTTTTTAAGGATAATGGGAAATTTGTGCATGAGTATTGACAATTTTTGAAGTAGCTAAAATGCATAGTTATTGGGGGATATATCGAGTGACAAATTGAAATCACCACTTTTTGACCTTTTGGCGATTGTGAAGCATCATTACTATCCAAAAGCCGAAAAAAATATTTTTAAAATATATATATATATTTTTGATCGGTAAAAGGCCTTAGCCAAATTATTCTATTAATTGCTAAAAATAAAATATAGTTGATAATTTACCCCATTTAGTGCACGCGTTGGTAGGAAAGAATGGGGTCAAGAAAACCTCTAGCCTTGCCCAGGACCATAGTCCAAAAAGGATACAAAAATTTGAGAGGGCATACCCCCATTTTACAATTCGCAAACAAATGTTTGCGGGATCAGATACACAACAGACATCATATGCATCTAGTTAAGGTTGATTTAAACATTGTGGTGGATATAGTATTATTGTATTCTGATACCAATTTAGTGTTGAATGAAGAAGTTACATCTGCTCTCATATGTTGAGTAATTTGTAAGTCATTCTGCCAAAAGGGGTGTACCTTTTTATCACATTCTGCTTGCCTATTCATCACCTGTTACATCTCGCGCCCTTGTCTAAGATCCGTGTTAGTGTTTTTGCCAAGAAATTAATATATCTAATTCTAACTATAAAAAATATAGAAAGTAAGCTTCTTACCATTATTTTATTTGGTTGAATTGCTTCACTGAGTGTTTTTCATATCTTTAGAGATCAACAGTTAGAGGTTAGACAGTGAGGGGCCCATCCTTAGGCATTTCAAGTTAACTGAGAGGGAAGAGTACAAATATTTAACCATTATTTATACAATAACATTTAAATATCTAGATCTGGCTCTGATAGCCTACATTCATGTAATTTGGGTGAGGTAAAAGAGTAGACATCCATCTTCCAATAATCAAGCCCCAATAAAAACAAGACAGAGCAAAGGAAAACAAATGTAGATACTTCAACCTGTTATCTATATAAACCTAGCCATTTCCTAGAAGGAGTGCAATAATTTCTAATCAAAATTAATCAGATGAGAGTTTATCTTATGGAGTTTTCTTATGAAGTAGGAATCAGAGTATATGCATATTATCAAGATTAGTTTTTAGTTTTGAGCATAGTCATATCCCTAAATGATATGTTTGCAACATCCGAGGTGATACCAAGCTTATACATTTATCTAACTCTAGAAGTGTGTGTATATTGTTTACAGATAAAGGGTGATTGTCCTTCATTTGTACTTCCATATGTTATTATGGTGATTTAGGATTTGCAGAAATCATCCAATATTTTGAGTTTGACGTTATGAATTTTTTTTCTATCATTGTTATCCTATTATTATTAAATATAGTGGTTTTAGTGACCTTAGTTAAGCGTTTATGGGTTCTGAATTTACATATCTTTTTGATTTTCCATATGCTCCTAAGTTTGCTAGATGATCAACTATTTTGTTACCTTCTTTGTATATATGTTTAATTTTGATATTTTTGAAAGTTTTCAAATATTCTAGGGATTTTTCAAGTATGGGTTTCAGTTTCCAGTTGGGGGTTTGAAGCGTTCTAAGGGCATTGATTATAATTTGGGAGTCACCTTCTATTTCTAGGTTTAGGATACCTAGATCTTTATAGAGGTTTAGACCTTCCATTGCTGCAGTTATTTCTGCCATATTATTAGTTGAGAGAGCAAGGGGTCTGTACATTTTGACTATTATAGTGCTGTCACAAGAATGGATAACACATCCTATTCCTGCTTTCCTAGGATTTCCTCTAGAAGCTCCATCAAATTTTAGCTTATACCATCCATGTTTTGGTGGGGACCATTGGCACAGGGCTCTAGTAGCTTTACTTTTTGATCCCCCAGGACCTATTTGAGGTGGTATCGTGAGTCGAACCCAATTTTTTTGAATGGTGGAATCCCATGCAGAGAAAGTTCCTTCTATATGATGTGTGTTTTTGAGTCTATTGTTTAATGTTTCAATGATGCTATTCTCAATTTTATTGAAAAGGGAGTTTGTTTCCATCCCAGTGTTTTTGAAAATTCTCCTATTTCTTTCCTTCCAGAGTTCCCAAGCTACTATGGATGGTGTGATTTTCCATATATCTCTATACATATGAAATGTAAATTTTGTGGGCCAACAGTTAATGAATTCTGTGAACTGCTCATTATTAGCAGAGGGCCAGTTAAGTTTAACTCTCACATTATCCCAACATGTTTGTGAGTAAGGGAAGTTGAATAGAATATGATCAATAGTCTCTTCTGCATGTTGGCATAGTGGGCATCTCGAGGGTCATTCAAAGCCTAGCTTTTTAAACCATTCGGCTGTAAGAATTCATCCTTGTATGACTTCCCATAAAAACATACCTACTTTAGGTGAGCAAGCTTTGTCCCAACAGAGTTTGATTGGTAGTTCAGTTTATTGTAATTCAAGATTTTCTAAAATGAGGTTATAGCCATCTTTTACGTTGTAACTTCCATTGTTGGAACCAACCCAAATTAATTTATCCGGATTATTCTTGAGGATGAATTGTCTACTTTTGAGAATATCCCTAAGCATCTTTATTTGATCCTTATTTAGTGTTGTTTCATTCAATGGTTTCCAAGACCATCCTTAGGTGTTGGATTGGTCACTGTTAATGTATTGAGATAGTTTATCTCCCCATTCTTGTTTAAGAATTCTTATTATGTTGGGATCATTGTAAATTTTTTCAAGAGTTTGATATCCTCCCTGGGAGTCTTCCCAGAAAAGAATGTTTGAATGTTTTCGCTATTACCAACATCCCAAGTCAACTTGTTATCTATTATTAGTTTACATTCCATCATGAAGTTCCATATACGTGACCCTTTAACATGGTTTTTGGTTCTAAAAATATTAATTGCTTTAGAATCTTTAATATATTTGTGGAGGAGGATTTGGGCCCATTTGCTTTCAGGATGCTTATACATGTTCCAAACTAGTTTAGCTCCTAGGGCTTTATTTTTCCATTGTAAATTTTTTATCCCTAGGCCTCCATTCTCTCTAGGTTTGCATATAGTTTCCCGTTTTATTAAAGCCATTTTCTTATTTTCAGACGTTCCTTGCCAAAAGAAGTTTTGTAATTTTGAGTTTATCATGTTCTTAGTCCCATTAGTGATAGGGAGGATTGACATCTGATAGTTGGGGATTGTTGAGAGGACAGATCTAATCATGGTTTCCCTTCCTATGTTTGAAAGCCATCTTCCTTTCCAAGTGTTGGTTTTTTGGTGTAGTTTAGTATATATAGGTTCCCATAGGTTTGTATTTCTAGCACCTTTATCTAGGGGAACTCCTAGATATTTGCAAGGAAAATTCTCTAATTTGAAACCCAGAGTTTTGCATATTTTAGTTTGGAGGTTAGGACAAGTGTTTAGATAGTATATTTCTAATTTGTTTGGATTTACCATTTGGCTCGAAGCCTTCATATATTGGTTGAGTGAATTTTTAAATTCTTTTGCTTCCTTTAGTGCTGCTCTGCCAGGTAAGATAATATTGTCTGCAAACTGTTGGTGGGTAATGCTTGGGAAAGATTCTATTAATATAACTCCATTAATCTTACCATCTAAATGATATTTTTTAAGGTTCCCACCAAGGGCATCAACCATGATGACAAAGAGGAAGGGGGATAAGGGGTCTCCTTGTCTAATGCCTCTTGAGATGGTGAAGAAACCTTCCGGGGTACCATTGATAAGGATGGATATAGAAGATGTGGATATACAACTAAAAATTATATTGATCCATCTTTTTGAGAATCTGAATGCCTCAAGACATTTACATAGGATTCTCCAATCCACCTTATCATACACTTTTTGTATATCTATTTTAACTAACATGTTAGGTTCTTTGTTGTTTTGAATGGTGTAGATGATTTTTTGAGCAATGATGATCCCTTAGATAGATCTATTAGGGACAAAACCAGTTTGCTCCCCAGCAATGATTTTGGGAAGTAGTAGTTTTAGTCAGTTTGCCAGTGCTTTGGAGTATATCTTGTAAATGGTGTTACATAGGTCTATTGGTCTGAAATCTCCCAGTTCTTCTATGTTACTCTTTTTTGGGATAAGAGCTAGGAAGGTATTGTTTATCTCGCTTAGGATTGTTCCTAAGTTTCTAGTTGATTCAATGGCTTCCCAAAGCTCATTGCCAATAAATACCCAACATTTTTGGAAGAAGAGGATGTGGAATCCATCAGGACTAGGGGATTTGTTTGGTTTCATCTGGAAAAGGGCAATTTTGATTTCTTCTAGTGTGAATTTTTTTTTTAACCATTTGTTATCTTTCTCTGTGATTAATTTAGGTATAGCAGGAAGTAATTATTGTTGGGCTTTAAGGTTGGAGTTATCATAGTTATTTAGAGTGTTCGTATAATATTGGATGAATTCATTGGAGATTTTTGTAGGAACTTCAGTGTAGGTCCCATTTGAGTTTTTTTTTAAATCTTGGTTATCCTATTAATGCTCCTTCTAAGCTTAGTGCTGTTATGGAAGAACTTTGTATTTCTGTCTCCTTCCAAGAGTGATGTCTCCCTAGATTTCTGTCTGCAGGTATATTTCCTCTTTCCTGAGGATTGCTGTCTATTTGGCTAATAATTCCTTTTCCATTAGATATCTTTCTTCATTCATTCCTAGTTTTATTACTTCCTCATTGACTTTATTTATTTCTTGTTCTATAATGAGTTTTTCTTAAAATTGTTTTTTGAAGTATTCCTTATTCCATTTAAGAATCTTCCTTTTTAGTGATTTGAGTTTAGCCATAAAGAAGAACATTTTAGATCCTTTAAATTGTTCCTCTGACCACCATTGCTCAAGTTTAGCAAGGAAATCTTTGTGGCAGAACCATAAATTCTCAAATTTAAATGGGTTATGTTTTGGTTTGGAATCTTCAATTATGTCTAGTCTGATTGGGAAGTGGTCTAAACCACTGATGGGTAGTATTTTTGATGTTAGTGTAAGATTTTATGATCCTAGGTCTCCTTTGTATAGAAAGTGATCTAATTTTTTTGCTATATGGTTGAAGCCTTGTCTTCTGTTATTCCAGGTAAAGGTTCCATTTGAGCATCTAATATCTGGAAGATTAAAATATTTAATCCATGAGGTAAAGTCTTTTTGTGATTGTTGGATATAGGAAGATCCTCAAAATTTTTCACTACAGTCTAATATCACATTGAAATCACCACCTAAGATGTGTGAGCCAGGGTTATTACTTAAAAAATTACCAAATTTTTCACATAATAGTCTTTTATCATTATTGTTGGTTGGACCATATATATTTTTGATAATAAAATTGGTGTTGTTTTTGATGCTTTTTATTAGCCCAGAGATCTAGTTGTTGGTTGATTCTAATGGGTCAAAACTGACCTTTCTGGGATCCCATAGGATCGCTAGACCACCTGAGGCCCCAACTGAGTATGTCCAGTAGGATTTCCATATTCCGAGTTTGTTTCCTAGTCCTTTGGTTTCTTCTTTACCTAGCTTAGTTTCTTGGCTCAGGATGATTACTGAATCAAAAATTTTAAGATTACGTTTTAGTAATCTTTGCTTGTTAGGGGCATTTATGCCCCTAACATTCCACAAGGTGAGTCTCATTTGGCCTTGGGAAGGAACTTCCCCTTCCATGCATCAAATAGATTTGTGATTTTGGTTTGATTGTTTTCTTTACCATCCCTAGATCTTAGTTCAAAGGTTGACTTTCTTCTTCTTTTTTTTGGGATTTTGGAGATGATAGGGGCATTAAGCCCATCAATTTTTGCTGCAATTCCAAGTACCTCAGGTGATTTTTTAATTGCAGGAGAAGAATCTTCATCATCAGATTTGGCAATGATTTATTCAATGATTTTATTTTTGAGACTATCTAACTTAATGCTATCATCTATTCCATTGGTGGGCTTGTCTCGGTCAGCTTCAGAGAATTGGAAGAGATGATCACCATACTCTTCAAGGATATGAACCTCATCAAGTGGATAGTCTATGCATTTATTTAAGTTTTCTAGTTTCTAGGGATACTAAAATTTGGATGAGAATCAGGGTTCCATGGAGGGCTATTGTTGTTGATATTTTCTTTAGGGCTTATCGGGTTGTTGGATTCTACAGTTCTTATTTGAGGGCATAACCCATTAGGACACAACTTAGGTGTTTGTTTAGTTTCTTGACTAGAGGATAACCTAATAGGGGAGCAAGCAATGTTACCATTTTTGGCACTAATTATCTGGCAGACATCGTTTAACATGGTATCTTTTATGGTATTAATCTCCTCTATGTTAGCTAGGAGTCTCCGTTTATTATTAGTGGTTCCAACTTCTCTTTTTGATAAGGTAGTATCAAAGCATAAGTCCATTTCTTCAACTAATTTGAGAAAGGGAGCCTCCTCAATGGAATTCATTTTTATATTGTTTAGTTCTAGTTCTACAAATTTTTGAACTGCTGCAACTTGGTCCCTAACAAGAAGTAAAGAGTTTCTGAATTCATCCATACTGATGTCTTTCTTAGCATTATTGCAGATAATTGTATTAAGGAAGTCAAAGCTCATGTTATTAGGGATTTTTTATTACTTATTCGGAGTGACCCAGAGATCGGGCTATTTGGTAATGTAGTGCTTGGTGTTGTTGGATTGATTTGGGAAGAGTTATTACAAGGAGGAGAAGAGAGTTTCTCACAATGGTTATCTATTTTGATAATAGGAGACTTAGCATGATTAATGGTTAGATCATTATTGCTTTTATAATTTGCTATCATAAAGACACCCATATCTAGGTTAAGTTTAATCTCCAAAGTAGGACGGGAAAAGTTTAATTATTCATGTTGTTTACTAGTAAGAGGAGGTGAGAAAAATCTAGGTTTAATGTTAATGCCACTATTCTCAATCGATAGAATAATGGGTTCTAATTTATTTATAGAATTGTCCAGCTGAATGAAAACTTTAATATCTGAGCTATCTAGGTAGTTTAAATCTAATTATACAAATTTACCCATTTTATTGGTGATGATTATTATTATTTTGCTGTGAATAAGTTCTACAGGTAAGTTAGGGAGGAGGATCCATTTGATAACTGGTAAATTATTAACAAAGGATGGATCAATGAACAGGAAGCCATGGGAATAAAAATTTGGGCATATACCATCTAGGAACATATTTTTAACTTCTAGATCTAAGAAATCAATAAATAAAAAATCATTATGTAGAGTTGATACTTTAACCTTACCTGAAAATTGAGACCTAAGCCACCTTGCAATTTTTATATTCACTATACTGCTACCTAACCATTTAGCATAGACTCCATGTTTTTTTACAGTAGGATTCCATACCTTTTTCATAGATAGGGTCTATTTTTAGGACATTTCTATCAGTATAGAGGTTGAGATTTTTGTCTTGGTCTTTCTGAATAGTGGAGGGATTGACATTATTGGGGTTAGGTGTGATGGTGGCTACACCAAGGTCGTGCCCTAAAGCATACAATGATTTTCTTTGGCGAGGGGAGTATGTAGATGGTTTTCAAAGGTTTGGAGGGGGATTAATTTTAGGAAGACAAGCTTTCAAGGATCATTCTTTAATGTTTTTTCAGTCAATGTCTTTTCTGGGTGATGATGGATAGGGAATAAATCTGAACCCCATTTTTCTTCAGTGTGGAGGAGTATACTTATAAATTTTACATGGGGAAGTATGCAGGATTTGTATAACATTATTTATATTAGAGGGCAGGGTCATACCTTTGTGATGGGATATTCACCTGTGCATGGAGAGTAGAGAGCCGTGCTTGTAGGCAGAAAACCATCTGGGATAGTCCTGAGAATGTTGAAATGATTAGAAAGTTCTAATGATGGTATTTGTGGAATCATACCTAATTGGGGATGTCGAGCATTCCTTTGTTGCTAAGATCTTGAAATAGCATGCACCCAGCCATCTATATTAGGTTGATGAGGTTTGATGAGAGAAAAGGGCAATTTTGGGGGAGGATAAGGATGAAGGGTGCCATAAAAACTCTAAGAACGAGCAGAAATGACCATAAAATTCTTCAAGCTAGTCACATATTTGGTAGAGTTAAAAGTGAAAAATTGCTTTTGTAAACTTTCGATGCTGAAAATATTGGTTGGGTTGTAGAAAAATGCGCAGAGCAGAACCATTTTTATACTTATTTTGGTATTCATCATTTAAAAATTATCGATCCTTGGTTGTAAGCTCTATAGGAATGAAGCCCCACTATTTCACCAAGGGTTAAGGTAAAAACTCTCCATTGAGAACCACAGTAGAGAGCGACCCTGTAGGGACTTGAACCTTGGTTGTAGGCAGTACACGCAAGAAGCCCCACTATTTCACCAAAGGCCAAGCCAAAAAATATTTTTAAAATATTTAAGTCGCATACATAAACAACAAAAAAATCACAATATCTGGTATATAGTTTAGGCACTTAGATGTTCGAAGTTAGTTGTATTAGTTGTTGGTATGCTTCCCCTAACTAGTAGATAAGTCACTCTTTATGAATAATAACAATCTGCAAGAATTTTCATAAGGAAATGCAACAATATACGAATATTTAGAAGCTCAATGAATAGAACAAATAAGAGAGATAAAATGATAAAATCCTTAATTGAATGGGCTCAATAGTGATCAATAATAAAATGTTAATGGGTGTATGCAATGTAGATGTGCCTAAATATATAGGCAATGCATGATAACTATGAGATATGCAAGAGATAAGCTATCACCCACACTAGGTGGCATCACATGTCCACCAAAGGTGGATCATCCTCCATTGTACAATAAAGTATGTGCAAAAATGTGAGGATGATAATGTGATAAGAGCACTAAAAGTGGATCTCACACATGAAGTGGAAAGAGATATCAACTATCACCACCTAAAGTGGAATTCTCCTACAGCATGTGCTAAAATAGGATGCAAACTCCTAGGCGTGTACAATGCAAACTACTATGTAATGCATTATCCTAAGTAAGCTTAAGTAAAGTGAAATTAGAATTAATTAATTACACTAGTACCCACCCTTAAGTGCAACTTAGGGGAATACACTTAAACTCACACTACTAGATGATAATGCAGGATGGGTCCTGGCTACTATGCCATGTTAGGTACCCATGTACGATATGCATGTACAAAATCAATGCAATACAAACTTTCATAAAGTGGAGAAAGGGAGAAAACCTCTTGGTACAAAACTCCCCCCCTAAAAAAGAGATGAATACATAAAAGATGATGAGAGAGAGAAAACCTCATGTGAGGAAAAAATCCTCCCACAAGAGAGAATGGAGAATTTAACTGACCCCCTTTGATGAAATATATTGCACCCCTAAGAGAGCTTGCAACTGAAGATACTTAATCTTAGTAAAGGGTTTGGTAAAGATGATTACAATCTTCTATGATGTAGTAAAATATCTCACATCAATGGTCTACTCTTATATCAGCTCTCAAATGAAGTGCATGTGGCCCTCGATGTGTTTGGTTTGCTGATGTTGGACCAGGTTCTTCAAGATATATATATAGAAATTTAATTATCACAATGAATGACTGAAGGTCGTGGAATGTTGAAACCAAACTTTTTCCAGATATGATAAATCCAAATATAATTTGTTGCTCCATTAACAACCCCTAGATATTGAGCCTCAATCGAAGAGAGAGAAGTAGCATGCTACTTCTTACTCTACCAAAAAATTGGGCCTGAACCAGGGATAACTTTAAGAAACACCCTCCTAGGAAAAAGTGTAAAAACCTGGTGAATCATACATTAATTTAGGGGAAATTTTTTATTGATAATGGTGAATTTGTTTTCCAAATTAGGAAAATAATATAAAGGCGAAGGTGATTTTTTCCCTGCCGAATGAAAATTCCATAAAATCCTGGCAAATTATAAATTAATGTGGGGGAAAATATATAATATATGAGGCGAATGATTTTCTTTTGAAGGGGAAAAAAATTTGTACTGGTGATTTTTATGTGTCGTTTGAAAATATATTTATTTTATTGGCTAATCTATCGTTAATTATGGAAAAAATAAATATTTTATTTGGCGATTTTCAAAAGGTGGTGCTCGTCAATGCATCATGTGGCCCAATGCCAACTAATGTTAATGTATTATTTGAGACCGTTTGATTATCCTAGATCAATGGCTGAAGTTTAATTTCGGCCCAATTTATTGAAGGAAACAAAGTTCTCCAAGAAGTCACCAGAATAATGATACGTAACATTGTAATTAATGCAATATCATGTCCAGGGAATAACGCCTTTATTTGTTGCAAATATAACTGATCACACATGGAAACATAACCTAATTAGTAATATCTATTGTTTTATATTGTTAAATGTATTATTTGAGACCATTTGATCATCCTAGATCAATGGCTAAAATTTAATTTCGGGCCGAATTTTAGAAGGAAACAGACTTCTGTAGGAAGTCACTGAAATGATGACACATATCAAGCCTTAAAAAGTGCACCGTAACCATGATCGTTGATTATGACTGGTTATTTGTTTATGCGGACAGTGGATAGTGCAACTGCAACTTGTAACTCATAACTCAAAAATAAATAAATGCCTTTTCAGTGAAATTCTTTAACTACCATCTTTAACTGTCAATAGTACGCATATCTTTAACTGTCAATAGTACACATGCATTTATGGGAAATATTTACATGTAGATATGAAAGATTAAGAACAGTGGATTTAAATCTCTCACACACATAATGCATTTATGGAAAATGCATTAAATATGATTAAAGAAAGAATAATTATTAACTACTAAGTATCTGTGATCACTACTATCAATCAAGGGGTTGGGGCTATTTATAGACAATCTAGCTTCTTTCTTCTTCATTTTTCTTTTGGTAGATTAAGAGTCAGAGTTGCCAGTGGTAGAAATTTTGCCTCTTGTTTTAAGGTTTAGGTTTTTAGTTCTTTAGGCTTTCAAGAATTAAAGATGGACACACCAATCCATTTGAGATGCACATCCCCAGATGACCAGAGGTCCTTTTTGGGAAATGTTTCAGAAGAAATCCTCACTTCCCTTTGTAGGGAGGTTGGTGGCGATGCTTTTACAAATTCTTCTTTGTTGATGTTATTGGGTCGAGAGTTCCTTGAGAATGTTGATAGATACCACGTCTACACGGATATTACGTCCCAGTTTTTTGTGTCTCTCCTCGATCTCAGAGGACAAAAGATGGATATGCTGATGTTGTTGAGGAAGGTTTTTAAAGAGAAATTCCTGAAGGAGAATGTCAATGTTATTGTTTTTGCGGAATTAGGGTGGGGATCCCTTGACCAAGAGATATACCCAAGCTATTGGAGCTGGGAAGAAATGTGGCCAGACAACCCTTTTTGTTGAACCTCACTGATGAACAACTAACGCGACAAAGGAAATGGACACAAATTGGGAGGGATTTTCTCCAGAAATGGTTTTACCTTGATGAATTCGACGAGTCGAACTACACATGGCTTGACGAATTATTAGAGATTATCCTCTCTAGAAAATTCTACTCAGACGAAAGGGAAGATAAAGATCCTTGAATCCCTAGTTTACCCATTCCCGTTACCCTGGTCTTTTGACAATGGACATGCAAAATTTCACTTTTTTATACCGATAAGAAGTTGCCTAATAGGTTTCTATTTTTACTGTATGATGTAATTTTATGAAAAAAAGATAATAAAAATTTTCCAATTTCATTTCAATTTTCTTTTTATGGGTACAAAAAATTATTCTTAGACTTCTCTGTGATTACAATATTTTAATTAGTTGCTTTATTTGTGTATTAGACATTTAAGTATGCTTAAGCGATGGATTAGTACTTCCATTTTAAATCTAAAGATTGAGATTCTGAATTTTTAAAATGATTAAGTTTCTTTATCAGTCCAGAGACAAAGCAAGTTTCTATTTTTAATTTTCCAATGTGTCATATCAATGTGTGATAATGTAATTTCGATTATAATATAGATAGAAATAATTGAATTATAATCTAAATTGGACTACACTGTAAAAATAAACATTTATTAAATGTAATAAATAATAAGCTAAATTTTTAAATTAAAATGATTAAGTGACACTCACACATGTCCTAGTGACATCAAATGACAAGCCAAAAGTTAATGGGACCCGCGATAGTGCAACACTACCAGCGACCGTTGGATGAGCACAGATCAACGACATGCGGTGTATTTCGGGCCGAAAGGGAAAAGAAACCCCATTTTTGCAAACCTATTCTAGAATAATGTAAATGAACTCAAAATCACAGAGTCATAGAATAAGTACCATTTACCTTTGCCTCAAATTAAGTTGCAGCAACACAGCCGCGACTCGCCAATGTAGTATACAATTGCACTCAACAGTCTGAAACTTCGCTATCGATCAAATATAGAGATATTAGAATGTTTTTATACTAATCCTTATTTGGAAAATTTGGCAGGAGGTATTAGGTATACAAATATTTGGTGAAGCTTGCATAATTATAACACGTCTTTTGTTATTTTCGAGGCGATTATGGGTTGTCCAATACCTTTGCATGATTAATAAAATTGGCTAAATTACGTCGGTTGGAGACACACGTTTGTAAAATGCTAGGTGAATTTGGGGCTGCCTATAAATATATATGTATAAAATTATTGGTGAATATAGGCCGTCGATTTGGGGTCGCTTACAAATTATAGGCGAATGTTTTAAATTTACAGGGACCAAAATTTATATTTCATTGGCGATAATGTGTAAGAAATGGAAAAATTAAATAAACCAATGGGTGATGGGCCCAGTCTTTGGATCCAATATTAATAAATTTTGGGCGATAGGGTCAATCCAATATGTGAACAATATTCACCAATTTAGGGGTCGTCGACATGCGACATTCGCCAAATGGCGAATAATCGCCACTAAAGTTTTCGCTAGCCTGAACCAAGATTAAAGTTGTAACCTGAAGTAGACTAACGATCACCAAGATCGCTAGCCCAATATGAGTATGTATACCCAACCAAGTCAAGTCCAACACCTGCTACATAATGGATCCCATATGTATGTGTACCCTATATGTAGTGTAGTATGTGTTTGATTTCCTTCTAATTAAGTTCATGTGTCTCTTGTATGAAGTGTGAAACCATGCCAACTACAAAGGATATGTTAGGGTGTGTATGCATTTAGTACACGTAGCTTCCAACAAGCTATTTGTTGAAGCTCTAAAATTACAGATAAATTTTAGAGTGGCTAAGCAAAATTTCTCAAGGCACAAGTCACTGCCCCAAAAAACCTTTGAAAGGGCCCCAGTTTGCATGCATTTAAATTGAGACCCAAAGCTTGAATTGAGAAAGTTCTTGGAGCTTGTGTTTAGCACCTTTCATAGAGAAATTATAGTGGGTTGAAACCCTCAGAATTTAGTCTTGATCTATTTTGGAGGTAGTCATTTGGAGGTCATTAACCTATTATGCACTTGTGCATTTTCATAGTTTTTATCAAATGACCCACTTTGGTGGTTTATATATTTGACCAGATGGATAGGCATGACATAAGGGTTGTTCCTAGTTGTTGTAGACATGAAATTGAACCTCCATTCCCATAAAAAAATCCCTGTGAGTTTATTTGATAAGTTTACCAAAGCCTTTCCATTTGCAATTTATTCTGTTTCTCAGTGTCAAG
Source organism: Thuja plicata (assembly GCA_018584345.1). Classification (NCBI taxonomy): domain Eukaryota; kingdom Viridiplantae; phylum Streptophyta; class Pinopsida; order Cupressales; family Cupressaceae; genus Thuja; species Thuja plicata. The sequence continues at coordinate 1,277,063 of MU224637.1, read as the reverse complement.
TGCAGAATTACAAAATGCCCTACCTTGAGGTCTTGCAAGTTGTACCCAGCTGAATGTTATAAATAATTGAAAGGTCCCCTACATTTTAAACATGGAATTGAACCTTCCTAAAGAGTTTCAGATTATGGTTAATCCATTTGACCACTTTTCCCAACTATTTCTAAATCAGATTTTTACATTTTACTGTGTTTAAGTCCAGAAAGTTTTGAAGTGTTGACTTTACAGATTAATGCCGGTTGACCAGTTGATCATCATAGTGAGCTGAATGAAGTTCCATATTCCTTGTGTGAGAGTGAATCTATGTTCAAGGTTCCATTCTGTAAGGGTCCTTTTTGATAAGTTTGTGAATTAAAATCTAAAGGTGTTTTATGTAGATTTCCAGTGTTGACAAAATTGAATTTGCAGAATAGTCACTTTCAGTGGATGGTAACTTTGTATCATATGGTTGTTTTGGAATGCCAGTTGTGTATCTCTACTCCTTGTATGTGAGTCTTCTATAAAAATAAAGAGTGGAGTCTCAGGGGTTGTTTTTCCATTTGTTCAAGGTCATTTCCAGAACCGGTTTCCACTGTGTTTGCAAGTGTCTTTTCCAGTCTGAAGTAAACGGTCAACTTTGGAGATTAAAATTGTCTTCCTCCGAAAGAATTATGGAGATATGTTTTTTCAGAGTGATGATAAACATGAAAGTCTCCATGTCTTCTGGATTTGAGTGCTCTGGGAGGTCTTTTAGTCAGTTTTTAAAGCCGGTTCTAGAGGCCAGATGTTAATAGTGAGAGTAATTTGCAGAAATATGAAAAACTAATTTGTTGTGGTTGCCAATCAAATGTTGTATGATCTAGTTGCATTGAAAGATTTTTTGGGTGTTTGAAGATAAAAATGGGTTGCAAGGATGAGGAGTTTCAAGCCAAGAGCTCATGGACACATCAATTATTATCAAAGTTCAATGATTTAAATAATAGTATTTTGTGATGCATGCAAGACAATTTATCATATGTATCACATTTCTCTGGTTCTTGAGCACATTCCAAGTGGAGGTATCAAATGCCAAACTGGGGCTACATGAACATGAGAAATTTTGCACAATCTGTCGAGAATACCCATGAATGAACAATGAAAATTCTGTGCAAGAACTTGGAGAGGAGAACCCAACACGTGAAGTTGAAATAAAGACTTTAAAAACTTCAATGCAAATGCTTTTGGCAGGTGTATATGCTGATCATCCTACTGGGTGAATACCAATCATCCAGCATAATGAAGCAAAAACTTAAAACATTTTCATACAAATGTAATTGCCAAGCATAAAGGATTGCACAATGTTTGATGGAAGAAGACCAGTGAAATTTTATTTAAGAACATTCAAATAAAATGTGATTGGAATGAGTAAATTTAACAATGAAAGCCCAATAATGGAAAGGAGACAAGCCTGTGAAATGTTGGAAGGCTGCAAAATGCCAAGGATTAGCAGGAAGTTGTGTTATCATCAGAACAAGATGCCTTCTTTAAGGCAAATATGTATGAGAATTTTGGTGATCTTGGAATGAACATTAAGTGAATGGTGGATGAATTCCAACAAAAGGGAAAGAGTAATCAGAGCATTCAGACCTTAGAGGACATGGCCAAATTCATTGATAATTATCTAGAGTGCAGGAGGATGCATGGAAATGTTTCAAAGCATGTCACAATAGTTACTGAAATGAGCAAGATTGTTGATAAATAGAAATTAATATCTTTATCACATATGGAACAGAAACTTCATGCAAATATAATTGGCTATGTAATATTTTGGACATGCTTCGCCAAACACCAAGAAGCCTTCACCATTGGAAGGTAAGTGAAAAGAGAGCCTGCACATTATATCCAAGGGTCTGCACATGATGGTATGAAGGCTACATTGGAGTCTAAAGTGGAGCCTGCTCAAGGCATGGAGGAAGAAGCCCATGCTTAATTTAAAAGTTTTAAAAAAACATTAAAAAAAAATGCAATATTGGCAGAGATGCATGCTGTGCATTGCAATGTCAAAGGAGTGCTGCACAAGTATGAGTGGAGGCTTGCTCATGCAATAAAACAAAGATGGAACACAAATTTCATGTAAATGAATTTGGCAGGTGTAGAGATTAATCAGGGAGCCCATGCATGGTATGAAGGAATTACAAACTTCAAGCCAATGCAATTTGGCAGGTGTAAAACTAAATTCCCAACCTCTGCAATCTCCTTTATGACTGCGCTAGATTTTAAAGAGGGAGGCTTGCACAACTTTAAAAGACAAATTTAAAATACTTTAAATTTTTTTTTAAACCAATGTCATTGGCAGGTTTTTAGATTAGAATGTTGCGCTGGAATTGAAAGCCAAAGCATAAGGGCCTGCACAATGTCATGGATGTGTAAACCAAAGTGGGCTATGCAGACATTAGAAGGAGGTGCTGTGTGGAGATTGCACAAGGAATAAACCAAAGCCCGTGCAGTATTAAAGGACCCAACATATTAAAAGAAAACATTAAAAAATTTCAAACAAATGCAATTGGCATGTGAAATAAAAAGAACAAAGTCTGCGCCAAAAATAAAAGGGAGGGCATTGGAAAGTTCAAAGAAAATGCAAATAACAAATGTATATGCCAAGGAGTCTATATAGGTTGTCTTGTAGAGAAATTGCGCAATGCCAAAATGTTTGAAAGGCCCGCACAATGCAAAACTTCCCCAGAGGTGCTGCGCGTGAAAGAGGATATTTAAAAAACTTAATGCAAATGCCATTGGCAAGGGACAAAGCCCATGCTTTGAATAAAGTCTACGCAATGTTTGAAAAACATGGATCTTGCACATTGTTATAAAGGAGGCTTGTGCAACAAATGGGGAGGTGAGTTAAATGGAAGCCTACCCAATAGGAATTGAAAATACATTGAATAGAATTTGCACAATGTATAAAGAAGGAGCTTGCACAAGAGATGGAAGCTACCAGGATTAGATAACATGTAAAACATTAATTCCACATTGGTTGGGTCAAGGTTCTATGTAATTCTTAAATACGCTAGTGCTTACCATGTAGTTTGACAAAAGAGACTCCTTAGCCAATGGAATATTGTGCTCACAAGAGGAGGTATAAAACATGTTTTTGGGTGCATGAAGGTGAGATCTTTAAAAACTTGCAAAACTAATTATCCCACATTGGTGGTGTGAAGGAATTTTGTAATTTTTAAAACCAAAAGCACATACATCATACTTTGAAGTGAAGAGCGGAGGCTCTTGGCACCCACACGTAGGAGGTACCTTGGTTTGCATGCTAGGAAAGAAAATTTAGAAGCAAACATGTTTGGGTGGGACATGTAGGTAGAGGAGATGGTGACACATAATAGATGAGAAACATTGCAAGATTCAGAGGTAGCGGTTAGTCGCTAAATATCCAGACATAACCACAGTTAGGCCAAGAATTCTGAGATTCAGAGATATAAGTCAACAAGCCCTCACGCTAGATCTCCAGATGCTGGTGGTTAAGTCCAAAACATTTCGAGATTCAACGCGAGCAGTTGGATCTGTAACACCCCAAAATTGGCATCTTCCAACCCTAACCAATTTTATTGCATTTGTCATTCTTCTGAATCATCAATGTCCTATTTTACTAGGCAATTCTGAGTTTTGACTGACTCTACTCGACCTAAGTGTCAAATGCAGAAAATCCTAAATCTGCATTAATCATAACATTACATTTAATTCCTAAATATCTATTGACTAAACAAACCCTATGATTGAATTAAATTAATTATAAAGTCCTAGCACTTTAATTAAATTAAATTCACCCCTTTTAGCTAAAACACACGAAAAGGAATTAAATAATATTTAATAATTAAATAAATATCCTCATTTCAATAATTGAATTTAATTATTCAAATAATTGAGAAAAACACATTTATGAGGTCATACTTTATTTATTTAATTAAATATTCTCTCAAAAATCTTCTCTTCAGTTCAGAAATAGAAGTTTTGAATTAACTGTGCTTTAAAGAGAAAGACAATAGTTAAAATCATAAATAAAATAGTTAAAATCAAAGAAAGAAAACAATTATAGCAAAGGGAAAACAATTTATTGTTTTCTTTTAAAGAAAGATTTCTATTTTAAACTGGATTTTCTACTTGTTTTATTTCAAGAAGCAAACTTTCTATTATGATCACTTCTGAGTCTATAAAAGAACTCTCATTCCCTATTCAAAACCCCTGGAGAAAATATGCATTGTTAGAATACTGAATTGTTGCTACATTTTATCATCTCATTTCTAGTTAAAAGCTTTCATTTGCAATATAATAATTTCAATTTCTTAGAATAATTGCATTGAAATCATGTCTTAGATTAATCTTGCATCTTTCAATTCTTAGAATAATCTTGCATTTGCATTACATTCATGGAGAAAAATCCTTCATTCTTAGATT
>MU224637.1:1249360-1263612 GCA_018584345.1 Thuja plicata | reverse complement strand
CATCCTCAAATGGACATAAGTTCATCATCATAGCTACAGACTATTTTACCAAGTGGGTGGAGGCAGTCCCTCTCACTGTTGCCAATGGAAAATCAATAGCTATGTTCATTCTCAACTACATCATCTGCAGGTATGGTGTACCTTCAACAATAATCACTAATAATGGGAGGAAATTCAAAAACAAGGATTTGACAGAGCTATGATCTAAGTTTAAAATAACTTAGCATTGGTCTTCCATCTATTATCCTTAGGGTAATTGATAGGCGGAAGCATCCAACAAGACAATCCTTAAAATCTTGCATCGCACAGTGCACAAATCTAGATGAGATTGACATCTCCAGATCAATCCAGCTCTCTGGACATACAGGACAAGCATAAGAACACCAACAAGGGCTATGCCCTATGCTTTGGTTTATGGAGTAGATGATGTGTTATCAATTAAGGTTGAGATTCCTTCTCTACGAGTCTCTCTGAAGGCCTCATTACTGATGATGATAATAGAATATCTTGGCTACAAGAGCTAGAACTACTTGATGAACCTCGGCAAGTGGCGTTTGATCACCTTAGAGCATATCATAAAAGGATGTCCAAGAGCTATAAAAAGAAAGTTTTCCCAAGGGAATTCCAAGCGGGTGACCTCATTCTAAGGGAGAACCCTAAGAATCAACAACATCAGATCCATAAAGGGAAATTTGAACCAAATTGGCTTGGTCTGTATGTTGTCACTGCAGTGTTTGGGTTTGGCACTTATCAAATTTCTACTACTGAGGGAGAACAACTCAAAGAGCCCATCAACACTCTTCATCTAAAATGGTTCTACAACTGAGACATCTTCAGTCCTAAAAAAATTCTAAAAATCAGAAAAAGTCCTGAAAAAATGATCATCTTAGTGAAAACCTAGCAATAGGTGCTTTGATGTATATCCAAAAAAAAGCATATATTCCAAAAATACAAAAAAAAATAAAAAATTGAAAAATACAAAAAAAGAGAAAAAGAAAAAAAGGTGCCATTGATGAAAACATGACAAACAGGTGTCATGGTAGCAAAAAAAGAATTTCTGCCAAGAAGGTGAAAACCTGGTAAACAGGCGCCTCTTGTTCCACATTGCTATATCTATCGCAGAACCACTTGGCTTTATGAATTTTCTTTCCTTCTTTTCTTCTTGCATTTTATTTTCTACATGCTTTCAGTTCCCGTCAAGACACCAACTTACATGGATTTAAAATAGTCATACTCTCAGGGCAACCCTCCTAGTCTAGGGGGCACTGTCCTATCACCTTTTGGGATCTACTTTGTGACAGTCACTAGTGGTTCTCATTGTGTCTGCCTACTATCACTTAGCTTATACTGAGTTTTCTCTCCTTGAGAATCTCCCTAACATTAGTCACCAGTGGCTCTCACTGCGTCTGCCTACTGATGTCTAGCTAGTACTACAATCTTTTTTTGAGAATCTCTCTCGCATCAGTCACCAGTGGTTCTCAATTCCATCTGTCTACTATCACTTTACTATTGAGATTTATCACATCCATTATAATTGGAGTTGTGCTCAAACACTCTATCTATCGATACTTGGTCTTGACAATTCTTTGCTTTAGTTTGTACATAGCTTTCAGTCACTTTTGTGACACTTTTGTTCCTTTGTGAACTGTCTTGACTTGATATTGATTCAGTGCCATAAGCCTGGGGGAAATAAAATCTAGTTTTTCCTCACAACATATGTCAAGTCAGTCATCGTTACTTGGGGGCATGGGTCCCCCATTTGATCACATCTTTGGTTTACACCCAATTCAGTAATCTTGTCACTTCTAAAGGACAACACTCTACTGACACAAACTGGTGTTTCTCAACACCCCAACCATAAACAATTTTTTTCAACACTATCTTTGGATACATTTGTGTTTTTCAACACACATTTGATATCTCACACATAAAAATCTATCGATAACAATCAAACACAATGTAGTCACAAACATAATGATGTTTTTCAACACCCTATACACATACATATTTGAAAAATTTGAAACTAGCTGAGCTATGATTGAATCTTTCTTTGTATGCTATCTTTTCTCATAGATTTCATTGATATTTTATTTGTCTACTACTTGTTGGTGTAGTCCCGAGGATTCGACAACGTCAAATAAACAGAGTGTATGTGATAAGAGCTGCCACATTAAGGTGGAAAAGCCTCACATCCCTCGATCTTGTTTATTTGTACGCCATGGTGAGGTCGGTACTATCTCCTTGACTATTATTGCTTTGTTTGTTTATGCACGATTGCACTCATGGTTATCTTGGTTTTGAATGCCTCGATACTGGTGTACTCTTGCAATATTAACTGGAAACAATGTTTAGGTCATCTTGGCTTTTGTACCCTAGTGCTTATGTTCATTTCCTACATTTTATCTGATGAAAGTCATATTCATATCCTTATGGTTGCATTGTGGCACCAGTAAGGGTTGTATTGACTCCGATGTTCCAAAAAATGATCAATGATGATGATTTTATGATGGGTCTCACAACCATGTCCTAGAATTGTACTTTCATATTACATCTAGCATAAAATTGTATTTTCATTCTAGAATTGCATTGTGGAAGCAATTCAATGTTCATTTCATTGCATGCTCCCGGGTTCATACATTAGGGAGTTCTTCTTCAACGTCCTGGTTTCATCATGACTGCACAAGTGTTTGATCCTCACTCTCGATTCTTCACATGTTCTCTTCATTAGCTTCTATCACACATCTGGACACCCTGCATGAGATGTTAGTACCATATATATTGCATTTGCATTTTTCATTTACACATTGCATTTATATAAATCATCTACATACATACATCTTTGCATCTACATCAACATATATATCACATACAAATCTGCATCTATATACATGTGCATTTCATAAATTTACATATATTCAAAACATGTTCATGCATTTGCATATATTCTAACTCATCTAAACATTTAAGCATATAGGAAACATCTAAAAAACATTAAAGTGTGACATATATGATGATACCAATAGACGAGCTCATATATATATATCTCAATGTGTCAATATAATACAAAATGGTGCTACTCAAGCACAATCTATCTCAAAATGATGGTACAATACACGGATGCCAATGCATCAGATACATCCTATGATCTCATCTATCAAATCTATCAAATCTAGCTCTAGCCTTCTCCCTCGTCACTTGGAGGAGGTGGAGGTGGAGGCATATCTGGTGGAGGTGGTGCCTGTGCACCCTCTAACCCTCTAGCGTATGAAGAAAATATGGCCACCTGCGATGCCTCATCAGGCACCACCCGTATATAGGATGCGTAGTAATAGGCTACTCAGGTAGTCTGATGTTGAGTCTCCTCCTATGCCGTCCGCAGCTGCCCTTGGAGATCTTGCACCTCCTGGTCTCTATCTAAAAGTCGTGCATCCTGTATGACAACCTATACTATCAAATCTGTCACCTGTCTAGTCAGCTACTGTACCCTCTCTCTAGCTCTCCACAAGGCCTCCTATACCTGTGATGGTGTATTCCTAGGTACTGTACCCTATCCCAGCTCCTGTGCAGGCTGGTCCTCCTGCTGCTCTCCCTACTCCTGTACATCCTCGAGCTGTGTAGCCATCCTCCTCCTACTCTGCTTCCTGCTATTGCTCACACCAGGATCTATCCTCATTTGGCGTGCATGTATGTCCACTTGTACTGTGCATGGACATGGCACCTTCTATGGTGGTGGCCATGGTGCATGCTGCGGTGGATCTATGAAACATGGAAAGGGATGCATCATGAAATTCCAACGGGATCTGTGAAACACGGAAAAGGGATGCATCACGAAATGCTCCCTAAACTCTGGAGTCATGCCCCCATCTGCTATAGCACTTAATTAATCCCATCGAGTCTATGCTAGGGATCATACATTGATCATACAATGACCAGTATCTAACTTGGTCGACCATACCCTCCTGAGCTCATCCATGAAATGACCATACAAAAAATACTCTTGTGGGATATCCTGTGCTTGGCCAAACTGTCGCCAGACACGTGTCAAAGGAAAGCACTTAATCACTGATGTCGCCTGACCAATGAGAGGCCGAGACATAAGCATATACCCTAGCTAATCACTGGCATGATCCTAGTCCTTTGTCAGTTGCCATGGTCACCATGTCACTGCGACCAGATCATCAAGCTGAGCTCGCCACTACTCTATCTTACCCAGCGCAGGTTGGGTAATCAAACCTATGTACCTATATATGTAAGGCTCCAGCAGCTCCTTCAAATCCTCACATATGGGTCATGTAACCGGTAGGTGATCCCATGCCCACACCTGTAAAACATAAACCCCTGCTGCCATGCTCTTCGCCTCTCTATAGGTGATCTCATGCATCTCATGATACATATGGGCCAGCATATACTGACCCCACCCATATCTGATCGGCTCCTCCAACATCCACTGCAGCATCCAACCCCAGCCACACTCAAAACCATGCTTCCCATGATCTGACATCAGATAGTAGCCAAGGAATGCTGCCAATACCACAACCAATTGTTACCCAGGCCTGTACTATCTTATCAGCTCCTCCCATGGGATGGCTCTCCCCATGACTAGCTCATCCTATAGGATCTCTCATTGTGCTAGTGTCCCTGGCCAAGGCTGTACCTCATACTCTACTCAGGGCCCATGGAAAGGTATCCTGAGGATTCGATAGATGTCCTCCAGTGTCACTGTCATCTCACCCTGAGGCGGGTGACAGGTGTTCATTTCCAAATGGAAACGCTCTACTAATTCTCCCAGTAAATCATGATTAACCTAAATATCAGGTATCTCACAGAGATGTGATAGGCCCAGGCTATCAATATGGGCAATCTCTGCGTCGTCTAACTACCGCACTAGCCCACTAATAGGTAGATGATGTGACCTAAAGGCTATGTCTAGGAACTCAACCTGCAAGACATACAAATGAAAAAGCATGATCAGTACTCATGGTTCACGATAATCAATGCATAGCTATGCAATAAGGCATTATAGACACACTACGCTATAGACCAATGCTGACACAATTGCTATCAAATGCAGTGCACCCTTGTTTTCTATTCAATTTTCTACTCTTTCTTCATGCGAGATAGCTGATTCTTGCATGAAGAAGTTTCACGAGTCGCGCAATGTTTCATTCCCGTGCAAAGTTTCATCCCTTTTTGTGTGAGAAACCCCCCTATCGAAGGGTTTCCCACGCGAGACGTGGGTACCCTCCCGTGTGAGGATACCCACCGGCCCATGCGAGAATCTGCCTTTTGGCAGTTTCTAGCATGAGACCTCATCACGAGGCACGCGAGGAAACTAGTTCCTTGTGCAAGAACCCGTGGAACACTTTCTAAAAATGCATAAAAATAATGCAAAATTAACAAAAAACATTGAAATTTGAATTCACAGAGAGGTGAATCGATCACTTACCAGGGGTCTGTAGGCTGCTTGTCGATTGTGTTGCCTTGATCACTCGAAATGATGAGTGCTCATGGGGACCACCATTTTTGCTCAGAACTCAATTCTCAAAAGTCAACGGAGGCAAATGATTTGAAAATGACCTTTTTGACTCATATATATGTTTTGACCTAATTTTCAAAAGTGCTCCAATTTGCATGAAAATTTCACCACTAGCTAATTTGGCCGCTCTAAATCCATTTTCATGATTGAAATCAAAATTTGACACTTCTATATTGCTCAAACTCGCATTTTAAAATTTTTGGGACCGACATGATCAAACGATTGTGTAGTTGACTTTCTGACATCGCTTTCTTGTCAGAATCTTATCCTATCAACATTTTCTCAAATCTTTAACTTTTTCCTCAAAAAGTCAACTCTAGTCAACCCTAGTCAAACCTGGTCAACTAGACCTTAAAATCACTCAAAATTGATTCTGAATCTTCCAAATTCTTTCGTAATATGTTTTGAGTTCTTCTTGATCTCTGATTCAACATCTATCTGTGATTTATCGCTCTCAATCATCATATGATGTGTCATCTTTCCATTTCGCTCCTGAGGGGTAGGATGATTACATCATTTAATCTATTCCAATCAATTCAATCTGAATTTAAAACTCCTCATTGCTAGGGGCATCTCATCACTTGAGGCATGTTCAGTTTTTCATACCTCATGGTCAAAACTGGGTGTTCTACAACTTTTAATCAATAAAGGAATCTTTGTTCCTTACATCTTGTCATCTATTAGGTATCGGGGTGATCTAACCCAGATCCATGAGGATCAAGCTTCATTCTGGAGATGATTCTTGAAATCTCAATCTATTAAGTGTCTGAGCAATCTAACTCAGATTCTTGAGGATCAAGCTTCATTCTAGAGATGATTCTTGAAAACTCATCTATTGGGAATTGGGGCAATCTAACCCTGACTCATGAAAATCAAGCTCCGTTCTCGAGATGATTCTGAATCTCTATTGACTATCTTTTGGGATAGGTATCAGGGAATTCTAACCCTGAATCCTCAAGGTTGAGCCTCGTTCTGGGTGTTAGAATAGTCCCAAAGGATAACTGAGAGGGGGGGGTGAATCAATTATCAGTAAGTTTAATTCTTTTTACTTCATTAAGTTCAAAATACAACAAAGTAAATTCTTAATCAGATAACACAGTACACAACACACAATTTGATTATGAGGAAACCAAATGGTAAAAACCCCGATGGGAATTAGCACCCACAATGAACTATACTTGTTTATAGTAATCCCTATTAGAAGATATTTCAACCCTATTAGGAGTTGTACTTTACAATGCAATAAGTATAGTGACCTGGTTAAGGGTAGGACCCTGTTAGGAGTCTTTTACAAATAACCCTATTAGGGGTGGTGGACTCACTATCACAAAGCTCACTGCTTCAATGGTGAAGGCTACAACCTTCTATATAATAGATATGCACTATATCTGATGATGAACTGTAGAGTAGACCTGCTGTCTTGATCAGTTCCAGTGTATTACAATCTTTCACTTCTTCTTCACATAGACTCTTGATGAATGAACCACATCTTATACTCTGCTCTGTACATCTTCTGTCTCTTTTCATATCATTCACACTTAGCGTATCACAGCTGACTTTCTATAAGTATCTTCCTCAAGGTATAAGATCAAGGGACCTGTAAAACAACTCTTCATAACATCCTTGTCGGCTCTACTAAGCACGCAAGCATAATTACAACCGCACAAGTATAAACAAAATAGACACGATGCTTCACTAAGTCGGCCTCACCAAATTAACTCTAACTTTGCAATCTTCTTGAAACACATTTGGCACCTTTAGATAACTATCATCAACTCATAACTAATCATGAATATAAACACACATATCTTGAAGATAGGTGCAACTCAAGAAACACATTATATACGTCGACTCTAAATAGATACTCTTCCAGAACTGTAACTACCAATAACAGAATTACACAACTTAACTGAAACATCATATTTGGATCTGCGTGTATGAACATAACATAATAAACATGTCAACAACATGTATCTAACCACGCAAGTCTTCATGTCATCATTATGATAAGTACATACAGAAGCACTACTGTGTATTATATGTTGTCATCAATGACAAACATACAATCAATCAACTGCATAGAATCAAATCTCCAAAAATGTCCCCCTTTGACATTGATGGCAACATATGATATCAAAAACATCCTCTGTTCATGCTGTCCTCTTTCTTTTACAATCTTCTCAATATCCTCATCGAAGATTTCTCTATATTGCTACAGTTCCTCTGACTGTGTTTTTGTTCCATGTATATACTCCCCCAGAGTATATGCACCCCCTTAGTACATACTCCCCCTTACTATATACTCCCCCATTGACATCAATGGCAAAGGGTGCCATAAACAATTAGGCATAGGTAGGCACAGGTACTACTCCAGAAGTAGAGTAGTCAACCATTCATCAGTCACTTAATGATTGATGTTCTTGCTACTCCTTCTAAATAGACTCAGGAGAGGGAATTACTCCCAACTTCTCCTTGAGATACTCAAAATTATCCTTTGATAAGGGATTTGTGAAAATATCTGCCAACTGTTCTTTGGTGCTCACATAGTCCAATTTCACTTCTTTTTCTGCAACCTTTTCTCTTAGAAAATGGTACTTGATCTCTATGTGTTTTGTCTTTGCATGCATCACAGGGTTCTTAGAAATGTTGATAGTACTAGTGTTATCACAGTGACTAACAATAGGATAATCAACCTGAATGCCAAAGTATTTAACCATCTGCTTGATCCAAACCATGGTTGAACAATTCAGTGTTGCTGCAACATATTCAGCTTCTGTTGTTGACTGAGAAATACAGTTCTGATTCTTGCTTATCCAAGAAATCAACTTGTCTCCAAGAAATACTGCTCCTCCTAAAGTGCTCTCCCTATCATCAATACAACCTACCCAATCTACATATGTATACACATGAAGTTGTACATTCTATGATTTAGGATACCATAAACCATAGTCTATAGTTCCCTTTAGATATCTGAATATCCTCTTGATTTCCATTAGGTGATTCTGCTTGGGTTTAGCTGTAAATCTTCCAATAATGCCAACTGCATTAGATATGTTAGGTCTAGATTGAGTTAGATAAATGAGTTTACCAATCATAGATTTATACAATGTCTTATCAACTCCTGTGGAATCATCATCTTTTGAAAGCTTGCTTCTTGTTATCATGGGAGTACATACTGGCTTACAGTCTTCCATCTAGAAGGTCTTCACTATTTCCTTCATATATTTTGATTGATTAATGAATATACCTTTATCCATCTATTTTACATTTAGTCCCAAAAAGTATTTTATAGGACCAATCATGCTCATTTCAAATTTATTCTACATTTCTTTTGCAAATGCTGTACGGAGCTTGTCATCAGCTCCAAAGATAATGTCATCAAAAAATATGGCAACTAGCAGTAATCCATTAGTTGTCTCTCTTGTGAATAGGTTACAATCTGCTACTCCTTTTTTGAATCCAATCTTGGTAAGATAACCATCAAGTCTCTCATACCAAGCTCTTGGGGCCTGTTTGAGACAATAGAGTGCTTTCTTCAATCTGCATACCATGTCTGGTTCATCTGAAAGATTAAATCCTTCAGGCTGTTCTATGTAGACTTCTTCCTTCAAGTCTCCATTTAGAAAATCTGACTTTACATCCATTTGATAAACTTTACAGTCTTTGGATTTTGCATAGGCCAAGATAAATTTAATGGCTTCCAGTCTGCTCACAGGGGCAAATGTATCAGTGTAGTCTATTCCTTCTCTCTGCGCATATCCTTTACATACCAATCTTGCTTTGTTTCTTACTATTGTACCATCTTCAATCATCTTGTTTCTAAATACCCACTTTCTTCCAATCACATTTTTGTCACTGGGTCTAGGGACCAATTCCCATGTATCATTCTTGATTATCTGATCTAATTCTTCTTTCATTGGATTCTTCCAATTAGAATTATTACAAGCATCTTCAACACTTAAAGGTTCAATCTGTGAGAGTAAACATACCTCTTCATCCATTGCTAGACTTTTTGCTTTTGATCTAGTCAAAACACTGCTTCTCTGATCTCTAATGATATCATCTTTAGAGTGGTATCTAGATGTGAATTTTGAAACCTTAGGTGTGACTTCTTCTTCTATAATCTGTGATTCTTCTCTGCTTGATTCAGGGTCATTGCATGAGACATCAATGCAATCAAACATTTCTTCAATAATAGTATTTTTTCTGCTAGGACTGGGTTCATCTTCAATCATAGGTTCATATTCATAGTATCTCTCTTGAACTATAAAATTCTCAGCAATTTTTACATGAGCACTTTCAATTATCTTTTTCAATCTCAAATTGAAACATCTATATGCTTTGCTTTTTGTAGAGTAACCAAGAAAAATACCTTCATCACTCCTAGCATCAATCTTACCAACGCCATCATCTCTCTTGATGTAGCACTTGCTGCCAAATATTCTAAAATACTTTATTGTAGGTACATTACCAAACCAAAGTTCATAGGGTGTCTTATTTGTTCCTGGCCTCAATTGAGTTATGTTGATAGTATAGACTACTGTATTTACTGCATCTCTCCAATATGTATGCGCAACTTTTCCTTCAATCATCATAGTGCATGATGTATCAAGTATAACCGTGTTTCTCTTTTCTGCTATCCCATTCTACTATGGGGTTCTGGGTATGCTCAACTGTCTTTTAATTCCATGTTCTTCACAATAGTCATAAAACTAATCAGAGGTGAACTCTCCTCCTCTATCTGATCTCAGACATTTCAGTTTTAATCTGGATTCATTCTCAACCTTAGCTTTGAATATTTTGAACTTCTCAAAGGCTTCAGATTTATCTTTTAAGAATGCAACCCGCATCATCCTAGAAAAATCATCAACAAACAAAATGAAATACCTCTCTCCGTAGTATGATCTTGTTTGGGTAGGACCACATAAATCTATATGCACTAAGTCCAATTTGTTTTCAACTGAGTTCTTCTTGCTTCTAAGGGAACTCCTTACATGCTTTCCCATAACACATTCCCTACATATTGTGTCAATTGGCCTTGCAATACTAGGAAGGTCTCTGACTGTCTTGACATTACTTTTATTTACTATGTTATCAAAATTGATATGACAGTCTTTTGTGCCATAACCAACTGTCATCCACTTTTGCAACAAAACAACTTACATCAAAATTGAGTTGAAAAACGTTACCTTTTGTTTTGGAGCCTGATGTAATCATGTCTCCATCCTTGTTTTTAATGATGCATTTTTTGTCTTTGAACTCCAAATGATAACCTTTGTCAAGTAGCTGTCCAACACTTAGCAAGTTATGATGTAATCCATCAACATATAGAACATCATTTGTCTTGTTCTTTCCATCCAAGGTGATAGAAACTCTGCCTATGATAGGTTTAGGAGTGTTATCTCCAAATCTAACCATACCACCTTTGTATTTGTCTAAATGAGCAAATTTGTCTTTTTCACCTATCATATGATGAGAGCATCCACTGTCAATGATCCAATCAGTTCTGATGTCAGCTTTGGAAATTAGGGCTAACTCTTGTTCTTCCTTTTCATCTATAATGTCGATTTCCTCGAGCATCCTTTCCATGTCTCTAAGGGAAATGAATCCAATTTCATATTCTCCTGAATCTTCATCAGTTATACCTTCTTCAGCATGATAACATTCCTTCTTATATTTAGGTTTGTAATCAGATCTGAACTTCTTGACTCTTGTGGGACACTTAGATGCAAAGTGACCAATTTTTTTGTATGAAAAACATTTGAATGGAAGGTATCCTTCATATTTTCCTTTTTCTTTATTTTCTCTTTTAGCAATCATAGCAATGATTTCTTCTAGTTCTTTATCAACTTCTTCTTTCTTATTATGACTGGAGATGTGTAAGGATTTCTTACCATGGACTGAAGCTTTGAAAGCTGTTTCACTTTTAGGTTCAGTCTTCAATCTTGATATCTCAAATGCAGAGATTTTGCTGATCAAAATTTCTCTCTTTAAGTCTTGTGAGAATTGCATGGTTTCCTCTAGAATACTTATCTTGTTTTCATAGTCTGATGTTAAATTAGTTAGTAGCTTGTCCATTATATCTTCTTTTGATATTTCTCCACCATTGTTTCTGATTCCAGAGACTACTTCATTTATCCTTTGATTGTAAGCTCTAATGTTCTCTTCAGGTAACATCTCAAGACTGTTGTATTTCTTTTTCCATGTCTTCCTACGTGCATTCTTTGCTTGAATATCTCCTTCAAGCATATCTTCTAAATACTTCCATATGGTGTATGCTCTGTCAATTTTCTTGATCTCAGAAAATTCACTGTCGGATAAAGTGCTGATTATGGCTTCTTTAGCAATTGCATTATTGGTAAATGTTTCCTTTTGTCTATTAGTAGCATCATCCTTTGTAAGGTCTTTCAGAGATGGAATTACAACTTCTTGTGTAGCAATTTCAAAGATCTCAAAGCCAACACACTGTAGATGTGTTATCACTTTGTTTTTCCAATCCAGATAATTTTCTCCATCGAACTTAGGGCTCTCCTTTCTGAAGTAAGACATCTGATCTACCTTAAGCTATTAGGATTTTTCTCCAAGGCACTTGGCTCTGATACCAATTGTTATAATAGTCCCAAAGGATAACTGAGAGGGGGGGGGGGGGGGAANATAATAGTCCCAAAGGATAACTGAGAGGGGGGGGGGGGGTGAATCAGTTATAAGTAACTTTAATTCTTTTTACTTCCTTAACTTCATAATACAAAAAGTAAATGATTAATTAGATAACACGGTACACAACACACAATTTGATTATAGGGAAACCAAATGGTAAAAACACTGGTGGGAATTAGCACCCATAATGAACTATACTTTTTTATAGTAATCCCTGTTAGATGATATTTCAACCCTGTTAGGAGTTTTAATTTACAATGCAATAAGTATAGTGACCTAGTTAAGGGTCGAACCCTATTAGGAGTCTTTTACAAATAACCCTGTTAGGGGTGGTGGACTCACTATCCAAAAACTCACTGCTTCAATGGTGAAGGCTACAACCTTCTATATAATAGATATGCACTATATCTGATGATGAACTATAGAGTAGACCTGCTATCTTGATCAGTTCCAGTGTATTACAATCTTTCACTTCTTCTTCACATAGACTCTTGATAAATGAACCACATCTTATATTCTGCTTTGTACATCTTCTGTCTCTTTTCGTATCATTCACACTTAGCATATCACAAATGAATTGCTATAAGTATCTTACTCAAGGTATAAGATCAAGGGACTTGTAAGACAACTTTTCATAACATCCTTGTCGGCTCTACTAAGCACACAAGAATAATTACAACCACACAAGTATAAACTGAATAGACGTGACGCTTCACTAAGTCGGCCTCACCAAATTAACTCTAACTTTGCAATCTTCTTGAAACACATTTGGTGCCTTTAGATAACTATAATAAACTCATAACTAATCATGAATATACACACACATATCTTGAAGATAGGCACAACTCAAGAAACACGTTACATACATCGGCTTTGAGCAGGTACTCTTCCAGAACTGTAACTGCCAATAACAGAATTACAAAACTTAACTGAAACATCATATTTGGATCTGTGTGTATGAACATAACATAATAAACATGTCAAAAACATGTATCTAACCACACAAGTCTTCAGGTCATCATTCTGATAAGTACATACTGAATCACTACTGTGTATTATATGTTGTCATCAATGACAAACATATAATCAATCAACTGCAAAGAATCAAATCTCCAACACTGGGGACAATCTTGTGAAAGATATCAATCTAACTATTGTCTGTGCGATCTAACGTAGATATTGGGGACTAAGATTCATTCTGGAGATAGTCCCAAAACCTCTCTTGACTATCTTTTTAATGGAAGTTATCGGGGCATTCTAACCTTGACTCCTGAAGGTTGAGCTTTGTTCTGGGGACAGTCTTTGAAAGATGTCAATCTATTAGGTATCAGGGCATTCTAACCTAGATCCCTGAGGATCAAGCTTCATTCTAGAGATGATGCTCAAAAACTCTACTTGACCGGTGTCTCAGCAATCTAACCTAGACTTCAGAGAGTCAAGCTCTGTCCTGGAGATGGCTTTGAAATCCATAGTGGGCGCTAGAAATGTATGTGGTAAAATTGGCCTTGTTATTCAACCATACATTCAACATAGTCCTTGTTCATTAGCCACATATAGAAGTGAATATGATTTATTCACCCTGCATGCCTGTATGATTCGACCTATTGCTTTCTATCTAGATGGAATTCTAAAATAGCTCTCAGAATGAGAGTCTCACAACCATAGACCAATCTAATAATTAATTATTTTTCTCCATGAATGTAATGCAGATGCAAGATTATTCTAAGAATTGAAAGATGCAAGATTAATCTAAGAAATGATTTCAATGCAATTATTTTAAGAAATTGAAATTATTCTATTGCAAATGAGATCTTTTAACTAAGAAATGAGATGATAAAATGTAGCAACAATTTAGTATTCTAACAATGCATATTTTCTCCAGGGGTTTTGAATGAGGAATGAGAGTTCTTTTATAGACTCAGAAGTGATCAGAATAGAAAGTTTCCTTCTTGAAATAAAACAAATAGAAAAGCCAGTTTAAAATAGAAAGCTTTCTTTAAAAGAAAACAATAAATTGTTTTCCCTTTGCTTTAACTATTTTCTTTCTTTGATTTTAACT
>MU224637.1:1235279-1249231 GCA_018584345.1 Thuja plicata | reverse complement strand
CAATTATTTGAATAATTAAATTCAATTATTGAAATGAGGATATTTATTTAATAATTAAATATTATTTAATTCCTTTTTATGTGTTTTAGCTAAAAGGGGTGAATTTAATTTAATTAAAGTGCTAGGAGTTTATAATTAAATTAATTCAGTCATAGGGTTTGTTTAGCCAATAGATATTTAGGAATTAAATATAATGTTATGATTAATGCAGATTTAGGATTTTCTACATTTGACACTCAAGTCGAGTAGAGTCAATCAAAAATCAGAATTACCTAGTACAATAGGAATTTGATGATTTAGAAGAATGACAAATGCAACAAAATTGGTTAGGGTTGCAAGATGCCAATTTTGGGGTGTTACAGGATCAGATCAAGATCAAGGGCTATCTCCAGATCTCTAGAAGTAACCAGAGTTAGCAGGATCATTATGAGATTCAGAGATACACTAGTCTCCAAGTCTCCATATAAACCAAAGGTTAAAGATGAGTTAAATTTGATTTTATTCAGAGATTTAGAGATCAAGGGCTTGTCTCTAAGTCTCCACATAAACTGAGGGTTAGTGAAATGATTCAAAGATCTAGAGGTAAGCTTGTATCCCAATCTCCAGATCAGCCTGGGCTTAAGGATGAGTTCATGTTGAGTTTATTAAGAGATTCAGAGATCAAAGGCGTGTCTCCAAGTCTCCATATAAACCCAGGGTCAGTGAAATGATTCAGAGATCTAGAGGTAAGCTTGTCTCCCAATCTCTAGATGAACTTGAGGTTAAGGGTGAGTTAAGTTTGAGTTTATTCAGAGATTCAGAGATTAAAGGCTGTCTCCAAGTCTCCAGATCTAATCAGGGTCAAGGAAAGTACTTAGAGATCTACAGATAGATTAGTCTCCTAATCTCCAGATCGAATCATGATTCAAGTTGAGTTCATTCATAGATCTAGAGATAAAGCTTGTCTCCATGTCTCCAGATAAACCCAAGGTCAAGAAAATGATTTAGAGATCTAGAGATAAAGGAAATCTCCCAATCTCCAGATAAACCCAAGGTCAAGAAGCTCATTCAAAGATTAGGAGGTAAAGGAAGTATCTGAATCTCCAAATGAACCCAGGTAGACTTGAGATCAAACCAGCACATGACAAGTGGCAGATTTGGGTGAGTTCTGGGTAGAATATGCATAAAAGAGAGAAAATACAAGATAAAAGTACAGGGATAAATATATAAAGTGCAGGACTAATAAAAGAGATAAAATACTATAGTTTAAAGACAAATATCAAAGATTAAATGGAGATGTAGGATTTAAATCTACACAGTATTATAATGTTTTTAAAAGATTGTAAATGTATTTATTTTCAAAACATGAAGGAGCATTCACGAGAGGCAATTTCCAAGGGCAGAATGAAATTAGATTTCAAAGGTGATCTTGGAATATTTTCAGATTTTGAAGAGGCAAGTGGAATAAAGTTTGTTAGAAAAAATGATTGTAGTTCAAAGGCATTTCAAAGGGGAGAAATCAAATCAAATTTTTGGAGGAAACAAGATATTTGCAGAAGTTTCTTGAAAACAGACAGGTGTCAGTTAGGGTTAATTTTGGTTTTCCCTTTCTCTATATCTTATGTCTTCTCCATTGTTACAAGGATGGTGAAATTAATGGTACTGGGAAGTTTTATGATTCAGAGTCTATTTTCAAAGCTTTTGTCAATGTGAATGTATTGAAATAGAGGGATTTCAATGAGAATACAGTAGGAATTCCTTTTGCATATCTATGATGTGTTCATGTGCTTGTATTTGAATTGTTGTGTATTAAATATGTAAGGCATTTTAAATACACTGGTTATAAGGTAACTATGAGATTATTTTTAAGTTTCTTTCAAGGAGAGTAAGTCTTAAGGGTAGTTTCAGAGAGTTCTAGACTTTCATAAGAATTTGATTCATAGATATGGGAATGAGAGGGTGACTTGTAAGGAATTTCATATGGGTTATGAGTGTGTTATTATTAATAAGTTTTTGTGGATATATCTTCTTTTAACTCTTTTCCCAATGAATAAGGCATTGGTCTCTACTGGTCTAGCAGTGATCATCATCAATCCATCTAAGTCTGGAACTCAAAGAGAAGAAGGATGAAAATCCTTAATCCACTGTCTGATTTATTGGGAAACAATAAGTCAAGAGGTACCACCCGCCTGAGACAATGGATCTTGAAGAATAAGGAGGATCAAATCCTCATAAATTAGTCATTTTACTTGCAATAATAATGAGTTGGGAGTCATAGAGTCAAGCATTGGTGCTTCATATAGATTCTGCAAGAAAAAATGCTAACACTATCTATACAATGTAGCATCAACAAGTGGCGTGGAACACTTAGCCTCAAGCTTGACACGTGAAAGAAAGGGTGTAGGTGCAAGCTTGAAATTAACCATGAAAAATAAAGCAAGTAAGTCAAGAGCATACTTGGGCTGAGAAAATGCGATCCTTGTTGAGGACTGTGTGATCTCAATACCAAGAAAGTAGCATAGTAATCCCAAGTTTGTCATAGAAAACATGTCCTGTAAAGAAGACTTGACATTGTCGATGATGGATTAAGTGCTCCCTATAATGTTAAATTCATCTACATAGAGCACATGTATCAAGTGTGGGTCATCTTTTTGAAAAATTTTGACATTAAGATTTGAATGACACTTGGTGAACCCCACTGAGAGAAGAAAGGAATCCATCTTGGCATACCAAGCCCTAGGGGCATGTTTGAGGCCATATATAGAATTACTCAATCTGGAAACCAAAGAAGTATCATGTATGAATCCTCATGGCTACTCCATATAAATCTCCTCATGGAGATCCCCATGTAGAAATTCACTCTTCACATCCATCCGATGTACAACCCAACCATGAGTTGAAACGATAGCAAGTGTCAAACGAATGGATTTCATCTTGGCTACGACTATAAAGGTCTTAGTATAGTCAACACCAGGAACTTATGAGAAAACTTTTGCAACAAGTCTAGCCTTATACTTATTCACACTTCCCTCCACTTCAAACTTATTCCGATATATCCACTTACATTGAAGACTCTTTCTTCCCCTAGGAAGAAGAAGTAAATCCCATGAAAGATTCCTCATCAAAGAATTATACTCTTCCTCCATGGTTAAGTCCCACTCAAAAAATCTTGATGCTTAATGAAATGAATGTGGATCTAAATTAATTTCAATGTAAGCATGTGGTAATGAATTATATTGTGACCTTGTCCTTTGAGTGCGTGAAGAATCCCCCATAAGTGAACCTATTGAATCAAGAGTATACTAAGAAAAATGACGTCTAGTAGAAGAAGATGAAGAAGTATCCTCAATTGTAACTTGAACCTACAAAGGTGGAAGCTTGCATGTCAGGGTTGAAGGCATATCATCATCTGAATCACTATCATCACTATCAATTTCCACTATGGAGGAAGGAAGAGGAGTTGAAGAGGTAAAGCTAGGACAAATTTCCTCAAAGTGAAGACTCTTTTCTAAGAAAATTTCTTGTGTCCATGGATCCAAAAATTTGAATGCCTTAACACTTTCAGGATAGCCAAAAAATATGCAAGGCCTACTTTGAGGTTCCAATGCCTTGCATTTTTTTGGATGCATGCATGCCCAAGCTAGACAACCAAATACTTTGAATTTTTTCACAACTGGTTTTCTACCACACCAAGCCTCAAAAAGGAGTGATTCAATCAAAGGATTTTTGAGGAATTCTATTTTGGATGTGATTGACACAACTTATAGCTTTACCCCAAAAATTTGGATCAAGAGACTTAGAATGAATGATGTAGCTATCCATTTCCTTAAGAGTTCTATAATTCCTTTATACAACATCATTATGTTGTGGAGTGTATGTAACTAAATGCTGGAGATTAGTCCCCTCAAGTGTGCAAAAGTCTATAATTCTTGATTTCACATATTCCTTTGATTATCTATCTGTAGAATCTTGGTGGATTTCCTTGATTACTTCTCAATATGAGCCTTGAAGGTGATAAACTTGTCAAATACTTCACTCTTGCGACCAAGAAATTAGACCCATGTGTAGCTTGAAAATTCATCAATGAAGGTGAGGATATAGCGAGACTTGCCAAATGATGGAACTGGAAAGGGGCTTGGTACATCACTAAGAACCAAATCAAGAAAAAATGATGCTCTCTAAGACTTCCCTTTATCAAAATTATCTTCAAGATGCTCGGCCAATGGATAACCTGAACATACACTGTCTAAAAACTTGACAATAGGGTGACCTTTGATGATGTTTTTGTTGCTAAGCTGCCGAAGGTAGCAGTAGTTGAGATGTCCAAACTGGTCATACCATAATTTACTTTGTGAATTCAAATGTGTCAACAGGGCATGTGAAGAAGACTTAGGCACAAAGTGGGAGAAAGAATAAAACCTTGTGTCATGATTATCCTTTCCCACTGCAACCAAAGAACCATCCTTAATATTTTTCACCACAAATAAATCATGAAGGAAATTAAATTTATTTCCACCTCCATAGTGAGTGATTTGGTAAATTCAAAAGATATTGGTGCTTAAGTTAGGAACATAGAGAAATTTTTTGAAATCTCCATTTTCTATATCAACTTGTCCTTTCCCTCCAACTTCCACTTGTGTATCATCCCCTACAAAAATGTGAGGTATCTTAGATGGTTGCAAAGAAGAAAATTTCTACTTTGAAGAACCCCTATGATGATTGGAACCCAATTCAAGTATCATTCCTTTGAAGAAATTTTTTTTGCAACAAATTCTTTCCCTTTTCCTTTTGAAGTTGAAGGAGTTGAATCCTTTCCTTTGTAGGCATTTGGAAAATCAATATTATTACTCTTGAGTAAGTTTTTTCAACTCATCAAATTCCTTCTTGTGGAAATACTGTTCATCATGATTTGGTTTCTTTCAATATGCACAAATTAGTATATCCTTCTTAGAATTGCTTCCCTTCTTGTTGGAAGAATAATTTCCTTTTTGTGGGGAGGAAGGTCCAATTCTGATTTGGCCTTCCACTGGTTTTGCTTCTTTCTGTAACCTTTTCCATCTTGATTCCTTTGATTCCGATTATTAGCCACCAATGTCTTAGACTTTGAAGACTTTATAATCCCCATACTCATTAATTGTTATTTTTCTAACATCAACATTTCTACAAATGACTCAAATGAAGGTGTAGTGAAGGCACTTCCCATGGTCAACTTGTGAGTATTGTAACTTGAAAAAATGACCACATATTCTGAAGGAAGATTGTTCAACATATGATGAATCAACTATGAGTCCTTCATGGTAATACTAAAATCCTTAAGTTATGCTCTAAGATCATTGGCTTTGTTGATTAAATCTTGAATTGTGTCAAAGTTCTTAGGATTCAAGGTGAGAATATTTGTTTGAATTGTGAATCTGTTATCCTCATCCACGTTACCATACAAACCTTCAAGTTTATCCCAAGCTTCCTTAATATCCTCAAGGGGTGAAATGTGAAACATGAGCTCTTAGGTAACACATTGTCTCACAATTCCTAAAGACATAGAGTTTTTGTTTTTCCAATCATTTTTTTCATTATCATCCACATTAGGACCAGTGGGTTCTTTAATTGTACCATCCACATAATTATTTAAACCTTTTACATTAACATGCTCCATAATTTATCTTTCCATATTGCATAGTTATGTGGAGTTAATATTGGAGATTTAGGTGAACCCATAATGAAAAAATGAAAAAGAGATCAAGAGACAAAGAAACATAATCACACAAGATACCCCCCCAATCACCCCCCCTCCCGCCTAAAAGAGTGATGATTTTGGCACTTTATATAAAGTGCATGTATAATTGCCACTTTCCAATCAAGAGATAAGTGAAATTTTGATTTTGATATTTACAATTACCTTATTGAGGCCAAATCAAACTAAAAATAATATTTCTAAAGATCAAAATCAAATCCTAGCATTACAATGACCATAAAGGCCAAAAAAAGCCTTAGATCTGAAAGTGATATTTTTTCCTACAGTGGCTACAAACTAGTTGAAGATCTGACAAGTAGACAAAAAATTATGTACTTTGAAAAAATAATGACATCTGAAAATGTGTTTGTATGAGCCTGAACAAAGCCTCTAAAGTTGCAAAACTGACGATGTGACTAAAGCCAAGGATGCTGAAATCTATGTTTGCTGACATGTTTCCATAGTAAAATGTGAAAAATAAAATATGTGGTTATTTTAAAACTCTAGAAGGATACTAGTAAATCAATAGAGGCCATTGTGCTCTAGATAATGAGAGAATGCAAATTGGATAAATAGATAATGAGAGAATGCAAATTGGATAAAAATTATGAGCTTTCAAAAAAAAGTTTAGTACAACAATGCAAATAGAAATTATATTTGGATAATGATGTAACATATAGGGCAATTTTATTGAAGAGCCTCCAAATTAGATAGTGTAAGGGATGAAGATTATAAATAATGTCGGGACGCTTTCAAATGTGTTCATTCATTTACCTACTATAAAGAATTCCACATTTTTCATTGAGAATGCAATATTTTTGAAGCCTTTATGAAAAGGTAATATGAATTTACAATTCAAGATAATCTATAAGAATTCATTATTGAATAGGATTTTAGATTTACAAATTAACGTGCTAATAATATGAATGAATGTGTGACAATTTGTTAACATTGATTTTGTACACATGACTTAGGTTACAAAAATGATGCCCATAATTACGTCAAAGGTGTTCCCTATATGAGGTTAACCATCTAACTTTTAGAATAAAAGGTTCATAGTAATTCAAAAATATACAATACAATTAAAATAATCTTGTATGACAAAATTTTGTGACATTTCTATCAGGGTTCAACTGTGTAGTTTTTTTAGTCAAGCTCATTGACCCATGTTTAATGAGTAGTGGTTCACATGAGCCAATCTCTCATGAGAATGAATGGAACACTTATAAATAATTACATCTTGGTGATGCTCATAGAGGTTAAGCACCAAGACTTCCTAGGAGGTCACCCATCTCAATACTACTCCAAATCGAGCACACTTAACTACAAAGTTTCCTCCATATTTAAACCCTCTCCGCTTGCAAATGAGATTACAAGAAGAGTGGGTTTAACCATGGAGGAAACTCCATAGTTCAATGCCCTCATGCTGGACTAGTACTGGGATGGGTGACCTCCTGGAAAGTCCTGATTCTTCACCTCTGTGAGCATCATCTAGATGAAATGAGTTCTAAGTATTCCATTCATTCTCAAGAGATATGGTTTCATGTGAACCCCTACTCATGAAACATGGGTCAATGAGTTTGACTCAAAAAGATACGCAACTAAATCCTGGTAGCAATATCACAATTTGACTTTCTATGGAAAAATATCTTCTACTTGTTAAAATTTTATCATTTAATGTGTTGTATTTTCATTCGCCATATTCCTTTTTTTGAATTTTTCACCACTTTTTCATGTTTTTATTCACACATTTTATTTGAGCATAATTATTCTTACAATAATGATAAAGATTAGTAAACATCATTTGTTGTCGTGGCCTTGTCGCGTAGGGGTTTTAGAATTATATAATTTTAACATATCTATAAAAAAGTGGCAAGAATATTAAAAGAGAAAGATACAAAGGTTAAAACATTAGATATCATTGATAATTGTATATAATATTATATAAAAAATTATTTAACATAATTCTACAAGGAAAACCCAATGGGAGAAAAACCTCGTTCCAAAAAAGAGATAAGATGCAATGACATGTATACTGAAGAAGAAGAGTGATAGATAGAGGACTCATGATAACCCCCAAGGAATACTTCTACCATAATGTAAAATATGTTCTCCGCATAGTAGAGAGAGTAGAGAAGATCAAATGACTCCCCTAGAAGATATGAAGTGATGAATTCCATGTAGTGCTGGTAGATGCTCGACACTAGATGCTAAATAAGATCCATGAACGTTGAACAACATTCCTCCCCTTGGTAAGACAAAAACCATAAATGTGTGCAAGATTACTTCCCATTCTAGATAGGAATATGTAGGAAGCAAGATGACTATCTCTAAATGTTGCACATAACCCAAAGACTAAAATAATGTCAGTGATGCCTTCGAATGATTCTCAAAGATATCAAAGTCAATGCTGAAGCATGATGGATCATGTACCATGAAAGATTCTAGAATAGGGACCATGGATGTATGGTCACGTCTGTACCAATGTGATACTGCTGCAGATGAAGATAATTGAGTTGGATACCATAATTCATGAATGTCTGCACAATTTGTCATGATAGGAGCTGATGTAGGAAAAGTAAGAGCAATATCCAAAGATGGAAATGGTGATACAACTTCATCAAAATTATCATCAAATAGAGGACGAATGTCTTCATTTCTATCATCCAAATCTATAAGAAGGGACTCTAGAAATAATGCTTCTATGTCTGGTAGATATGCATCCCAATGTGGTGGATCTAGTATGACAATAGCAAATACTTGATGCAAAGAATTTGTGGAACATATGAATGAGTGAAAAATAGATTCATATGTAGAAACAAGTGATGGTGTCCCAGTAGATGGACAAGTATGTCTAGATCTAGTGTTTCTATATGTGTTGGAGAATCAGGTAAGGCAATACCATGATTGAGAAGAATT
This sequence comes from Thuja plicata, assembly GCA_018584345.1. Lineage (NCBI taxonomy): Eukaryota > Viridiplantae > Streptophyta > Pinopsida > Cupressales > Cupressaceae > Thuja > Thuja plicata. The sequence continues at coordinate 1,240,602 of MU224637.1, read as the reverse complement.
TGTTGCATTTCTTCGAACCTTTACCAAGTGAATCTCCTTATCCCCACTATATTTTTCAAATGATAAGGTACCAGATCATCGATAAATGAAAATAATACATATGGTCATCTACCTAACTAAGAGTAAAATATTCTCTTAAGGGCAAGGGAAAGCTAACAGAAAAAGATTCTCTTAAGGGGAAGGGAAAGTTATGAGAAAAATATTATGGACTAAAAGTTAGGCTTAGGGTTAGGGGAAAAGTATGAGTAGTCATTTAAATTTTAACAGTCAAGTATTCTATGTGTATTTGAATTTTTAATTACTAATTTTATAGAAATAAACAAATATAAGAACAAAAAAATATAATATCAATAATAGTCATCTATTTATACTTCTACTAATCGATATTATTGAAGGGGAATATTTTTGCATAAGTATTGACATTTTTTTTAAGAAGAATGGGAAATTTGTGAATGAGTATTGGCAATTTTTGAAGTAGCTAAAATGCATGATTATTGGGGGATATATCGAGAAACAAATTGAAATCACCACTTTTTGACCTTTTGGCGATTCTGAAGCATTGTTACTACCCAAAAGCCGAAAAAAATATTTTTAAAACATATACGTCGCATACAGAGAAAACAAAAAAATCACAATATCTGATATATAGTTTAGGCACTTAGATGTCCAAAGTTAGTTGTATTAGTTGTTGGTATACTTCCCCTAACTAGTAGATAAGTCAATCATTATGATAATAACAATCTACAAGAATTTTCCTAAGGAAATGCAACAATATGCAAAGATCTAGAAGCTCAATGAATAGCACAAATAAGAGAGATAAAATGATATGATCCTTAATTGAATGGGTTCAATAATGATCAACAATAAAATGTTAATGGGTGTAAACAATGTAGATGTGTCTAAATATATAAGCAATGCATGATAACTAGGAGATATGCAAGAGATAAGCTATCACCCACACTAAGTGACATCACATGTCCACCAAAGGTGGATCATCCTCCATTGTACAATGAAGTATGTGCAACAATGTGAGGATGATAATGTGATAAGAGCACTAAAGGTGGATCTCACACATGAAGTGGAAAGCGATAACAACTATCACCGCCTAAAGTGGAATTCTTGTACACCATGTGCTAAAATAGGATGCAGACTCCTAGGCATCTACAATGCAAAATACTATGTAATGAATTATCCTAAGTAAGCTTAAGTAAGCATAATTAGAATTAATTAATTACACTAATACCCACCCTTAAGTGTTGTGTGTGTATTTTTTGGATCTGTTAGCTGCAACACAACACTTCAATAAGTCATTGCATTAGTGAAATAACATGAAAAATAAGTTAGAATGCATATTGATCACTAAAATTGACCTATTTCTCCCTATCTAAGAAGAGTTTGAAGAATGCTATAATTTTCCCTCAGATTATGCATTAAGCAGTGACATATCATGCTTAGAATGGAAGATTTAAATGATTTAAGCTAAAATACTCAAGAAATGTTCATTTTAAAGCTCCAAATGAAAGATTATGACAATTTCTAAGAAAGATGAGCTAAAATGCATTAAGATCTATGAGAATATGAGTAGCATAAGTTTGCAATTGAATTCTAAGATTATGGGCCCATTGAGCTCAAAATTCATTCCATTTATAGAGGAGTTTGAGGAATGAGAGGTCACGATTGAAAGTTTGAAGAGTGGTGGAGATTGAATCTTTGGTGATCCAAGTGATTTAACTCTCATTGGCTAGGGATTTGACTTTCCCTTTTGCAAATAAGAAGTTGTAATTAGGATTTATTTAATTCCTTTTAATTAATGACTTTAGCCATGTATTTGATTGTTTTTGATTTAATTGAATTGATTTGACTTAATTGGCTAAGGCAATTAATGTAATTTAGTGATTAGATCACTTAGGAGATTAAATTTGATTTAAATGAATTATGTTAATTAATTGAAGAATTGTCATGACATAATTAGGGGTATGATCACACTTAGGGTAAATAGGGTCTATGGTCAGAGCAGACCAAATTAGGGTGGTTACATTTTCCCCTATTTGGATTGATGTGCGAGTAGCGCATTGATTCACAGAAAGTTTTGATGTTGACTTCAAAAAGTTTGAGAATTCTGCACGTGATTTGAAAAAAATGTCTAATGAGATCAATCTCGCACTTGATTGAACTTAGACTGATAGTATTAACTTTGAACTTGATCAAACAAAGGTCAATAAAATAAAGATCTTAAAGATACCAATTTTGAACTTGATTGCCAAAAGAGAATTGATAATACTGACGCCGAACTTGATCAAGTGAAGGTCAGTACAAAGCTTCAAGGAGCTTAATAAGAATATTTACAATAAGAATAAATAAGATATCTAGCTTATGAGAACCAAATATTTCTATCCAAGAGTCTCGACTTAGCAAGGGAAACTACCATGACCCTAGTCTTTTGATTATAAAGTCATTTTAATGCTTTGTAAGCAACAATTTGAATGATTTACGTGTGGTCATGCCCCCTCAGGAATGAAATCAAAGGAAAAAGAATAAAATCCCTCTTTATAATGATATACCACTTGAATTGATTGATTGAATCAAGAAAGAATCAATTAGAAGAAATGAAGAAGCGAAGGTGTGTTTAGAGAAAACACAATTTTACCAAGTTAAACACGTGAAAATGTGAGTTTTGAGTCTGATAAAATGATGTATGACCAAGATTTGTATGAACAATGTGCAATTTTATGATAGAGAACCTAAAAAACTGATTGCATAAATCTTGCAAATCATTTTCGGAACATGTATAACAATTTTGCATTTTTGGGAAGTTGTCACAAAATGTGTACTATGCTATTGAAAACATCGTCTATGCGTTCGATTTTGTTTCTGATAGATCAGAAAAGAACAAAATTGAATTTTGATATTCTGGGAGGAGTTCTGGAGCTTCTAAATAATTCAAAAAGTGCAATATATATCCCAACATTCACCTTTTACCCATTCATTTTCACTTTTGTCTTTAGTAATTGTAGAGCTCTATAGAGAAGATGGTGGTCCCCATGCATAAACATTGATTCAAGCTCGCCGTTGACATTAGCGCTCGACCGATTACGCACCTTTGGTAAGTACATGAAAACCTACCTTTCCATGTTTTCAATTTTCATTTTTGTTGATTGTTGCAATAGTTATGTACCTTTTAATTTTGCATCGCATCTTGCATAAGGGACTGTGTCCGGTTAATCCGGCGTCGCATCCCATTTTTTCCAAAATCCCGTGTCGTATCATGTTAGTTTGGGATCACACCCTGTTAGGTAGTTTTGTCATTGCATAGGGTAATTTTGTTCAATTTTTTAATTTTCTTTTGTCCTATGGAAACATGATGGCACCCCGCAACCCATGTCACATCCTGTGAAAATAGGCTCACTTCCTGTATGCCCCATCACATCTTGGAAATATTGTATGAGATCCTGTAAAAAGGATCACAACCTGTAAAAATAGAGTTGTTTCTGGTTTAGGAGTTAGGTTTTCTCTTTTTTTGACTATATTTCTCTTTCAAAAGGCCAACAATACTTATTTGATAGCTTTTCTACATATTTTCCTTAGTAAAAAGATTGAATTGAACCCATATGTTCTTTCTTGTAGATAGACAAACTTTGAGGTAGTTTCATTCTGAGGTCCCTATCTAGGCTGGGTCCTTGCATTATCATGTTCATTGATAGATCTGGAGGGCTCCAACTCATAGCTCAAGTAGGTTTATCTTCTTTGATAGATTTACCCGATATCAGGGTGAATCGAGGGTTATTCATTTCACTTGCCAAGATATAGCATTCGAGGCATAACATCTTTCATCTCCCGATCGGCGAGATGATAGTCACACCTGAGGATGTGTGGCAGATCTTACAGATTCTATTTATGGGTCGAGAGGTATAGTTCAAGTCTCGGTCTGCTATAGCCATTAAATCAGCTCGGAGGCTCTTCAGAGATGATTCCATAGATCATCGTTATCTTACATGGGATTATATGTATGATCAATATGATTGATTACCTATATATTTGGCTAGATTGATTAGAGGCATCCTCATTCTTTATAGGGGACAATATGGTTTTATGCGTGGCTGGGTCGATACTCTGGAGTAGATGATTAGATCATCTCGCAGATTCTCTTAGGGTAGCTATATATTGACACACATATATAAAGAGCTTCATGAGATCGTTTATCAGTATTCCCATAGCATGACTGTAGGGATCTTAGTTTTGCAGATCTGGGCCTAGGAGCATATCCCTGTGACATGACCGATTGTTGACAGGTAGTGAGCAGTACAATAGCCTTATGTATATATGTACTCTGGATTTATTCAACAACCCCATCTGGGCAAGGTTGAGTATCGACACTGATTATTTGATGACATGACAACTGTGATATTGAATCCATACCTTGGTTGTGAGGAGTGGGGTTCAGATAGGCGACATATGCCATACTTTTTTTAGAGAAGGTATTTGATTGGCCAGACCAGATACATTATTGAGAGGTTCTTGGTTACATGTGTGTTGAGGCAATATGGCCGAGTATAGGGTAGATGTTAGGATGTATTAGTATATGCCCGGATCAAAGATGAGAAGCCATAGTGGGAAGCTAGATTGGTATACGAGACCGCTCAGCTGGAGATCAGTTAGATGGTTGCTGTAGGATGGGACCTTCTTCATGATGTTGCTGATGTAGGTTGTTTTGATGGGTATCTTTCCCATATGTTACCGTATTAATTCCCAAGATTCATAACTCTAGATGAGGAAGTTCCTCATATAGAAGACCCTTTAGATTATGATCTAGCTGATGACAGACCTATCAGAGGTTGTGATGCAGGAGCATCCTGGGTGTAAGGGCAATCTTGCATCACCCAAAAATATGTGTTTTTCTATTCAATAAGGTCTATTTTGTACAAAGCTGCTATTTTTGGAAACTTACTATTTTTAGTAAGTTGGTCGTTTGAACTCAGAATGTTCTAATTTTCCAGGTGAAGGTTCATCTTAGTCATATAAGAATTCCAGTTGAATTTCATTGCTAGATCATCTGTATTGGTGAAGTTATTAAGGATTTACTGTTGAGATTTTAGGGTGCAAAATCTTTGAGCTCAATTTTTAGGACGTTAGAGGCTCCAGATCAAGGTCAAACCCCTAATTGACTAGAGTTTTGCAAGTTAGGCACTGTAGATCGTGATCTCCCCTTTTCGAAAAGTGGTTATAATAGCCAATCGGAGCTACGGTTCAAAAGTTATGGCTTCTGGAAGTTGGGCTACCTAATCTCATGTTTTGTAAATATTTAAAGCCGACCCTTTTGTAATAA
>MU224637.1:1176870-1222712 GCA_018584345.1 Thuja plicata | reverse complement strand
AGACACATTAAGTGGATGGAATTCCTACAGTCTTATACATTCACCATTAAGCATAAGAAAGGTCAGGTGAACAAGGTGGCAGATGCTTTGAGCAGAAGACTGCTGACAGTGCAGGAAATACAGCTGATAAGCATTGGAGTAGAAGAATTCAAGGATTTGTATGCAGGGGATGAAGATTTTGCAGAAGCATACAATGTATACTCTGATTTTGAGAATCATTTTCACAGTGAATTTGCTAATTACACTCTACAGAATGGTTTGTTGTTTAGGGACAATCAATTATGTGTTCCAATGGGTTCCATGAGAGAGAACCTAATACAAGAAAAACACAATGGATGTTTGAGTGGGCACTTTGGATTGAATAAGACTCTGGAATTAATAAGTAGATACTATTACTGGCCAAAGATGCAGAAAGATGTGAGGAGATATGTAGAGCAATGCACAGTTTGTCAGAAGGCAAAGGGGACCTCTACAAATGCTGGTTTGTATCAACCACTACCCATATAGGATAGGCCTTGGGAATTTTTGAGTATGGATTTTATTGTAGGGTTACCTAGGACAAAGACTGGTTATGATAGCATCTGTGCTGTAGTAGGCAGGTTCAGCAAAATGAGTCATTTTATACCTTGTAAGACCACTAATGATGCCAGTCATATTGCTCACTTATTTTTCAAAGAAATAGTTAGAATTCATGGTTTGCCAGTGAACATAGTGACTGATAGAGATGTCAAATTCATGGGTCACTTTTGGAAGACCTTATGGCGAAGATTGGGGACAAATTTGTCCCATAGTTCTGCCTATCATCGTCAAATAGATGGTCGGACAGAAGTTATAAGCAGAGTGTTAGGAAATTTTCTTAGATGCCTAACAAAGGAGTATGGACAAGCCTAGGATCAAGTGTTACCACAGGCATAATTTTCTTATAATGACAGTGTTAACAGGACTACAGGGAAAATCCCATTTCAGATTGTATATGGGATACATCCACGTGGAGTTTGTGAACTCAGAGAACTGAAAGGATAGCAAGTTATAAGTGGACATGCTGATGACTTTGCACAGTCTATGAAGGAGATACATGATCAGGTGAAGAAGACTCTGATTGAGGCAAATCAAAGATTAAAAGGAAAAGTAGATGAAGGAAGGAGAGAAGTCTAATTTCAAATTGGAGATCTGGTAATGATACATTTGAACAAAGCCAGATTATAGAAGGGGATTCCTACTAAGTTGCAAATGAGGAGAATAGGTCCCTGTAAGATATTGGAGAAGTATGGGCAGAATGCCTATAAAATTGATTTACCTAACAATTTGGATATATCACCTAATTTTAATGTGTAGGATCTTGTTCCATACAGAGGACTAGTGATACCTGAGACTACTCAGCAGATGGCAGTAGGAAAAGATATTCAAGATATACAGGTGAAAGCTAAGTCCAAGTTGCAAGCAGAGAAAATCCTAGATTCATGAGTTCAGAAGACAACTTGATGAAAGGTATACAGAGAATATCTTGTCAAATGGTTAGGGTTGCCAGAAGCAGAAGTGACATGGCTGGATGAAGAAACCTATAGAAAAAAAGGAATTAGTTCAGCATTGTTGCCGACTAATTCAACCTAACTCTTCCTTCTCAGAGAGGGGGAGTATGGTGTAGAGCACCCTAGGGTTTTAACTCCAAAAACCTTAGCAGGTTTAAATAGTGTGATCAATGGAGCAGATCACAGTTGGCGGTCAGCCCTTTTTGACTAAATATTAACAGTTCTTCGTTCTTATCGCAAAGTCGCAGATGACCAGCAGAGAACAGAAAATAGTGAGTCGCAAACTCGCGAGCTAGCAAGTAGTTAAGTTCCTAAGTGCGCGAGTGAGAGATGATGAGCTCATCGCACAGTCATAGGCAGTTAGCAGTTCAGCGAAGACAGTGCACGACAACGCGACGACAAGGTATCGCATGCCCGCGAGGTGATGGATGGTTAGTGAAAAACTGGTGTGACAAGGCAAAAACTAACTCATCACACAGTCAGCGGTCTATCGGAAGTCAATTTGGAAACAGCGCGACAATGCGATGACCGTCTACCGCACAGTCGCCATTCAACCAGCAGTTAAGTTCTAAGCAGTGCGAGTGCGCGACATCTATGCATTGCGTACTCGCTGATGAATCATCAGTTTGGTTCAAACCATTGCGGGAGCGTGACTACCATCTATCGCTCAGTCGCAAAGGAAATGGCAGCGCAATTAGAAGCATTGCGAGCGCGTGACGAGTGCTCATCGCTCAGTCACGAGGAAAAAAATCAGCTCGGTTCAAGCAGTGCGGGAGCGTGACAAGCATTGTATCACTCAGTCACAGAGTAAAGGTCAGCTCGGGTAGAAGCATGGAAAGTGCGCGACATCAAGCCATCGCCAAGTCATAGGATAGAGACATGCAGTGTGTTTGAGACTCGCGACAGTGTGACTAATAGACAGAGGTAGTAAATATGTTGACTTGTCAACATCACAAAGGGAATTGGAAAGGTCAGTGACATGGAGAAAGATGTTGTCCATGTTGATGGCCATGCAGAGGAAGATCTTGATGACAGGTACAGAAGGAATACAAAGAAGCTGAGGTAGTCAAAATCCTCAGGTGGTGAGGTAACCTAAAAATGGTTACAGGATAGGCCAAGTATAAAATGGAGGGAAAAACCATTGTAAAGGGGGTTGTTGTTGTTGTGTTGGAGAAATTTGAGACAGAGCAGACTAGCAGAGAAGATTTGAATTTGCGTTGTAAATTACTTCTGATTTTCAATAAAGAAGTGTTACTAGTGTGTTCTGTGTAAAACTTGTTTTGTGTACAGACTTCTGTAGAGTAGGATTTTGATTCCAATTTAGTTCAATGGATGCCTTTTGACTCTCATGATCAGGCTTATGGGATGTGACTGTCAAAAGGTATCCATTATGTATTATATTTCTGTTTCAATGTTGTTGTTGGAGAAGAGGCTAGTCAGAATCGTAGACAAGTCCTAGGCGAGCTTGAATGGTCCGGCTAGGGAACTTGTAGGAGAGAGAGATAGAAGGAGAAGGTGCATGAATGACTATATTCAGTCATGAATAGTAAGATATAGTGAAGAGTGAGACATTTCAGTGGGAAGGAAACCTAGGAGAGAGGGAGAATAGAAGCCCTTCTGGTTAGGGTCTGAGAGTAACCCTAAGAGACTCAAGTGTGAGTCTAGAGGATCCTGAAGTGAATAGGGTCCAAGGTAAGATTCCTAGAAGAGAGTAGGAATCCAGGTTAGTAAGGTGACCTCCCCATCAGACCGGTACCCCAAATTTTCACTCTTCTGAAGTGAGCCCTATTAAGAGCTAACCCTATTAAAGGTTACAAACACACTGTTAGGTGTGACCTTGTTAGAGGATTTTATACATAGAGGTTGTCACTTAGTATCGGGCATCTAATGCTGCCATCCTTGAATTAGCCTCTTTCTTAGACTGTCAATAGGCATTGGGCATATCCAATGCTACTTTCATGAATCAACCTTTTTGGCACTCTTTGAGATGTACCTCAATATATAGAAGACTGTTAAGTCTTTCTCAGTTAAGAGACTTGATGTTTCAATGGTTAAACTGAAACATTATGACCTGTTCATATTGCAACTTAAATTGTAGATTTTCAGATCTATTTAAGTACATTACCTCTTTGACTAATGTATCAATTCAATCCTTGTGCTCCACACTTTCTACTCTGTGATGCTGTGCTCACTGTTCATCGGTTGTCTACAGAATTCCTTAGCTCTCCATCTTGTTTGATCAACACTACCTGAAGTTGTTCTTCATCAGTTTCTCTTTAGCATCCTCTTTCTATTCACCCCTCTTAATCCTTTTTTTTAAATGAATTAAGCCCTTCTATTATATAGAGATAATATGCATTGTTTCTTGATTCTTGATTCTTGGCATGATCAACAATCCAACCAATTTGATTTAAAGCATAACTCTTGATTTGTCTTGCAGATATCTTCTTGCCAACTATACAAATCAGCTTTAAATCAATTACTTATCTCTGGCTTTATTTGGATGAATGAAATAATGATAAGTATCCGTTAACTCTATCTTTAGCTTATTGCCAGCTAGGCATTTTGTCATTTTCAGAATTCTCTATTCTGTCAGTCAATACTTTAGTTAGTCATCGGTGATAATTGATTGTTCCATTGGTGTGACTTAAGTTGTCATCAGGATCTCCATTCTTGTATCTTTCATTGGGAAACACTTAAATTAAATCCATCGGGGTACTCTGTGTTTTTCTCTTTGGGCAACACTGTAACTCTTCTTGTCGGTAATTCTGTGTATTTCTTCGTCGGGCAACACTGTGACTTTGTTCTTTTACTCTGATTGTTAGGTGCACTCCATCGGTGTATTATGTCACTTAGTGAATACAAGAATTGTATGCATTACTGATTAGCATATCCTTTATTCATGAGTTCTTTGAAGTCTTTGGAAGTATCTCCATGACCATACATATTATATTAAGTTGACATCAATGACAATACAATACATTAACTGATTTAATGCCTTGCATGATCATCAACTTAACATCTTCAAACATTTAATCAGTTACATATCATTAATCTCTCCCTTTGGCATTGATGGAAACATACTATATTATCATACAATAATATTTCTAATACAATATGAAATATATAGTTTCATCTAGGTTTCCTAATGTAACTATTACAAATGTTTGGTTTTCGGTAAGCACAAATAGCTTTGATTTGATTCTTGCAGGCTTTCTATCTGTCTTCAATCCCTTCACTGGATGGATGTAGATTCTTTCTTTCTATGATTTGATGTGTTATCCTTCTATGTCAAACTCTCTGCCTTTGACTGTTCTCCTTTCTTTTGATGTTTTCTATTTTACTTGTCAACAACTCTCCCTTTGTATAATATTGCCATACAATCTCTCTCCCTAAGGATATAATCCCTCCTCGTTGGAGTAATGTGATAATGGATAATCTCTCTCCCTTTCCAGAAGGTTGTGAAATGTCTCTCCTTTCCAAAAGGATGTGATAATATGGATAATCTCTCTCCCTTTGACAACAATGCCAAACAAATATCTAACATTAAGGTCAAGCAATCTTTTCTCTCCATCCATAATATATTCCTTGAATTTCCCTTATCCATCAGCAATACAACAATATGCTATGGTGTTTGGTGATGATATATACTTGTTTGTATATAGATGTATCTTTGAAGTTCATCTCTTTGCTTGCATCAATCGTGAATGATATTCTGATAATATGTAGGCTGATGCAGCCTTCTAGTCAGGTTACTGACCAGTAGACTTGGGTCTAACCCCTAGTCTCTTTCTCAAGTACTCAAATGCATCCTTGGGTAGTGGCTTGGTGAAGATATTAGCTAATTGTTCCTTTGATTGAACATACTCAGGTATCGCCTCCTTTTCCTGAACTTATTCTCTCAAATAATGATACTTGATGGTAATATGCTTTTTGGAAATGTTAATTAACTTGTATTATCACAATAGATAATTATAGATTCAAAAATTTGCATATGGATACCTTCTAGTAACTATTTGATCCATGCAATATTTGAGTGTCTTGCATCAACAACAACATACTCTACTTCTACAGTAGATTGTGAGATGCATCCTTATTTCTTGTTGATCCATGTGACAAGTCTGTCAACCATGAAGAATGCTCCTCTAGTTTTGCTCTTCCGGTCATAAATATTTCCAGCCCAATCAGCATTGGTAAAGATCTATAGTTCAAATTTTCTTTCTCTTCTATACCATAAGCCATATTCCTCGATATTCTTTAGATATCTTAGTATTCTTTTCACAGTACTCATATGTGACTCTCTGGGATTAGCAAAAAATCTAGAAACTATTCCTACTAAATGTGCAATATCTGGTCTAGTATGTACAACATACATGTGTTTTCTAATCATTGATCTGTACAAAGTCTGATTTACCTCTGATCACTTGTCTTCCTTTGTCAGCTTGCATCCAGTTTCCATCGGTGCTCCAATTGGTTTGGATTCTTCCATCTTGAATATTTTTAGTACTTCTATGATGTACATGGATTGTGTAATGAAAATACCTTCTCCTTGTTACATGATCTACAGACCAAGAAAGAACTTGATCTCTCCAAACATAGACATATCAAATTCATTGCTCATCTTAATTGCAAATGATTTGCATAGCATATCATTGCCTCCAAATATGATGTCATCAACAAATATCTCAGCAATCAAAGTGTTAGCATCAGTATCTTCCTTCAAGTAAAGATTACTGTTTTCACTAGTTCTTACAAATCCAATACTTATAAGATAGGGATGAAGTCTTTCATACAAGGCTCGGGGTGCTTGTTTCAATCCATACAGGGCTTTGTGAAGTCTACATACCATGTCCCTCTTATCTAGATCAACAAACCCTTCTCGTTGTTCAATGTATACCTCTTCTTCAAGTAGTCCATTTAGGAATGCAGACTTGACATCCATTTGATATACCTTGAATCCTTTATATCCAGCATAAGCAAGTAATATTCTCACTCCTTCTAGCCTAGCAATGGGTGCAAAGGTCTCTCCATAGTAAATTCTTTCTTCTTGTGCATACCCCTTGCATACTAGTCTTGCATTATTCCTTATGACTTCTCCATTTTCATTTAGCTTATTCCTGAATATCCATTTTGTACTGATGACATTCTTGTCATCTGGTCTTGGTACAAGTGTCCATGTCTTGTTTTTCTCTATCTGTTCAATCTCCTCATTCATAGCACTAATACATTCATCATTATCTAGTACAACATTGACAGATTTGGGCTCATAATCACAAATAAGACATCTTGTATTTAGAGACTTACTTCTAGTTCTCATACCAGCCCTTTTATCTCCTATGATCTGGTCCCGTGGATGGTTCTTTCTGACATATCTTGCAAGTATAGGTATATCTCTTTGTCTATCAGCTTGATCATCATTTTATTCTTAATTATGTTCTTCATCAATTTGTGCATCATCTTGAGCAATATTCTGATCATCGGTATTTATAGCTTGATGCTCGGGTGAAATGATCTGTTGCTCAGGAGCTCTACATTGTTGGTAGGGTAGAGTTTTAGTCTCCTCATTGTAAGTAAACTTATAGTTGTCCTCTGGTTCTTTAGTGCTTTCCTGTTCATTCGTCTCTACAAATTCATCTATCTTTACATTTTAACTTTCAATAATTTTCTTACAGGATTTAATTAGACATTTATAAGCCTTACTCTTGGTAGAATACCCTAGAAAAATTCCTTCATCACTCTTGGAGTTAAGTTTTTCATTTCTATCATCTTTTAAGATATAACATTGATTGCCAAATTTTTTGAAATAACTTACATTGGGTGTGTATCCATACCATAGCTCATAAGGTGTCTTTTTTCAATTGTAATCTGTTCAATGTGTAAATAATAGTACTGACAGCTTCTCTCTTGAAGATTTGGGTGATGCCTTTTTCTATCATCAGTGTCCTTGCACAATCAACTATGGATTTGTTCCTTCTTTCAGCAATTCCATTCTACTGTGGTGTCCTTGGTACAGAGACCTATCTTTTGATTCCATGCTCATTACAAAAGTTAGTGAATTCATCTGAAATAAATTCCCCTCCTCTATTTGACCTTAAGCATTTTAGCTCCTTACCACTTTGCTTCTCAACCATTGATTTGTACCATTTAAACATCTTAAATGCTTCTGATTTATCTCTTAGAAACATGAATGCCATCATTCTAGAGTAATCATCAACAAAGAGAATAAAATATCTATCTCCATAATAACTCTTTGTCCTCATAGGTCCACATAAATTAGTATGGACTAATTTTAGAATTGCAACATATGTATAGGTTTTGCTTTTTAACTAGACTTTGTCATTTTACCTTTTTGAAAATTCTTACACATGATATTTTCAGGCTTGGTCATCGTCGGTAAGCCTCTGACATTTCTCTTTTTGCTAATCTTTATCATGTTGTCAAAGTTCACATGACACAATATTTTGTGCCATAACCATATGTCTTCTTTTGTAGCATTCAAACAAGTGGAGTTAGTATCATTAAGATAGAATAAGTTACCTTTTGTTTTCTCATCGGTACTAATCAAATTTCCAAATTTATTGAAGATATTTGCCTTCTTATTTTCAAATGCTACTTTGTGACCCAAATTATTCAAATGAGAAACACTCAATAGATTATAATTCAATCCATTTACCCAATAAGAATTCTCACATTTTATCTAGTTATTCAACATTATTCTTCCTCTACCTTCAACTGGACAAGGTGTGTCATTACCCATTCTTACTGAACCACCTTTATAGTATTCAAAAGTCTAAAACTTTTACTTATCGCCGGTAATATGGTGAGTTCAGCCACTACTATGATCTAAACATCATTTTTGCTCATTTTAGATATGAGATCTGTTTCTACATACCTTTCTTCATCACCATCTGAATCATCCTTTATAGCCACAAACACCATCTCGATATCTTCATCAGATTCGGTGTCAGTATCATCATCCTTGCATTTTTCTAGGTAACTGGCCTTCTTTCCTTTGTCCTTATAGTCTAGGGTATCTCTTCTTTCTGATTGTTGGTAGCTTCTGTAATCACCTCTGTCAGACCTCTTTTCAAATGATCTGTTATTACTTCTGTCATCTTTTCTTCTATTAGTACATCTTGCATCAAAGTGTCCAATCTCTTTGCAATTAAAACAAACAAGTGGTAATTTACCTTTGTATTTACCTTTGCCTCTCTGCATTCTTTTGGCCATAAGTGCTTGAATTTCATCAAGATCATCTTCTTCACTTTAACTATCACTATCTTTTCTCACAGTGTTTTTATGACTTGATTTATTTATTCTCATAGAATTTTTGAATGCACACTCTATGTTTGGTAAGACACTATTATCAAAGTTATTCATCTCAAATGAAATCAGTCTTCAAATTAAACTGTCTAGAGTAACATTTTTATTTGCTACTTCTCTCATTTCTTGAATGGAAGATACTCTAGTAACATAAGTAGGTAGTAATGTTCTTAAAATTTTACTTACCACTGTATCTTGTTCTAGTACACCTCCAACTCCTCAGATAGCATTTAATACCTCTTTGATTCTTATACTGCACTGAGTGATGTTTTCACCTTCTTTCATTTTGAGATCATCAAACTTTCCTCTAAGGCTTTCTGCCTTGGCTCTCAAATTTTTTTTGTCACCACCATGTACAAGCTTCAATTTGTCCCACATCTTCTTTGTAGTTTTGCATTCTTTGACATATTCAAATTCAACATCAGAGAGTGAGGAATCAAGCTCTCTCATCATGTCACTGTATTCATTCTTCTCTCTCATTTGTTCAACTTTTGGTGCTCCTATGGGAAACACATATTCAGTTTCTAGGAATTGAGTAATATCATTACCAATACCTGATAAGTGGAGTCTTATCCTACTCTACCATGAAGCAAAATTATCTTTGTTCAACTTGGGCACATCTCATCTATTCATCTTGTGATCTTTGACTTAGGTATTGAAACCTTCTAAGCACACAAGCTCTGATACCAATTGTTAGTAATAACTAAGAGGGGGGGTGAATCAGTGGCCTCAAAATTTAATCCTTAAATCAACCCTTCAAAACTTATAACCATAAATTATTTCTCAAGTTATCTTCTGTCCTACAAGATGAATGCCTTGAATAACTTATATCAATTTACTACTTGTCAGATTGCTCTATTAAACCTTCTTCTTTATGTTTAATGATAAGAAGTCATCTATTTACTGAAATACAGTAAATATGCATAGTATACTGATATATCTAGAATGAATTATGTCAAATACAAAACAGTAAAGAAATGAATCATACACACATAACACATGGATTTTAACATGGAAACCCTGTTAAGGGAAAAACCACTAGGACCGGTACCCCAAATTTTCACTCTTCTAAAGTGAGCCCTATTAAGAGCCAACCTTGTTAAAGGTTACAAACACACTGTTAGGTGTGACCTTGTTAGAGGATTTTATACATAGAGGTTGTCACTTAGTATCAGGCATCTAATGCTACCATCTTTGAATCAGCCTATTTCTTAGACTATCAATAATCATCGGGCATATCCAATGCTAATTTCATGAATCAACCTTTTTGGAATTGCTTGAGATGTAACTCAATATACAGAATACTGTTAAGTCCTTCTCGGTTAAGAGACTTGATGTTTCAATGGTTAAACTGAAACATTATGACCTGTTCATATTACAACTTAAATTGTTGATTTTCATATCTATTTAAGTACATTACCTCTCTGACCAATGTATCAATTCAATCCTTGTGCTCCACACTTTCTTCTCTATGATGCTATGCTCATTATTCGTCGGTTGTCTACATAATTCCTTAGCTCTCCTTCAACTTGTTTGATTAGCACTGCCTGAAGTTGTTCTTCATCAGTTTCTCTTTAGCATCCTCTTTCTATTCACTCCCCTTAATCCCTTTTTTTTAAATGAATTAATCTAGTCTCTTATATACACATAATATTCATTGTTTCTTGGTTCTTGATTCTGTTAGTAATAACTGAAGGGGGGGGGGGGGGGGGTGAATTAGTNTGGTGAATTAGTGGCCTCAAAAATTAATCCTTAAATCAACCCTTCAAAACTTATAACCATAAATAATTTTTCAAGTTATCTTCTGTCCTCCAAGATGAATGCCTTGAATAACTTATATCAATTTACTACTTGTCAGATTGCTTTGTTAAACCTTCTTCTTAATGTTTACCGATAAGAATTCATCTATTTACCGAAATACAGTAAATATACAGAGTATACCGATATATATCTAGAATGAATTATGTAAGATACAAAATAGTAAATAAATGAATCATACACACATAACACATGGATTTTAATGTGGAAACCCTGTTAAGGGAAAAACCACTGGGACCGGTACCTCAAATTTTCACTATTCTGAAATGAGCCCTGTTAAGAGCCAACCCTGATAAAGGTTACAAACACACTGTTAGGTGTTACCTTGTTAGAGGATTTTATACATAGAGGTTGTCACTTAGTATCGGGCATCTAATGCTGCCATCCTTGAATCAGCCTCTCTCTTAGACTGTCAATAGGCATTGGGCATATCCAATGCTACTTCCATGAATCAACCTTTTTGGCACTCCTTGGGATGTACCTCAATATATAAAAGACTGTTAAGTCCTGCTCAGTTAAGAGACTTGATGCTTTAATGGTTAAAATGAAACATTATGACCTGTTCATATTGCAACTAAAATTGTAGATTTTAAGATCTATTTAAGTACATTACCTCTTTGACCAATGTATCAATTCAATCCTTGCGCTCCACACTTTTTTCTCTGTGATGTTGTGCTCACTTTTTGTCGGTTGTCTGCAGAATTCCTTAGCTCTCCTTCAGCTTGTTTGATCATCACTGTATGAATTTTGTTCTTCAACAGTTTCTCTTCAAAAACCTCTCTCTATTCACTCACCATAATCCCTTCGTAAAAGAATTAAGCCTGTCTCTTATATAGACAAAATATTCCTTGTTTCTTGGTTCTTGATTCTTGATTCTTGGCGTGATAAAGAATACAACCAATTAGATTTAAAACATAACTCCTAATTTGTCTTGTAGATATCTTCTTGCCAATTGTACAAATCAGCTTTGAATAAATCACTTATATCTGGTCAAATAAAACAAAGTAGTCATCCAGTTAAGTCTATATTTAGCTCTGCCAGCTAGATATTTTGTCATTTTTTGAACTCTCTGTTCTTTCGGTCACCACTATAGTTAGTCATCGGTGACAACTGACTGTTCTATCGGTGAGACTCCAATTAGCTTCATGATCTCTGTCCGTCAGGCAACACTATATTTTCTTCCATTGGGTTACTCTGTGCTTTTCTTGTCGGGTAACATTGTGACTCTACTCATCGATAGTGCTGTGCATTTTCTCTATCCATCATGTGCACTCCGTCGGTTTTGTTTGTCACTTAGTGAATACTTGACTTGTATGCATTACCGATAGCATAGCCTTGGTTCCTTTGGTTCTCTGATGTCTTTGGCATTATTTACATGACCACATAGATTATATTAAGTTGACATCAATAACAATACAATACATTAACTGATTTAATACCTTGCATGATTATCAACTTAACATCTTAAAAAATTTAATCAGTTACATGTCATCAATCTCTCCTGTTGGCATTGATGGAAACATATTATATTATCATACTATACTATTTCTAATATAATATGAAATATATAGTTTCATCAAGCTTTCCTAATGTAACTATTACAAATGTCTGGTTTTCAGTAAGCTCAAGTAGCTTTGATTTGATTCTTCCAGGATTTCTATTTGTCTTCAATCCCTTCACTGGACGGATGTAGAATCTTTGTTTCTCTGGTGTGATGTGTCTCTGCTTTTGTGTCAAACTCTCTCCCTTTGGCTATTCTCCTTTCTTTTGATGTTTTCTGTTTCACTTGTCAACAACTCTCCCTAAGGATATAATCTCTCCTTGTTGGAGTAATGTGATAATGGATAATCTCTCTCCCTTTCCACAAGGATGTGATAATATGGATAACCTCTCTCCCTTTGACAACAATGCCAAACAAATATCTCACAAATATCTAACATTAATTTGAAGAAAACTTTTCTCTCTATCCATAATATATTCCTTGAATTTCCCTTATCCATTAGCAATACAACAATATGCTCTGGTGCTTGGTGAAGATATATACCTGTTTGTATATAGATGTTTCTTTGAAGTTCATCTCTTTGCTTCCATCAATCATGAACAATATTCTGATAATATGTAGGCTGATGTAGCCTTCTAGTCAGCTTACTGACCAGTAGACAAGGGTCTGACCCCTAGTCTCTTTCTTAAGTACTCAAATGCATCTTTGGGCAATGGCTTGGTGAAGATATCGGCCAATTGTTCTTTTGATTGCACATACTCAAGTATTACCTCCTTTTCCTGAACTTGTTCTCCCAAATAATGATACTTTATGGCAATATGCTTTGTTTTAGCGTGCATGACTAGTTTTTGGAAATGTTAATTACACTTGTATTATCACAATAGATAATTATTGGTTCCAAAATTTGCATATGAATACCTTCTAGTAACTATTTGATCTATGCAATATTTGAGCAGTTTGCAGCAGAAATAACATACTCTGCTTCTGCAGTAGATTGTGAGATGCATCCTTGTTTCTTTCTAATCCATGTGACAAGTCTGTCACCCATGAAGAATGCTCCTCCAATTGTGCTCTTCCGATCATCAATATTTCCATCCCAATCAGTATTGGTAAAGACCTGAAGTTCAAATTTGCCTTCTCTTCTGTACCATAAGCCATATTTGATACAAGGATGATAGGAGATGGGGCCAAGGGCACACCCAAAACCAACCACCTTGCAGATCCAATGCAGAATTACACAACAACATAGTGAGAGAAGAGAAATGTAGGTATTTTTATCATTAATCAATCAAACTCAATACATGCCAGGCTGTAAGGCCTTCCTAGTTATGGTGATATACATATGAGTGTATTACAATTTGATCTTCTTACAAAAGAGATCTCAGATCTAACATTTGCCTTATTTCTCTAAGACTTGCTACCAAACTAAGAACATACAAAAGAATATATACCAGAGTCCAACAAAGTAGTTGGTTCTCAAATACAAAGGTGAGACCCAGATTTAGGTCCACACATATCCCCAAGATAGATCCCAGTTATGAAAATTAAATAAAGAAGTCAGCCACCAACACCAATTCCAAAATAAACCAACTCGACAAAGAAAAAGCTGAGCAACAGAGCACTTGGAAAAAGAAAAGCCGAGCAACAACAAAAGCATGACTGAGCAACTCAACAAGGATGCCAAGCAATGGAAGCCGAGTGATAGAGAACAGACTGAACTAAAAGTAAGCATATTTTTGGTTGAGCAGGATTTCCAAGGACCCAAGATGCTCCTGCATCAGACACCCGGGGTTGAAAAGAAATGATTCCCCGAATCATCTATCAGGTCCAACCTGAAATGAATCCAACTTAGATTGAGAAATCCAAGATGAGTCCTTAATCAGTCTATTTTTCCACTTTACCAGATATTCCATGTACTCCTTTCCTCTTGTATTCTACCAACTCTCTGTTTTAGGATCTTCTCAACTTCTTCTATCTTCTTCTAAGGATAATCACTTGGTATTGTCACTTCTTCATCAGGTTCATGATATTCATACAAGTCTAAATTATTGAAAATAGGTGATATATCCATGTCATCAGGTAATTCAACTTCATAAGCATTTCCACTGTCAAATCTCCTCAGTATTTTACAAGGACCAAATTTCTTCATCTTTAGTCTCCCATATGTTCCAATAGGAAATCTTCCTTTCTTTAGATGAACCATCACAACATCACCAACTTCAAATGTCTTATGTCTTCTTGATCTGTCTACATCATCTTTGTATTTCTAATTACTTTTCTCCAGCTTCTGCTTTACATCCTTATGCAATTTCATCATAAATTCTATAAATTCTTCTGCTTCAACGCTTCTTTTCTCTTCACCAACAATGTCTCTCAAATCTGATATACCTCTAGGTTGTGTGCCATGAACAATCTGAAAAGGTGTCTTTCCAGTACTTCTATTTACTGAACTATTGTACGCAAATTCTGCTTGTGCCAACATCAAATCCCAATTTCTTGGTGTGTCTCCAACTAAACATCTCAATAGGTTACCCAAACTTCTATTTACCACTTCTATTTGTCCATCAGTTTGTGGATGAAATGTAGAACTAAATTTCAATTCAGTATTCAGCTTCTTCTAAAGTGTTCTCAAAAAATAACTTACAAACTTACTGTCTCTGTCAGAGATGATACTCTTTGGTAATCTATGCAATCTGACAATCTCCTTAAAGAAAAGATCTTCTATACTAACTGCATCTGATGTTTCCTTACATGGTATAAAATCTGTCATCTTAGAAAATCTATACACAACAACAAATATAGAATCATTACCTCTTGCTGTCCTTGGAAGTCCAAGAACAAAATCCATGCTGATATCACTCCAAGGTTTATTAGGAACAGTAATAGGTGTATACAATCCAATATTCTGACTCACTCCCTTTGCAATTTGACAGACTCCACAAATTCTCACAAATTTCTACACATCCTTATACAACTGAGGCAAAAAATAGCTCTCCTTCAACAAACTCAATGTTTTATCAATGCCAAAGTGTCCAGCCAATCCACTACTATGTTTCTCCTTTATCAGATTAGTTCTCATTAATCCTCTCGATATACATAACTAAATTCCTTTAAACAACATATCTTCCTAAATCAAATAGTCTTCATACTTAGTTTATTGATTTGTATTAGGTGCTCTGTACACTCTCCACTGCTCTAAAAAATCAGGATCATTTTCATACAAATTTTTCATGTCATCAAAGCCAAGAACTTCAATTGTCATTACAGTCAACAAAGATCTTCTTCTACTTAATGCATTAACAACTCTATTAGATACTCCACTCTTATGCTTAATCACAAATGTAAAACTCTAAAAATACTCTACCCATTTCATATGTATCTGATTCAACTTATTTTGACTACCCAAATACTGTAAAGCCTTATGATCAGAATACAACAAAAATTCATTTGGCATCAAGTAATGCCTCCATTTCTTCATAGCTTGCACAATATCATAGAATTCTTGATCATAGACAGAATATCTCCTCTTTGCATTTTTCAACTTTTCACTAAAGAAAGCAACAGGTTTACCTTCTTGAGTCAATACAGCTCCAATTGCACTTCCACTTGCATCACACTCAACTTGAAATACCTTATTGAAGTCAGGTAAGGCTAGCACACATAATTCAGCAACCTTCAACTTCAAAGCTTCAAAACTCTTATCAGCTCCATGTGTCCATTTGAACTCTCTTTTGTCTCCTCTCATTGTCTCAGTCATAGAATTGCAAATAGAACTGGAATTTTTGATAAACTTCCTGTAAAAACTTGCCAATCTATGAAATGATCTTACCTCAGTAACATTCTTAGGTGTAGGCCAACTCAGTATAGCTTCAACCTTCTCTGGATCCATCTTCAAACCATCAGGTGAAATCACAAAAGCCAAATATACAAGTTCTTCTTTCATGAAGGAATATTTCTTCAGATTTATTAGCAACTTTTCCTCTTTCAACCTTTGCAGCACTTGACTTATATGCATCAAATGTTCTTCTTTGGTTTTACTGAATATTAGAATATCATCTAGGTATACAATCACACATTTTTTCAAGAATATCTTCAAAACTTCATTCATCAATCTCATAAATGTACTTGGTGCATTAGTTAAACCAAAAGGCATAACCAACCACTCATACAAACCTTCTTTTGTCTTGAAAGCAGTCTTCCATTCATCACCTTCTCTGATTCTGATCTGATGATACCCACTTTTTAAATCAATTTTGGTAAAATACTTTTCTCCACTCAAACAATCCATTATGTCATCCATTCTTGGTATAGGAAACCTATACTTGACTGTGATCTTGTTTATTTCTCTAGAATCAGTGCACATTCTCCATTCTTCTTAGGTGCCAACACGACAGGTACCACACATGGACTCAAACTTTTTCTGATTAAGCCTTTGTTCAACAACTCATGAACTTGTCAATTAATCTCTTTATTCTCAGTAGGTATCAACCTATGTGGTGCTTTATTTGGTAAACTAGCTCTAGGAACTAGATCCATACAGTGACTGATATCTCTGATTGGTGGAAAACCATTAGGTACATTATCTAAAATGATTTCTTTGTATCTAGCCAGCAACTTCTCAACTTCTGCAGGTATGTCATCTTCTGCGGTCTTACTTGGTTTGTTAGGAATCAAAGAATAACAAATATCATCTCTTTTTAGGATTTTAACAAATTGTCTACCTTCCATTAGACAAAATTTCACAGGTGTACATAGCTCATCAACAACTTCTTCAATCAAAGGTAAAAAAATTTTCTTCTTCCCATCAACCCAAATAGAATATCTATTCAACCTTCCATCATGTATAGCATGTCTATCATACTGGCAAGGTCTACCCAACAAAATATGACAAAAATCCATTGGCATAATATCACATAGCACCTTGTCATAGTACTTTCCAATTTTTAGATTCACAAAACATTTTTCACTTACCATCAGTGTGTGCTCATCCTTGATCCATGAGATATGGTAGGGTTTTAGATGCTTCATCCTCTCTAACTGCAACTTTGAGACCATTTCTTCTGATGCCAAAATTTTTGAACTTCCACTGTTAATAATGACTTTCTAAACCTTATTTGCAACCCTACATTTGGTTTTGAACAAAATATTCCTGACAGGATATTGCTTATCTTTCTCACTCCATAGTATCCTTCGGATCATGAGATTCTCAGGTTCATTTGATGACTCTTCTTGCACTAATGCATTTCTGCCACTACTACCACCTTTCTTTCTTGCATGTGTACATTCAAAGGATTTGTTTCCTTCTTCACCATAATTGTAACAAGTTATTTGGAACCCTCTTCTTCTATATCCACCTCTGGAATAATTACCTCTTCCTTTATATGAATTTCCACCTTTTCATTCAGTCTTTCCTTTGTCTTGACTAGTGTCTGTATTTGAATTTTCTGGTTCAGATCTACTATTTTCACCATGAGATCTACCTCTTCTTCTAGGGAATCTACGACCTCTACCTCTTTGTCTTTGTTCATATTTTCTATTCAACCTTTCTTCAGCTTTTAGGGAAAATTGGTATGCCTCTTCAACGCTTTCCATCTTGATCAAACTGATTTCATCTTGTATAGAACTTCTCAAGCCATTCAGATATCTTGCAACTCTTTCCACTTCATCTTCAACATGTCTAGATCTGATGTCCAATCTGTTAAATTATTTAGTGTAGTCTTTGACTGACTTGTCCTTCTGC
The DNA here is from genome assembly GCA_018584345.1 of Thuja plicata. Taxonomy (NCBI): domain Eukaryota; kingdom Viridiplantae; phylum Streptophyta; class Pinopsida; order Cupressales; family Cupressaceae; genus Thuja; species Thuja plicata. The sequence continues at coordinate 1,204,801 of MU224637.1, read as the reverse complement.
TTTAAACTTTGCATTCTCCAAACTAGGTTAATGTCATAATCACAAGGAAGAAAATTGCCTTTCAATTTTTTCACCATCTTATCCCATGCCTTGATTTTGTCTTTACCTTTCTTTCTATCCAACTGTAGATGTTCCCACCATAAGGATGCATGACCTTCTTGTCTTCTGCAACATTCTCATTTTCAAAATATTTTTTGATCTCAGTGATCCAGTCAATCAATTCATCAGAATCTAATTTTCCACTATACTCAAGGGGAATAAACTGAAGTGTGGACTTCAAGCTTGTTAAAGCTCTTAGGAATCTTTCCTCTTCTTGATCCATCATAGGTGTAGGTGCAGCTTCACCTTGAACCTCTTCAAATTCATTATCACGAACATCTTCAAGATGTCTTCCTCTGCGCTGGGCTATCTCAACAACTTCCAATCTTGCAGCCATTTGTCTAAGCATATCAACCAGACCTTGATTGAAATTTCCTCTCCCATGAACAATCTTGAAACTCTCTGAATTGTAGGTCAGATCGCAGCCTGCCACCCTACAAAAAATATCTTTAGAGTTAACAAGAAGGATCCATGGATCTCAACTCGCTCTGATACCACCTGACACAAGGATGATAGGAGACGGGGACAAGGGCACACTCAAAACCAACCACCTTGTAGATCCAATGCAAAATTACACAACAACACAGTGAGAGAAGAGAAATGCAGGTATCTTTATCATTAATCAATCAAACTTAATACATGCCAGGCTATAAGGCCTTCCTAGTTACGGCCATATACATCAGAGTGTATTACAATTTGATCTTCTTACAATAGAGATCTTAGATCTAACATTTACCTTCTTGCTCTAAGAATTGCTACCAAACTAAGAACATACAAAAGAATATATACCAGAGTCCAACAAAGTAGTCGACGCTCAAATACAAAGGTGAGACCCAAATTTAGGTCCACACGGATCCCCAAGATAGATCCCAGTTACAAAAATTAAATAAAGAAGTCGGCCACCAACGCCAATTCCAAAATAAACCAACTCGGCAAAGCAAAATCTGAGCAACAAAGCACTCAAAAGAAGAAAAGCCAAGCAATAACAAAAGAATGACCAAGCAACTCAGCAAAGATGCCGAGCAACAGAAGCCAAGTGACAGAGAACAGACTGAACTGAAAGTAAACATATTTTTGGTTGAGAAGGATTGCAAAGGACCTAAGATGCTCCTGCATCAATATTCCTTAGTATTCTTCAGATATCGTAGGATTCTTTTCACAATAGTCATATGTGACTCTCTGGATTAGCAGAGAATCTAGCAAATATTCCTACCACATGTGCAATATCTGGTCTAGTATGTACAAAATACATGAGTTTTCCAATCATTGATCTGTACAAAGTCTGATTTACCTCTGATGTCTTATCTTCCTTTTTTAATTTACATCCAGTAGGTATTAGTGTTCCAGCTGGTTTGGAATCTTCCATCTTGAATATTTTTAGGACCTCTTTAATGTATTTGGACTGAGTAATGAGAATAACTTCACATTGTTGCATGATCTGCAGACCAAGAAAAAACTTGATCTCTCCAAACATAGAAATCTCAAATTCTTTGCTCATCTCACTTGCAAATGACTTTCATAGCATATCATTGCCTCTAAATATGATGTCATCAAACAATATTTCAACAATCAAAGTGTTAGCATCAATATCTTCCTTTAAATAAAGGTTACTAATTTTACTAGTCCTTACAAATCCAATACTTATAAGATAGGAATGAAGTCTTTCATACCGGGCTCAAGGTACTTGTTTCAATCCATACAGGTATTTGTGAAGTCTACATACCCTGTCCCTCTTGTCTGGATCAAAAAACCCTTCTGGTTGTTCAATGTATACCTCTTCTTCAAGTATTCCATTCAGGAATGCAGACTTGGCATCCATTTGATATACCTTGAATCCTTTATATGAAACATAATCAAGTAATATTCTTACTCCTTCTAGCCTAGCAACGGGTGCAAACGTCTCTCCATAGTCAATTCCATTTTCTTGTCCATACCCCTTGCATACTAGTCTTGCTTTATTCCTTGTGATTTTTCTATTCTTATTCTGCTTATTCTTGAATATCCATTTTGTATCGATGACATTCTTGTCATCTAATCTTGGTACAAGTGTCCATGCCTTTTTTTTTCTCTATCTGTTCAATCTCCTCATTCATAGCACTAATCCATTCATCATTATCTAGTGCAGCATTGACAGATTTGGGCTCATAATCACAAATAAGACATCTTGTATTCAAAGACTTACTTCTAGTTCTCATAACAGATTTTTTATCTCCTATGATCTGGATCTCTCGATGGTTCTTTCTTACATATCTTGCAAGTACATGTACAACTCTTTGTCTATCAGTTTGATCATTATTTTTTTCTTCATCACCTTGCACATTATCTTGATCATTATCCTAAGTGTCAGTATTTGTAGCCTGATGCTCGGGTGCAATTATTTGTTTCTCAGGTGCTCTACATTATTGGTAGGGTAGAGTGTCAGGTTCCTCATTGTAAGTGAGCTTATTGTAGTCCTCTGGTTCTTTAGTGATTTCCTGCTCATTCTTCTCTGCAAATTCATCTATCTTTACATTTGCACTTTCAATAATTTTGTTAGAGGCTTTATTTAGACATTTATAAGCCTTTCTCTTGGTAGAATACCCTAGAAAAATTCCTTCATCACTCTTGGAGTCAAGTTTTCCATTTCTATCATCTTTTAAGATATAACATTGACTGCCAAAATTTTTGAAATAACTTACATTGGGTGTGTATCCATACCATAGCTCACAAGGTGTCTTTTTGGTGTCTTTCTTCAATTGTACTCTGTTTAATGTGTAAACAACAGTAGTAACAGCTTCCCTCTAGAATATTTGGGTGATGCCTTTCTCTATCATCAGTTTCCTTGCACAATCAACTATGGATCTGTTCCTTCTTTCAGCAATTCCATTCTGCTTCAGTGTCCTTGGTGTAGAGACCTGTCTTTTGATTCCATGCTCATTACAAAATTTAGTGAATTCATCTGAAATAAATTCCCCTCCTCTATCTAACCTGAAGCATTTTAGTTCCTTACCACTTTTCTTCTTAACCATTGATTTGTACCATTTAAACATCTTAAATGCTTCTGATTTATCTTTTAGAAACATGTCTATCATCATTCTAGAGTAATCATCAACAAAGAGAATAAAATATCTATCTCCATAATAACTCTTTGTCCTCATAGGTCCACATAAATTAGTATGGACTAATTCTAGAATTGCATCAGATGTATAGGTTTTGCTTTTAAAACTAGACTTTGTCATTTTACCTTTTTAACAATTCTTACACATGATATTGTTGGGCTTGGTCATGTTGGTAAGCCTTTGACATTTCTATTTTTGCTAATCTTTATCATGTTGTCAAAGTTCACATGACACAATCTTTTGTGCCATAACCATATGTCTTCATTTTTAGCAATCAAACAAGTGGAGTCAGTATAATTTAGATAGAATAAGTTACCTTTTGTCTGCTCACCGATACTAATCAGACTTCAAGATTTATTGAAGATCTTTGCCTTCTTATTTTCAAATGCTACTTTGTGACCTAAATTATTCAACTGAGAAACACTCAATATATTATAATTCAATCCATTTACACTATAAGAATTCTAACAATTTATCTGGTTGTTCAACATTATTGTTCCTCTACCTTCAACTAGACAAGGTGTGTCATTACCCATTCTTACTGAACCACCTTTATAGTATTCAAAAGTCTGAAAATGTTTCTTATCACCGGTCATATGGTGAGTGCAGCCACTACCTATGATCCAAACATCATTTTTTCTAATTTTAGATATGAGAGATGTTTCTACATACCTTTCTTCATCATCATCTGAATCATCCTTTACAGCCACAAACACCATCTTGATGTCTTCATAAGATTCGGTGTCAGTATCATCATCCTTGCATTTTTCTAGGTAATTGACCTTCTTTCCTTTGTCCTTATAGTCTCAGGTATCTCTTCTTTTTGATTGTCGGTATCTTCTATAATCACCTCTGTCAGATTTCTTTTCAAATGATCTGTCATTACTTCTATCATCTTTTCTTTTGTTAGTACATCTTGCTGCAAAGTGTCCAATCTCTTTGCAATTAAAACAAACAAGTGGTAATTTACCTTTGTATTTACCTTTGCCTCTCTGCATTCTTCTGGCCATAAGTGCTTCAATTTCATCAAGATCATCTTCTTCACTTTCACTATCACTATCTTTTCTCATATTGTTTTTGTGAGTTGATTTACTTATTCTCATAGAAGTTTTGAATACAGATTCTATGTTTGGTAAGACACTATTATCAAAGTTATTCATCTCAAATGAAATCTGTCTTCCAATTTAATTGTCTAGAGTAACATTGCTATTTTCTATTGCTCTCATTTCTTGAATGGCAGATACTCTAATAGCATAAGTAGGCAGTAAGGTTCTTAGAATTTTACTTACCACTATATCTTCTTCTAGTACACCTCCAACTCCTCGGATAGCATTGACTATCTCTTTTATTATTTTTCTATACTGAGTGATGTTTTCACCTTCTTTCATTTTGAGATTATCAAAATTTCCTTTAAGGCTTTCTGCCTTGGCTCTCAAAACATTTTTATCACCACCATGTACAAGCTTCAATTTGTCCTACATCTGCTTTGTAGTTTTGCATTCTTTGAAATCTTCAAATTCAACATCAGAGAGTGAGGAGGCAAGCTCTATCATCACACCGTTGTGTTCATGCTTCTCTCTCATTTGTTCAATTATTGGTGCTCCTGTGGGCAACACATATTCATTTTCTAGGAATTGAGTAATATCATTACCAATACCTGATAAGTGGAGTCTTATCCTACTTTGCCATGAAGAAAAATTACCTTTGTTCAACTTGGGCACATATTGTCTATTCATCTTGTGATCTTTGGCTTAGGTCTTGAAACCTTCCTTCTAAGCACACAAGCTTTGATACCAATTGTTAGTAGTAACTGAGAGGGAGGGGGGGCATGAATCAGTGGCATAAAAAATTAATCCTTAAATCAACCCTTCAAAACTTATAACCACAAATTATTTCTCAAGTTATCTTCTATCCTACAAGATGAAAGCGTTGAATAAATTATATCAATTTACTACTTGTCAGATTGCTCTGTTAATCGTTCTTAATTTTTATCGATAAGCAGTCATCTATTTATTGAAATATAGTAAATATGCAGAGTATACCGATATATCCAGAATGAATTATGTAAGATACAAAATAGTAAAGAAATGAATCATACACACATAACATGGATTTTAACATGGAAACCCTCTTAAGGGAAAAAAAACTAGGACCGGTACCCCAAATTTTCACTCTTCTGAAGTGAGCCCTATTAAGAGCCAACCCTGTTAAAGGTTACAAACACACTGTTAGGTGTGACCTTGTTAGAGGATTTTATACATAGAGGTTGTCACTTAGTATCGGGCATCTAATGCTGCCATCTTTGAATCAGCCTCTTTCTTAGAATTTCAATAGGCATCTGACATATCCAATTCTACTTTCATGAATCAACATTTTTGGCACTCCTTGGGATGTATCTCGATATATAAAAGACTCTTAAGTCCTGCTCAGTTAAGAAAATTGATGCTTCAATGGTTGAACTAAAACATTATGACCTGTTCATATTGCAAATTAAATTGTAGATTTTCAGATCTATTTAAGTACATTACCTCTCTAACCAATGTATCAATTCAATCCTTGTGCTCCACACTTTCTGCTCTGTGATGTTGTGCTCACTGTTCGTCGATTGTTTGCAGAATTCCTTAGCTCTCCTTTAGCTTGTTTGATCAACACTGTATGAAGTTTGTTCTTCATTAGTTTCTCTTCAGCATCCTCTTTCTATTCACTCCCCTTAATCCCTTCGTAAAAGAATTAAGCTTTTCTCTTATATAGACACAATATTCCTTGGTTCTCGAGTCTTGATTCTTGGTGTGATAAACAATCTAGCTAATTAGATTTAAATCATAACTCCTAATTTGTCTCGTAGATATATTCTTGCCAACTATACAAATAAGCTTTAAATCAATCACTTATCTCTGGTCGAATAAAACAAAGTAGAAAACTAGTTAAGTCTATATTTATCTCTGCCAACTAGATATTTTGTCATTTTCTTAACTCTTTGTTCTATTGGTCACCACTGCAGTTAGTTGTTGGTGACAAATGACTGTTCTATCGGTGAGACTCCAGTTAGCTTCGTGATCTTCATCCGTCGGGCAACACTATATTTTCTTCAGTCGGGTTACTCTATGCTTTTCTCATTGGGCAACACTATGACTCTGCTTTTCGGTAGTGCTGTGCATTTCCTCGTTGGGTATCATTGTGAGTTTGTTCTTTTTCTCTGTCTGTCGGGTGCAATCCATCAACATTGTTTGTCACTTAGTGAATACTTGACTTGTATGCATTACTGATAGCATAGCCTTGGTTCCTTTGGTTCTCTTAATTCTTTGGCATTATTTACATGACCATACAGATTATATTAAGTTGACATCAATGACAATACAATACATTAACTGATTTAATGCCTTGCATGATTATCAACTTAACATCTTCAAACATTTAATTAGTTACATGTCATCAGATTCTTGGTGTGATAAACAATCCAGCCAATTTGATTTAAAGAATAATTCCCAATTTGTCTCGCATATATCTTCTTTCCAACTGTACAAATCAGCTTTAAATCAATTACTTATCTTCGACTTTATCTAGATGAATAAAATAATGATAAGTTTCCATTAAATCTATCTTTAGCTTCTTGCCAGCTAGGCATTTTATAATTTTCTAAATTCTCTTTACTGTCAGTCAATACTTCAGTTAGTCATCGATGATAATTGACTGTTCCATTGGTGTGACTTTAGTTGTCATCGGGATCTTCGTCCTTGTCTTTTCCGTCGGGCAACACTTAAATTCTGTTCGGCGGGTTACTCTGTGTTTTTCTCATTGTGTAACACTGTAACTCTGCTTGTCGATAATTTTGTGTATTTCTTTTTTGAACAACACTATAAATTTTTTATTTTACTCTGACCATCAGGTGCACTCCCTTGGTGTATTTAGTCACTTAGTGAATACTAGACTTGTATGCATTACTGATTAGCATATCCTTGATTCATGAGTTCTTTGAAGTCTTTGGCAGTATCTCCATGACCATATAGATTATTTTAAGTTGACATCAATGACAATACAATACATTAACTAATTTAATGCCTTGCATGATCATCAACTTAACATCTTCAAACATTTAATCAGTTACATGTCATCAGTAATGTGAGATATGTGACCCACAATGACCTTCAATATTCATATCCTTAGGTACATAATGTGTTGTACACCTTACTAAGAATCTGATTTAGAAAAGAAAAGGAAATTGGTTCAACCTCACCGTAGTTTACACATAACTAGGATTGAGATATATGCGGCTTTCCACTTATGTTGGCAGCTCTTACCATAAACATCCAAATTAGGTGAAAGTTATAAGATCATTGAAACAATCACCATACATAGAAAAATAAGAAAATGCCATGCCCCATGTCCTTGCGACTCTTTGTCTTTGAATAGACATCATGGAGTAACTTGAAAGACATAACAATCACCAATTGATAATCAATCAAAGAAAATTTATAACAACTTAGATGCCCCTTGTTTGAAACATCATGGGAACATAAAAGAGTCATAATCAAACCAAGATCAGTCTATGTGTTTAAGTAGTATTTATAAATACTATTGATTCATTTGTCAAGCATAATAGAGATTGATCAATCAAAATTTGGAATCAAGCAATATGGTTTTCAGGTCTGAGTATATATGAGAGTAAATTTTTCAGCAATTGCAATCCAATGTAGTGTTTAGGAACACTGGTTGATTAAAGTGTTGAGAAACACTAATACGTTTTAAAATGTTTGAGAAATAATAATACATTTAAAGTGTTTGATTAAAGTGTTGAGAAACACTAGTATGATGTCTATTACAGGTAGGTGATGTTGAAGAAACACCTTTGTTTGTGATAGTGATGTTTTGATGCAAGTATTGAGAAATACTATTTTGAGAGACAAACCATCCTAGACAGTAACCTAGGAAAACCCAACAAACGCAAACTGAACATGCCAGCAAAGATGTCCCTAGTGCAGAATGGCTATTCCTAAGACACAAATGCAGACCAATCTCAGGCAAGCATATGAAATTTGTAAGGAACTAGAGTCAACCAATAACACAGGTGTGATCACGAAAGATTAGTATCATTAGTGCATTGATAGATAGAGCACAGAGTACGAGTGACACCTATTTTCTAGGTTTTCACCACTCAGAAAAGATTTTTATTTTTTCTACCAAGATGCTTGTTTGTCAGGTTTTCGCCAAGACACTTTTTCTCTTTTTCAATTTTTATTTATTATTTTTTTTGTTAGTATCAAGGCGCCTGTTTGCCAAGTTTTCACCAAGGATACCTTTTTTCAGGACTTTTTCACTGTTTTTGGATTTCTTCAGGATCAATTTTCTAATTCATTTTTTTGGTATTTTTTGAGACTTTTCCACGGCATGAGCTCTGCTAGCCAGTATCAAATGTAGAACCTCTTCAAATGTAGAGTATTAATGGGATCAGGAAGAAAATCTTCATTAGGTGTAGCTAACTGATATGCTCTAGTCTTAAAAGTTGTAGTAATGTCATAAGGCCCTAGCTAGTTGGGTGCAAACTTTCCATTTTTCTCTCTATTTGGCTAGTTTTTAGGATTCTCTTTTAAAATGAGATACCCCACTTGAAATTGTCATGGTTTGACCATTTGATAGTACCCTTTTGACATTCATTTTTGGTACACTTTGAGATGATCAAACGCTTGTTGTCTGCACTCATCCAAGAGTTCGAGTGCATTAACTCTATCAATGTGGTTTTGTTCATCAGTAACAAGACCTTGGAGAGATACACACAAAGATGGGATTTCTACTTCAATAGGCAGCACTGCTTTTGTGCCATAGACTATAGCAAATGGCGTGGCTCCAGTTGGTGTTCTAATACTTGTTCTGTAGGCCCATAATGCCAGATTTAGTTGAAAATGCTAGTCTATGCTAGACTTACTCACAGTTCTGTGTAAGATTTTAGGAATATTCTTGTTTGATGCCTCAGCTTGTCCATTACCTTGAGGGTAATAGATTGAAGAAAAATTTTGAGTGATGTGAAACTATGTGCAAAGGTCTTCGATGTCTTGGTTTTTAAACTGACCCCCATTGTTTGTTACAATAGAAGAGGGTATCCCATACCTACAAATAATGTAGTTCAAGATGAACATAGCCACCTTTTTGCTAGTGGCTTTGATTAGTGGCATGGCCTCAAACCTCTTAGTGAAATAATCAGTGGCCGTAATGGTGTACTTGTGTCCACTTGAAGAATTAGGATAGATTTGTCCAACCAAATCAAAGGCCCATTGCTGAAATGGCCAATGTGTTATAAATGGTATGAGTTCTCTAGTAGGAGTATGGATGAGATTTCCATGTGTTTGGAATTTGTGACATGTTTTTAAAAATAGAACAACATCTTTTTCTATCGTGGGCCAATAGTAACCAACTCTTAGTAGTTTTCTAGCTAGTGAAAAGGTATTCGAGTGCGATCCACATACACATTTGTGAACCTCTTTTAATGCACGATCTGACTCTTCTTGTTCTAAACATCTAAGAAGCATACCATCAAGACCTTGTCTATATAAGTTATTAGTAATGAGGACATAATGCGATGTTGTCCTAATTAAGGCTCATTTTTCATTCCTTGATAGGCCATTGGGTATAGTTTGGTCAGTAAAATAGGTAATGAGTTTGGTGTATCAAGATTGCTCTTGGGCATTTAAAGCACAAATCACTTGGTACTTAGGTGTATCAAAAGATGGATATGATAATTCTTCTACCAAGAAGTCATAGTAGAATTAATGTTCTTCCATTTGTAACATTGATGCCAATGTAGCCATAGCATCTGCAAATTTGTTTTCTATTCTTGGTATTTACTGGAATGTAATGAAGATAAAGTACCTTTTCAAGTTTTCAACCAGTTGTTTGTACGACATCAAATTCCCATATTTAGTCTGATAATCTCCATTTACTTGTTTAATAATAAGCTGGGAGTCACCATACACATGTAACTCTATGATTTTCTATTCCATAGCCAGCTTAAGACCATTCACCAATGCTTCATATTCAAAAATGTTATTTGTGCATGGAAATATTAGTTTGTATGCTTTCGGTATTTTGTAGCCTTGAGGAGTTATAAATAGAACCCCTACTCTAGATCCTTGTGTGAAAGAGCCATCAAAATACATCTTACATGGATGTTCAATTAAATGCATGATCATTTCATCAGGAAATTCAATTATCAAAGGTGCATCATCTTGCAAGGGTGAATCAACTAATTGATCTACAAGGAATTATCCTTTATTAGCCCTTCTATCCACGTACTCAATATCAAATTTTCTTAGAATCAGGACCCACTTTGATAGCCGTCCTATTAATGTTGTTTTGCTTAAGAGATATTTAAGAGGATCTATTTGTGCAATAAGATTTACTGTATGGGAAAACATATAATGTCTCAATTTATGTGACGCAAAGACAACTACTAAGTAAGCTTTTTCAATTATACTGTAATTGAGTTCATAAGACACCAGAGTCCTGCTGATATAGTAGATTGCTCTTTCCTTTTTATTTTCATCTTCTTGAGCCAACAATACTCCCAGTGATGTAGCCATAGCCAAGATATATGGGATTAATGGATTTCCATGAATAGGTGCCCTGAGAATGGGAGGAGTAGCCAAGTAATCCTTTAATTCTTTAAATTTGTTTTCACAATGTTCATCCCATTTGAAGTTAACAACTTTATGCAATAGTTTAGTAAAAGGTTGTGCTCTATCTTGTAGTTGTGACATAAATCTCCTGATGTATTGGACTCTTCCTTGCAGTGTCCTCATTTGACTAATATCACGTGGAGGTGACATTTCCAGTATAGCTTTTACTTTTTCAGGGTCTACCTCAATTCCTTTTGCTGATACAATAAACCCTAGGAGCTTCCCTGATTGGACTCCAAAGGCACACTTCTTTTGATTAAGCCTAAGTTGAAATTGTTCCATGCTATCTTGTATCTTTCTTAGGTCTTCAATATGAGTATTCCTTGTTTTTGAATTAGCTAAGGTATCGTTTGCATAATCCTCTATGTTTTTGTGTATCATATCATGGAATATAGTTGTCATAGCTCTTTGGTATGTAGCGCCAACATTCTTTAATCCAAATGGCATGACGTTCCAACAAAATGTTCCCTAGGCACATGTGAATGTTGTCTTCTCTTGGTCCTTAGGGGCAATCTTAATCTGGTTATAGTCCAAGAATCCATCCACGAGTGAGTACAGCTGATAGCTTGTTATTAGATCTATAATCATATCAATTTCTGGCAGTGGAAAATCATCTTTAGGACATGCTTTTTTTAAGTCTCTAAATTTTGTGCAAATCCTGATAGATTTGTCTATTTTAGATACTGGTACCATATTAGAAATCCATCCCACGTAAGTGATGACTCTGATGAATCCAGGTTTAAATAGTTTTTCTAGCTCTGCTTTCACTAGTAATGCAACATGAGGATACATCTTTCTTAATTTTTGTTTAACGAGTTTGAACCCAGGAGCTATAGATAAATGATGCATTATTAATTCAGGATCAAGTCCAGGCATATTAGTGTAAGAACATGCAAAGTTGATCTTTTTATCTTTCAGGAACTCAGTGAATTGTATCTTTTCCTCTTCTGATAAGGACTATGCTAGGTGAACAAATTGAGGAGTTTCTGTTGTTCCCAAGTTAACCAATTGTGTTGGTTCTATCAAAATTGAAGATCTTTCTTGAAAGTGCTCAGGGAGGATATCAAGAATCTCATCTTTTGGCACCTCTGGGAGGTTTTCACCATCACATACGTCTTTTATTTTTACTTTTTAAGAATCTGATACTACCACAACGTGGGTTTCACCATAAGTTATTTTCTTCTTTTTATTTTTAAATTTGTGACTAAGAAACTTGATATCATCATCTATCATGTTCATGCTCCTTACATTGGTGGAAGAAGGATAAGGCTCACAAGCATTTAGATAACAGGCCAAAGTGTAGTCATCAGGAAAGTTCATGATAGTAGTAGGACCTCAATTGGTCCAATCAATTAAGTTAGGATTTATCAAGGGTAATGATTTGGATTTTGGTAAGGACAACATCTCATCAGCATCAAAACTATTAACCAACAAGACATGTTTTGTTAAGTCAACATCTACAATGTTTAGATCATCAAGAGTTGATTCGTCATTAATAGGGTCGTTGTTAGTAATATGTAGACCTAACTCTAGAAAATCATTAGTTGGGATTTCTTCTTCTTCTCTAATCAAAATGGAACTCATTTCTTGTATTCTTAGAATGTCCTCTAGACCTAGTAAAACACCAGTTTCTCCATCAAAAATCCTAGGCAATGATATCTCATTTGATTTTGGAACAACAACAGTGTTAGGGGAAGTGTTAGAACTCTCTCCTATTTGAAATAGAGATGAAAATTTGTGAATTACATCTACCTCAATGTCCAAAGTAGTATTTTATAGGTTATCCCATTCATAGTCATGTGAGTCTATTATTTCATCATCTGATCTGTTTAGAAACTCAACAATAGTTACCTGATGTACCCTATTAGCCACTTGTAGATCAATGTGAGTTAAGTCTAGGACATGTGAAATTGTGACCAACTGCCCCCAGTTAGGATGTATATCTTGTTGTTGGGGTATTTCTTCAGGATTTTCTTCTATCAATGGGAATTCTGGAAAGTCTTCTATTGTTTCCTCTACTTCTTGAATAGTAGCTTGTGTCAATAAAAGAACATGAGTCTCTTGTTGTGCTACAAAAGTAGGTACATATCTTTCTCCTTGATATTCAGGATACTCTATACCAATATGCAATAATCTCTCATATGTCCATGGTTCTAATGCTATTTCTTCTTGTTCTTCTTGTCCTTCATCAAATATTGGACCATCTCTTGAAGTAGGGTTTTCAGATTTGTTATTGAAACCTAAACTTGTTTTATCTTTGGTGTTTCTAAATTCCATGTGTATAGGTTCAAAAAGTCCTTTTCCTTTATCTCCTAAAGGTCCCTTCCCTTTATATCCCATTTGTTTGAGAAGGTCATATCCTTTACCATACTTTTCTGGGGATATCTCCACATGTTTTACTTCATTTTCTTTTGGTTCTCCTTTGTAAAGCCAAGCCAAGACTGCTTTATCTTATTTTTCATCCTCTTGATAAGTAGAGGCTCTAACCATACCAGTTTCTTTATGAATGTCTTGTTCTTTTGATGCTGTATGTGTGAAAGATGAGGAAGGTTTCCCATAAGATCTTGGAGACATAGGAAGTTCTATTAATGATGGATTCATGTCTATTTTACACTCTCCCATACTTTTTTCTTCAAGTTTTAGTGTCTTTCCAAAGCTCTTCTCATCACATGTCTTTAAACGTTTCAGGTACAAATTATTTTGGGACTTCCTTATTATGAGGAACCATAATATATGCTTTGACATTGTTGCAAGTATAGCTTGTATCTATAGGAATTGTTACTTCCACCCCATTATGTGGGAATTTGATGTATTAGTGGTAAGTAGATGGCACTGCTTTCATTTCATGTATCCAAGGTCTCCCTAGTCAAATTTTATAGGTCAATGGTAGATCGAGAACTTGACAAATCACATTTTGTTCAATTGGTTCTATTCTAATTGGTAGAACAATGAGTCCTTTGGATGACCTCTCTTCTTCATCATAAGATTTGATAATTATCTTACTCCTTGAGTCAATTGTTCATTCTAAAATTATCAAATTCTTTATTAGATTGAGAGTGCATATGTTCAACCCTGCACCTCCATCTATCATTACATGTCTGACACAAGATTTTTGAATCAAGACTTCAATTTGTAGGGGTTGGTTATGTGGATGAGTCAATGATTTGTCATTTTCTTCTAAAAAAGATAGGTAATGTGGAGCTGAGATATGATTAAACATTGTCTGGAATTTGTCTATATCAATGTCTTTTGGAACATTTGCAGAATGTAAGGCTTGTTCAAGAACTTCCCTATGTACTGAGGAGATATTTAGTAACTCAAATATAGAAATTTTAGCTGAGGTTCTTTGCAATTGATCTACAAAGTTATAATTTGCCGATGGGATTGTAACAGTTTGTCTTGATGTTGCTGGTTTGGGAATTGTGACAAAAGGTACTTTGGAAGATGTCACTTGTTTGGATGAGGATTGTGTTCCTTTGATCATGACTTGTGCTTGGCTTCAAGTCACTGTGTTTGATTGTGTGGACGTGTCTTTAGCATCTTTAATAGTGATCACATTGATTGATTCTCTTTTAATGTCCAACATGTTGATCACATTGTCGTTATTGGAGTAGGTGTAATTTAATTTTTTTCCTTTTCCTTTAAAAGCTTCCCCTTTTTTGTAGTTAGGGAACGGTTTGTTAAATGTCGTATGGTCTTCATTAGTGGTATGTCCTTCCACTTTGATTTTACCTCCTTCAATGAGGTCTTGTATAACATGTTTAAGCTTAACACAGTTATTAGTCTTATGTCCCTTGTTTTTATGAAAGACACAATAAGAATTGTCATCCCACCATCTCGGTTTGACTTTTGATTCCCAAGGTTTTGAATCGGCAATTGTGAGAAATTTATTATCCAAGAGTGTCTTTAAGACTATCTCAAGAGGTTCTCCCAATCGAGTAAATTTTCTTTGAGGTCTAGTCCATGGTTTGCTCTTGTTATTCTCATTGTTTGCTCTTGGTATTGTTTTTGTTACCTTAGCTTCTTTGTTTTCTTGTAAGCTATTCATTAGATTGAACACTGTTGGTTTAGGATTAGCATTTGATGCGTCTACCACTCCATCATTAACAACGTTCTTGTTTTGTTTCCACCACTTAGGCTTGTTGTTGTAGTTGGTAGATTTGTTATCACTTTGGAGTGTGATTTCTCCTTTCTTAACCATGGCATCTTCAACACAGATGGCATTCTTGATCATCTTATCAAAGCTCGGTGAATCTTGCATTTGCAATGCATAGTTCATTTCGGGCACCAAGTTGTTAATAAATATTTCCATCTTTTCTAATTTGGGTATTTCTCTTGAGTACCTGGCAAAGATTTTCCTCCACATTTGTAAAAAGTGAGTAAAGGATTCACTAGTTCATTGGTTTGTGTTACATAGATCCATCATGGCTATGTTATGTTGTATATTATAGGAGTAATTTTGGACAAACTGGTATTAACTCCTCAAAAGATTTCACACTTGGTGTGAGTTTGGAGAACCACTCGATAGCATTTTCGCCTAAATTTCTCAAGAATAGCCTCATTAGGTATGTAGGTTCATGCATGTACTCAATTTGTAGAGCACAAAAATCTCTCACATGGTCATGTGGATCAGTTTCTCCCATGTACTTGTCATATTTTGGCCTTGCCATGTTGGGAGGAAATGGAACCATGTTGATACTCTTGTCAAAAGAAAATGGACATATTTGGTCCAAAGAGTATTTTTTTGTTGGTTTGACCTTCTCTTGTTTGAGTGTTGCAAGTTCATCTTGCATTAAGGTCAATTGTTTGGTGAGAATAGAAATAGGTGCTGGTACCTCTTTCTATTTTAGTCTCTCAACATCATAATCTTTAGGGATTTTGACACCAAGGGATGCTAGATGTAAGAAGTATTTCTCCTTGTCTTCAGCAATGATTATTTCCAATGTCCTTTGGAATTTTATACTTTGTCTAAGCTTGTTGCACTCTTCTTTGGATATGTCTCCATCACTTTCTGAGTCAAACAAAGGATGGGTGATGTGTTGTTCTTCTTCGCTACTACTGTCTTGATTTTTTTGGTCTTCTTCATTGTTGTATTCCTCAAAATCTCTACTCCATTCTTGATGAGGAGCGCCCATTGCGGGCGAGTCTTGATTGAATAAGGGATTACGAGATGTCTCTCCTTGATGATATTGTAATAATATGGGAGGTACTTCTGATTTGTTAGCAAGATACTTGTTGCGTCTTGTGTTAACCATGAAAGTTGGATCTCAAGTTTGTCAAAGTTTTCCAATAGTGTCAAATAGAGTCTCAAATTGTCTAAGTGTGTCCAAGTAGAAGTTTGTTTGTGTTTGGTGAAAGTGAATGAATTTAGCATCAGAGGGTTATAATTCCTTGATAATGAGCTAAGGATCAAGAGTTTATGGTAAATGAGAAAACCACACATTTTGAGACCAATTATGAGAGTCCAAGAGGAAATGCAAGGTAGAATCCTAAGAAAGTTGTGAAACAACAACATGTGGAGCAACAAGAACAATAAGACTAGAATGAAGAGCCAAAAGGGTATCCAAAAGTACTAAATCCTTCTGAGAAACACTTGTGTAAGGGCCCACTGTCCTAGATGCGACACCCTAAATGCGAGGCCTGATATACCAAATGCAAGATTGTGTTAAACCACATGCGAGATTTGATTCTTGAATGCGAGCAAGTTCCCTGAAAGTGAGCCAGGAATGAATAAAAGTGATGCAATATGCTCTAGATGTGAGCTTTGATAGACCAAAAATGAGCTTCTGATGGTTTTGATATTTTTGTCAGATTTGTCTTGAAATGCATGAAATTTTTCTGACAGCAGAGGTTTTCTGATACTTTTCCTATGAGTTGTAAACAATAAGTATGTCAGGGAATGAAAATTATTTCTTATTTTTGGAGTTATCTTTTTAATGAGTTTTTTAGACACATCAAGCAATGTTTTTTGATTAAGGATGATCAAACACTTTCCCTATTCCCTAGTTTCTAATCATAGAATGAAAATATTTGCTTGTAGACCCAAGTACACACTCACATGCTAATCAGATTACAAACATCACCAAGCACACAATGGATCTAGTCATGATGCCATATTATCTAACTCCAAACGTAAGTGACAGCACAAAATGATGAGTATCTTGGGGCAATTAATATTTGCCTTGCACAAATATTATCCCCCTTTCGGAGATGAATCGGGTAATTTTGACTACAAGTGTTTATTATGTTGGGGCATCCATTTGGAATCATCTCCCATAGAATTGCACAAGGAAAAATTGAGGCGTATAGCCCTATGAGTAATCAAATATGTGTAGCATCACAAGAAAGATTCAAGCAGCTCCGCTCTACACACACTCAAGCATGTTCATGGAATGATGTCGAAATTCTAGGAACAAAAATGATTATGTTTTTTAGGGCTTTTGACTACAAGGAATCATATTGATTATAGTGAGTTGGAAGGGTTGGCATAAACCTATCCTCACTTGGGTCATCCCGGGGTTTTGTTTCCTCAATCGACAGGCCCTCTAATATTTTTGAAAGCAATGAAAAGAATTGGCAAGCTTAGGAGTCTATATTTCTGATTCTTCAAAAGAAGAAGAGCATACTCTCCTATTCCATGCCATTTTCTCCCACAAACACACCAAATAAGTTCATTTCCTCAGTCTACTTCACTCAAAACTCAATCTCCCATGACATGTCTTTGATTCCTCCACTTGGAAAGAAGAAGAAATTCTCTAGAGAGAGTAAGTAGTAAGCTTAAGTTCGATGTTAAGTTCCTATTTTAAGAAAGCACAAAGCATTTGAAAGCAAATTTGTATTGTTCAATTTCCCCAAATTAGTTGATTTGCTTGTTCATTTACTTTTCCCAAATTTAGACAATGAAATTGTTCATTTAACCACAATATTTCTAGTGCTTTAATTGTCCAATTACTTTCCCAAAAGGAATTATACAATGTGAATTTGCCTTTTTCAATTTTCTCCAAATTCTTCTCAATTCCTAAATTGACTTTTGAGTTTCTAATTTTCCTTGAAGGAAAAGAGCATAATCCTCTGGTCAATTTAGTAAATGATTGGAAAATGTAATTAGGTTTTAAAACTTTGAACAAATGGAAACAAATTGCATAATCCTACAACATACAAACAACAATTTAGTAGTTAATTTCCACCTTTTTGAGAAAAAAGGCTTTGACAACAACCTGCAATCAATAGTTAGGTTGTTTAAAGGACATAAACAGACAGGATCAAAATATTAGTGGTTAGACATTTCAATTTGGAAATCCAATAAGCAGATGCGATTGCCTTTCCTAAATGCGAGCTTAGATATCCTGTATGCAAGAAAATTTCCCAAATGTGATGCTTTGCACAAAAGGAGACATAGAATATTACTAGGAATGATCCTTTACCAAATGCGATGTAGAAATTACTAAAGACGAGTTTAGAAACCTGGTATGCAATCTAATTTCCTGAATGCGATGGGATTTCTTGAATGCAAGCCTGGATCAACAAAAGGTGATTTTGTACTTGGAAACAGAGAACCAAAATCAGTAAAAAAAGATTAGAAGGTGAGGTAAAATCTGAGGATCTGCCCCACGGTGGGTGCCATAAATGTGTGTATTTTGGGGGTATGTTAGTTGCAACACAATACTTCAATAAGTCATTGCATTAGTGAAATAACATGAAAAATAAGAGTTAGAATGCATATTGATCACTAAAATTGACCTATTTCTCCCTATCTAAGAAGAGTTTGAAGAATTCTATAATTTTCCCTCAGATTATGCATTAATCAGTGACATATTCATGCTTAGAATGAAATATTTAAATGATTTAAGCTAAAATGCTCAAGAAATGTTCATTTTAAAGCTCCAAATGAAAGATTATGACAATTTCTAAGAAAGATGAGCTAAAATGCATTAAGATTTGTGAGAATATGAGCAGCATAAGTTTGCAATTGAATTCTAAGATTATGGGCCCATTGAGCTCAAAATTCATTCCATTTATAGAAGAATTTGAGGAATGAGAGGTTAGGATTGAAAGTTTGAAGAGAGGTGGAGATTGAATCTTTGGTAATCCATGTGAGGTGATCCGAGTGATTTAACTCTCATTGGATAGGGATTTGACTTTCCCTTTTGCAAATAAGGAGTTGTAATTATGATTTATTTATTTCCTTTTAATTAATTACTTTAGCCATGTATTTGATTGTTTTTGATTTAATTGAATTGATTTGATTTAATTGGCTAAGGCAATTAATGTAATTTAGTGATTAGATCACTTAGGATATTAAATTTGATTTAAATGAATTATGTCAATTAATTGAAGAATTTTCATGACATAATTAGGGGTATGATAAAACTTAGGGAAAATAGGGTCTATGGTCAGAGCAGACCAAATTAGGGTGGTTACAAGTGTCTCTTAGGGGAATACACTTAAAATCACACTACTTGATGTTAAGTTCCTATACAATGTAGCATCAACAAGTGGTGTGGAACATTTAGCCTCAAGCTTGACATGTGAAAGAAAGGGAGTAGGTGTAGGCTTGCAATCACTCATGCAAAATCAAGAAACTAAGTCAAGAGCATACCTAGGCTGAGAAAATATAATCCTTATTGAGGAGTGTGTGATCTCAATACCAAGAAAGTAGCATATTAATCCGGAGTTTGTCATAGAAAATAAGTCCTGTAAAGAAGACTTGACACTCTCAATGATGGATGAAGTACTCCCTATAATGCTCAAGTCATCTACATAGAGAACATGTATCAAGTGTGGGTCATCCTATCACAAAGTGTAGATATTAGGATTTGAATGAATCTTGGTGAACCCCACTAAGAGAAGAAAGGAATCCATCTTGGCATACCAAGCCCTAGGAGCATGTTTGAGGCCATAGATAGAATTCCTCAATCTATAAACCAAATAAGTATCATGTATGAATCCCTATGGATGCTCCATATAAATCTCATCATGGAGATCACCATGTAGAAATGCACTCTTCACATCCATCTGATGTACAACCCAACCATGACCTAAAATGATAACAAGTGTCAAATGAATGGATTTCATCTTGGATACGACTACAAAGGTCTCAATATAGTCAACACTAGGAACCTATAAAAAACCTTGGCAACAAGTCTAGCCTTATACTTATCCACATTTCCCTCTGCTAAAAACTTAGTCCAATATATCCACTTACATTGAATCATGTTTCTTCCCTTAGGAAGAAGAACTAAGTCCGATGTGGGATTCCTTATCAAAGCATTATACTCTTCCTCCATGGTTAAGTCCCACTCCAAAACTCTTGATGCTTTATGAAATGACTGTGGATCTAAAGAAATCGCAATGTAAGCATGTGGAAATGATTGATATTGTGATCTTGTCCTTTGAGTGTCTGAAGGATCCCCCATAAGTGAACCTACTAAATCAAGAGTATGCTGAGCCCAATGAGGTCTAGTAGAAGAAGATGAAGGAGTATCCTCAACTCTAACTTGAACCTACAAAGGTGGAAGCTTGCAAGTCAGGGTTGAAGGAGTATCATCATCTGAATCACTATCATCACTATCCCTTTACACTATGGAGGAAGGAAGAGGAGTTGAAGAGGTAAAGCTAGGACACCTTTCCTCAAAGTGAACACTCTTCTCTAAGAAAATCTCATGTATCCCTAGATCCAAAAATTTGAATACCTTAACACTTTCAGGATAGCCAAAAAATATGCAAGGCCTACTTTGAGGTTCCAATGCCTTGCAATTTTGTGGATGTATGCATGCCCAAGCTAGACAACCAAATACTTTGAAGTGTTTCACAACCGGTTTTCTACCACACCAAGCCTCAAAAAGGAGTGATTCAATCAAATTTTGTTTGAGGAATTCTATTTTGGATGTGATTGACACAACTTATAGCTTCACCCCAAAAAATTGGATCAAGAGACTTAGAATGAATCATGTAGCTATCCATTTCCTTAAGATTTCTATTATTCCTTTCTACAACATCATTCTATTTTGGAGTGTATGTAACTAAATGCTGGAGATCAATCCCCTCAAGTGTGTAAAATTCTATAATTCTTGAGTTCACATATTCCCTTTGATGATCTGTCTGTAGAATCTTGGTGGATTTCCTTGAATACTTCTCAACACGAGCCTTGAAGGTGATAAAATTGTCAAATACTTCACTCTTGTGACCAAGAAAGTAGACCCATATGTAGCTTGAAAAGTCATCAATGAAGGTGAGGACATAGTGAGACTTGCCAAATGATGGAACTAGAAAGGGGCCTAGTACATCACTATGAACCAAATCAAGAAAAAATGATGCTCTCCAAGACTTCTCTTTATCAAACTTCTCTTTGGGATGCTTTCCCAATGTATAACCTAAACATACACCCTCTAAAAACTTGACAATAGGTAGACCTTTGACGATGTTTTTGTTGCTAAGCTTTTGAAGATAGCAGTAGTTGAGATACCCAAACTGCTCATACCATAATTTACTTTGTGAATTCAAATGTGTCAAAAAGGCATGTGAAGAAGACTTAGGCACAAAGTGGGAGAAACAATAAAGCCTTGTGTCATAATTATCATATCCCACTGCAACCAAAGAATCATCCTTAAGATTTTTCTCCACAACTGAATCATGAAGGAGATTAACTTTATTTCCACCTCCATAGTGAGTGATTTGGTAAATTCAAATGAGATTGGTGCTTAAGTTAGGAACATAGAGAACATTTTTAAAAGCTCCATTTTCCATGTCAACTTGTCCTTTCCCTCCAATTTCCACTTGTGTACCATCCCCTACAAAAATGTGAGGTATCTTAGATGGTGTTAAAGAAGAAAATTTCTCCTTTGAAGAACCCCTATGATGAGTGGAACCCGATTCAAGTATCCATTCCTCTAAAGAACTTTTTGTTACAAAAATGCTTTCCCTTTTCCTTTTGAAGTTGAAGGATTTGAATCCTTTCCTTTGTAGGTATTTGGAAAATCAATATTATTCCTCTTGAGTAAGTTTTTTCAACTCATCAAATTCCTTCTTGTGGCAATGTTGTTCATCATGATTTGGTTTCTTTCAATATACACAAATTAGTCTATCCTTCTTAGAATTGTTTCCCTTCTTTTTGGAAGAAGAATTGCCTTGTTGTGAGGAGAAAGGTCTGATTGTGATTTGGCATTCCACTGCTTTAGTTTCTTTTTGTAACCTTTTCCACCTTGATTCCTTTGATTTCCATTATTAGCCACCAATGTCTTAGACTTTGAATACTTTATAATCCCCATAGTCATTAATTTTAATTGTTCTAACATCAATATTTCTACAAATGAATTGAATGAAGGTGTAGTGAAGGAACTTCCCATGGTCAACTTGTGAGTATTGTAACTTGAAAAAAAGGCCACATATTCTAAAGGAAGATTGTTCAACATATGATGAATCAAATATGCATCCTTCATGGTAATACTACAATCCTTAAGTTGTGCTCTAAGATCATTGGATTTATTGATTAAATATTTAATTGTGTCAAAGTTCTTAGGATCCAGAGTGAGAAGATTTGTTTGAATTTATGAATCTCTTATCCTCATCCACTTTACCATACAAACCTTCAATTTTATCCCAATATTCCTTGACATCCTCAAGGGGTGAAATGTGAAACATGAGCTCTTAGGTAACACATTCTCTCACAATTCTTAAAGACACAGAGTTTTTGATCTTCCAATCATTTTTTTCATTATCATCCACATTAGGACTAGTGGGTTCTTTAATTGTACCATCCACATGATTATTCAACCCTTTTACCATTAACATGATCCATATTTTATCTTTCCATATTGCATAGTTATGTGGAGTTAATTTTGGAAATTTAGATGAACCCATAATGAAAAAAAGAAAAAGATCACAAGAGACAAAGAAACATAATCACACAAGATACCCCCCAAATTCACTCAAACAAAGAACCCCCAACCACCCCCCACCTAAAAAAAGATAATTTTGGCACTTTATATATAATGCATGTATAATTTCCACTTTCCAATCAAGAGCTAAGTGGAATTTTGATTTTGATATTTACAATTGCCTTATTGAGGCCAAACCAAAATTAAAATAATATTTCTAAGGATCAAAATCAAATCCTAGCATTACAATGATAATAAATGCCCAAGAAAAGCCTTAGATCTGAAAGTGATATTTTTGCCTACAATGGCTACAAACTAGTTGAAGATTTGACAAGTAGACAAAAAATGGTGTAGTTTGAAAAAATAATAACATCTAAAAATGTGTTCGTATGAGCTTGAATAGAGCCTCTGAAGTTGCAAAACTGAGGATGGGACTAAAGCCAAAGATGCTGAAATCTGTGTATGCTGACACGTTTCTATAGTAAAACATATTTTGGAAAATGTGAAAAATAAAATATGTGGTTATTGTGAAATTCTAGAAGGATACTATTAAATAAATAGAGGCTATTGTGTTCTAGATAATGAGAGAATGCAAATAGGATAAATAGTAAAAATTATGAGCATTCGAAAAAAAGTCTAGTACAAGAGTCAAAATAGAAACGATATTTGGATATGTAGCATATAGGGTGATTGTATTAAAGAGCCTCAAAATTAGATTGTGTAAGCGATGAAGATGATAAATAATGCTGGGACACTTTCGAATGTGTTGATTCATTAACCTACAACAAAGAATTCCACATTTTTTATGGAGGATGCAATTTTGTTGAAGCCTTTATGAAAAGGTAATATGAATTTACAATTCAAGATAATCTTGAAGAATTCATTAGTGAATTTGATTTAAGATTTATCAATGAATGTGTGACAATTTGTTAACATTGATTTTCTACACATGACTTAGGTTACAAAAATGATGCATATAATTATGTCAAAGAAGTTCCATATATGATGTTAACCATCTAAATTTTAGAATCAAAGGTTCGCACTATTTCACAAATGTACAATACAATTAAAATAATCTTGTATGTCAATTTTTTTTGACATTGCACTATCAGGGTTCAACTGTGTAGTTTTTTTATCAAGCTCATTGACCCATTTTTAATGAGTAATTGTTGGAAATATATTATATGCAAAGTGACTAAGAGGGGGGGGGGGGGGGGGGGNGTGAATCAGGAACTAATAAAACTTATTCTTCTTTAACCTCAACTAGATTATCTAATCTGATTTTATGCATAGAAAAGAAATAATCATTCATAACACATGACACAATATTTGGTTACCCAGAAACCTTCCAAATAGAAAGTAAAACTAGGGTGGGGATGATACCCACAAGATTTAATATTGCAATATAAATTTAGCTTGTTAGAGATTACATTGACCACTTCTGATGGTCTACCCTGTTAGGAGCAATAAGGACATTTAGGTCCACCTTGTGAAAGGATTTTATACAATATAATAAAGTAATGCAACTCTGTTATGAGATTTACAAAGGAGTGTTAGGTCCACCTGGTTAGAGGATTTTTCTGATCCACATATTAGAATGAACTAGTAGATGATCTGCTTATGCAAATTTGATTTTCTAAATAAGATCCTTTGATTTACAACTAATCACCTGAATGTGATGGATGAGTCTGTGCTGTACTTTTATACTTCTGAAATCTTCTAATCAATATGCCACTTCATATTCGCATATACACTTGTTCACATACACATTTTGGATAAATAAAACATCTTACATATATATCTTATCCAAAACAAATGACTTCATAAGTCAGCTTCCATTAGACATAATGATATCAAACAATATATGCAAAGTCAACTCAATACTGTCACTTGGGTCCAGAAGTCTACTAGGGTGATAAACTGATACTCAGGCGATATGGTGATCACTCGGGTCACACTAATCACTCGGGCGATGCTGGTTACTCGGGCAATACTGATCACTCAGGCGATGCTAGTCACTCAAGAAATACTCATCACTCGGGCGATAGTGATCACTCAGGCAATATTGATCACTTGGGCAATATTGAATGACTAAGTGTTTTGACACTAATTTACAACATGTCTTTCCATAAGGTCTACAATCTCCCCCTTTGGCATTAGTCAAAGTCAACTAATGATTCATTAGACAATAAAAGTACATATAGATGTGAATGTGCAACCAAGTCCAATCATGAAAGGAGGAAAGAACTCGAGTGGTGGCAACACCACACAAGAAACTAGGATGATGTGTTGAAATAAAATTGACACATCTCTAGTAGACTCCTTAATGATGATGACTTGCATCAACAAATGTCATACATGTATGGATGATTAATTAGGTTTAATGGCCTATGTAATTAAATAAATACACTAACACCCCCCTTAAGAATAACTTAGGAGGACAAGATAAAAATGTGTCCTTACTACTAGCTTGATGAGGTACCCATGTACAATGAAATCTCTCATAAAATAAGAAACAAGGAAAACCCAATGGGAGCAAAACATCCCTTCAAAAAAGTGATAAGATGCAATAGCATGTATAAGTGAAGAAGAAGAGTGATAGATAGAGGACTCATGCTAACCCCCAAGGACTACTACCATAATGTACAATATGTTCTACCCATAGTAGAGAAAGTAGAGAGGATCATATGACCCCCCAGAAGATATGAAGTGATGGAATCCATGTAGTGCTGGTAGATGCTGGACATTAGATGCTAAAGAAGATCCATGAATGTTGAACAACATTCCTCCCCTTGGGAAGAAACAAACCTTAAATGTGTGCAAGATTACTTCCCATTCTAGATAGCAATATGTAGGAAGCAAGATGTCTATCTCTGAATACTATACATAACCCAAAGACTGAAATGATGTCAGTGATTCCTTCGAATGATGCTCAAAGATATCCAAGCCAATGCTGATGCATGATAGATCATGTACCATGAAAGATTCTAGAATAGGGACCATGGATGTATGGTCACATCTGTACCAATGTGATACTGCTGCAGATGAAGATAACTAAGTTGGATACCACAATTTGTCACGATAGGAGCTGATGTAGGCAAGGTAAGAGCAATGTCCAAAGATGGAAATGGTGATGCAACTTCATCAAAATTATCACCAAATAGAGGATGAATGTCTTCAATGCTGTCATCCAAACCTACAAGAAGGGACTCTAGAAACAAAGCTTCTATGTCTAGTAGATATGCATCCCAATGTGGTGGATTTGGTATGACAATAGAAAATACCTAATGCAAAGAATCTGTGGAACACATGAATGAGTGAAAAATAGATTCAGAAGTAGAAACAAGTGATGGTGTCCCTGTTGATGGACAAGTGAGATTGGATCCAATGTTTCTGTATGTTTTGGAGAATCAAGTAAGGCAATACCATGATTGATCAGAATATTTTGCATTTCTTCAATTTGACGAAACCAAAACTGTTGTGATGTATGCCTATACTTTCCACAATATCCACATTTGGTTTTCCATTTATTAGAAGGATTGTTTAGAATACTCAAATGGAAGGGATTATTTGTGACAGACATGATCTTTTGAACCAAAAAAATAAAAGAAAAAAAGCATACCAAGATTCCCCCCTTGATTATCTTCCCCCCCTCATTTTGAGCACTTTATAGGAGTGCTTTGCAATCAAACCTACAAAAATTTACTGAAAATGACACTTTATAATGACAGTGTGTGAGTGTGTGTGTTGGATTCATGACGAAAATATATGTACTTTTGCAAAAATAGAACTCAATTTTTAGTTAAAGAACAAAAGAATTTTATCACTTAACAAAATTAATCCTCCTCTAAAATAGGATGATGTGTTGAAATGAAATTCACACATCTCTAGTAGAATCCTTAATGATGACGGCTTGCATCAAAAGTGTCATACATGTATGCATGACTAATTATGTTTAATAACCTAAATGTAACTAAATAAATACACTAACAAAAGAAAAAATACATTTTGAATTTTTATTTTAATTTACATAATAAAATAAATTTTAGTCTCTCTTTCTTTTTCTCCCTTACTCTCTCTTGCTATCCCTAATTATCTTCCCCTCTGTGTTCTCCTATAATAAAATAAATTTTAGTCTTTCTCTTTCTTTTTTCTTTCTTACTATCTCTTGCTATCCCTAATTATCTTCCCCTCTGTGTTCTCCTCCCTCTTTATCTCTCCATCTCCCTATCTCTATACATATCTTTGTCTCCTATTTCTCTTTATCCCTCTTATTATATCTATCTCTTTCTACCTCCCTTTATTTATTCCTCCACAACTCTTCCTCTATCTATATATGTTCCCCCCTTTCTATCTTTATATAGCTCTCTTTCCCTCTTTGTCTATCTCTTTATATTTCTGTCTCTCTTCTCTATCTCTTTTTAATTATCTTCTTGATTTAACAATTTTTCTTGTCATGATGCATAGTTGATCTAAAGTTATCTTTTCTCCAAAAGCACAAACAACTTCATTTATTAATAGCCTACTAATTGACACCATATATTGCACAAATGCAGGTAAAATATAGACGAAAAATTTCAGTCATGGACCTTCCACAACTCTTCAACGTATCTATTGCACAACAAAGTACAATTATTAATTATAATTCTATTAACTTATATAAAAATAAATATTTTCCAACATTTTTCAATTTGACCTCACCTCTATTTCCTCCGTTTACGTTACAAATACATTCTCAAAAACAACGAAAGACAATTTGAAACACGTCACACATCTTAAGAACAACTTATTTCCGTTTTAAATCATGAAAAAACTATTTCGACGGAAAAAAGTTCCAACGCAAATCTCAATCAAATATAAAACTAAGACATCATTAAAGCCAGAATATGCGTTGTTTACAACCCGAGGATCTCAAAATATTAAACCCAATGCTGGTTTTAAATCCAAAATATGTGTAGTTTGCAACCCGACAACCTCAATATGTCAAAACCATTCTGGATTTAGTTGTTGGATCATCATAGCTCATGAAATCATGCCGTCTTTATGCATAGTTCTTAATAGGTTCGGCAATCTACATGAATTTTAAGTATGCCAGTTGTATGGATCGATCATATTGTCTGCTTTCCGCAACATTATCGAAAAATCAATATCGAAAGCTCAGACGCAACTGGCAAGAAACTAATTGCCTCTT
>MU224637.1:1145404-1157482 GCA_018584345.1 Thuja plicata | reverse complement strand
GATAGAAGTTTGGAAGAGGTGGAAAGAAATGGAGAGAAGAAAGAGAATTTGCCTTAAGAGAGAGAATGCCCCAAAATCAATCAACTATTTAAGATAGAAAATTTTGATTGAGATCACGAAAGAAGATCATAACATGACCACAGTTGATTAAAAGTCCACACACAAGATGAAGGAAAAACCCTCTCAATATCATAATGCAGCCTAAAAATGCAAATTAACATGAATTCTAACAATGAAAGCTACATGAAAATGCAAAGGTGTACTTGCAATAAAGAAACTATAACATAGGATTTTGTGTTCATCATTCATTAGATAATGTTAAGGAACTTATTTTCATCATTGGGCCATTATTAACGGACATAAAAAAATCACACAATCTCACTAGTCACAAGTGCAACTATGAAGATATGAATGTGATTGGAATGTGGAAAGATTCTAACATAAGCGTCAAAGACATAAAGGTCATGATGACTTCAATGTTATCTTACCCAATTTAATGTAGCAAAACCACATTCGCATCAAGGCATAGATGCCAAGATGACCAGAAGAATGATTGTGCAAAAATAGTCAAGGCTGATGCCTTAAATCTCCTAAGAGTTTCAAGGGAACAACGAGAGACACTCAAGAGTTTCAAGACCACACCCACAAGCAGAAAGAAAATAAAAACATGCCCCATGCCCCAAGTCCTCTAGCTATACATCCCGAAGAGACTTATTAGACAAGGACACTCAATGAAAATCAATAATAGTTAGCACACAAAGAAAAGATCATGACATAGTTAAAGCATTAAGTGTTGTATTTAAAAATTTAAGTGTGTTAACTGATATTGAGTTCTGAGGATAAGGAGCAAATGCTTGCAAGCAGGTAAGATCACATGAAAAAATAGGGTAAGACCAAATTGATAAGTGTTAAAAACACTCAATGTCAGGGGTTGTATTGGAAAATACAGTTTGGGTGGTATTGAAAAACACCATTTGTGAGGTGTCCTAAAGACTAACACATCCAAGAGACCAAAGCTAATGCAGTTATGTCCCCTAGACAAAGACAAAGACCAATTCCAAACCAAGGCAACAAGGACAAGGCATAATGGAGAAAGGCTAAGTGTCAAGGAAATGCACTAAGAAATAGGGGTACAAAGGCCTCAAGTAGCACCCGTTTCCAGGTTTTCACCACTTGGATTTTATTACAAATTTTTCTACCAAGGAGCTTGTTTCCAGGTTTTCACCAAGGCACTTTTTTCTATTTTTTTTTGAATGTTTTGAATTTTTGATTTTTTTGTATTTTTTGGAATATATAATTTTTTTGGAGATACATCAAAGTTCCTATTGCTAGGTTTTCACTAAGATGATCATTTTTTTAGGACATTTTCTGATTTTTAGAATTTTTGACAATATATCATTTTTTGGATTTTTTTAGGATCAATATTTATGTACAAAGGACGCCCCCAGATAGAATGAGAATCGTGGATAGAACTTCTTTAGGTGCAAGACATTGATAGGATTAGGGAGCTACTCTCTCTCTACTATAGAAGTAAATAACCACCTCTTTCAGAATTTATCAACTAGTCTCTACCAATATTATTGTTGTATTCCTTTCTATTTTGGTCATATTCCCATTGATCTTTCTCAATACTCCAATCACCATATGCTTCCATTAGAGGAATTTGTAGAGCTGTCAAGACTATCTGTCTGTTTATGGATGTAAAAAATTCTCTAGAAAAAGAATGAATGCATCTCTTACTCCTGTCGTATCTATTTTCGCACTCCATTACCAATTCTAGGCATAGAATTGCTTCTAGAAAACCCGCTGCTTCCAACAAACAACTCTCTGCAACTTTTGCAGTGAAGGTTCCTTTCTTTGCATTTTTGAAAATTTTAACAATCCCTTCTAAATATTCATCTACAAAGATCATGTCTCTCATTTTGGGAAGACAACTACTCACAGGAGAGAAATTGTTCTCTTTTACAAACTTGACCTTTGAGGTCGACATGCTAGGACTGGACATATCAATACTAAGAAAGTAACCTCAAGAAAAACAATGGAAAAGCCTAATTTCTTTCTTACACAATTAAATCTGAAATTAGAAATAGAAATGGAGAATATTTCTTGAGACTCACCAATGCTCTAACCTTGCTTTCCCATGATTACCTTCGCTGCAACTTTCTTCTGATTATCTATCACAGTTTCTTAATAAGATAAAAAGTTAAGAAATGAGATAAATTAATACATACTTTTGAGTTGCCAATTCAGTAATCATGACACCTCACATGACATGATTATTCCTGCCATCATTCGCTAAATATGTCCAATCACATTTACTTCGCTTCCACATGACATTTACTTTTGCTGAGCTGGCTTTAAATCCAATGTCTTTTCAACTTATTTTCTGCAAAAAGGCAAGATTTGGCAAGAGATACATATATTTGGTTATTTATTGCACCTTGAATTTTGAACCTTGAACTGTGTGAAGCGAGGTTAAAAGTTTGAAAATCATAATGCTTAAATCACTTGATGGCTCATAGCTAAAATGAGACTTATGCATGACGCACATGGAATATTAAATTATGAACAAGAAAAGGGAGATGTTCAAGATTAAAAATAAGAAAAGACGGGGATGCCAAAGAAAATGAAAACACGGGGCAAGGACTACGGGGAACAAAGAACATTTTGAATCTTGAACTTTGAACTACTGAAATGATGGTTCAAGTTTCACAATTCAAAATTTGGAAAATAAGAATACGCATTACTCACATGATTTCTCGCCGACCGAAAGAAAAGGTAAACACGAAGTAACATGAGGATTTAAATTTGAATCTTGAACTTTGAAATATGAAGTTCAAAATTCAATTTTCAATATGTATTCAACAACATACACACTACTTAGCAATTTTTTACAAGGGAAAGTTCTTTTCACGGGAAACACTACCAATTCCAGGGGATTGGTAACTTGGTTTTGATCAAATGGATCAATAGGTGGAGGAATATTCAAGTTGACAAATATACCAACATAAGGATTTGGTTCAACTGGATCTTCTGAGGAAGAGGAGGATGTAATTGCTAAATTTTCAATTGCATCAAATATGGGTTGGCCTCTCCATCTTTTTGGTGAACAAAAATGTCACCTAACTAGTTACCAAAATAAGGATCATTACGAAGGAATATTCCTAAGGAATCTCTTCTTCTTTCTCTATGCATGCGGTGGTAATCTCAGTAATAAAAATGGATCTTACCTTCTATCAATTGAAAAAATTACTTAAAATAAATTAATAAACTACTGTAAAAAAAGGCTACTAAAAATTACTACAAAAGACTTCCCAGCTTGACACCATCCTCGACAATGATGCCAAAAATGTTGGTCTCTTTCAATGGATTAAATAAGTGGGCTATAAAATCTTAACTCAAGGATTAGAAATCTATGTCAAGTAGATATCTTATTCATCTCAAAGATTTATGTCATGTCAAACCAGTGAATTATTACTTGAAATGGATCTGCAAAATGTATGCACTAGGATTTCAATTTGTAGCCATGCTCCTACAACTAAAAAAGAAATGATGCTAGAAGTAAAATGCATGGAAGGAAATAAATGAAACACTCACAATAACTATAAAATAAACTAAATTTAATTTATAAAATAGAAGTGAAGTGTATTAACAACCAACAAGATCTACTTTTCCATATTTAGGTATAGGAATGTCACATGAATTATTTCCGAGTGGCTACAGGAACAGTTACCTGTCAAATATTCACTAACTATTTTATGAAAAATAACTACTAAGTACTACAATTAGAAAAATCACTAAGTAGGGCCCCTTAGTTAGCCTCTTAAAAACCCAATGATATGATATGAACTCAAAGGGTCATTTTATTGATCACAAATGTTGTTACATACTAAGAAGCTGAAAACTAGTTTACTATAAAAAATGAAATCTAAAAGATACAATGACAACTCTGTCACTAACTAACTCTACTGAAAGAGTACATACACCTTATTTATAAGGAAAAATCCAACTAACATTATCTATCAATTAACCCACTCCCAAGCTATTAGGAGGGTGTTGCTTTATTACAACATGCAATAGGGAGTCATTGTTTGAGATAGAAATAGTCAAGCCTATTTCTTGTTACAAAGAAAATATAGTATATCTAAATACCCCTAAATCTACTCTTCTTCCAAAATTACATTAATGTTCTATTATGACTCATTATGGCCGCTTTAGGGTAGTTGTTGAATTATTCATACTTTTGACTTTTGTCTTCAACTATCTGCTTTGTAGGAACCTTCTTGCTGCAAGATCTTTGACTGCTGACTTGCTCTTTCTGCATGAAATATTAGTTTTCACAAAAACATAGGCATATATAGACATTGCATTATAATAAACATCCATTCATTAACATGCATAATAACCATGAATATCCCACATAGAAATATAGATATGCATTAAGTTCATTCATCCAACCAAAAATATATAAAAGATAGGTTTATAGTCATGATTAGCCATCTAAGAAAGTAATCTAAAAGTCAACATAGAACATATAAGAAAGGTATTTTAAACCTTATCATAGTCTAGGAACCTTTTAAAATATCTTATAAAAGTATAAAAATTATGAAAGAAACAAGCCATTAAATGGGTTCATCAGATACTAAATGGGCTCATCTCAAAGATAAGTGCCTTTGTTGGTGTTGATTTAGGAAAGGGTAAGTGGATTGTGAGCTAGTAGATGGAGGAATATTTGGACCTAAAATGGATAGAAGAGATGAAGAGGTTAAAGTATAAATTTGGATTTGGATTTGGAATGGCTACCAATGTATTAAGAATGAGCTTTGGAAATAGGGCCATAACCATCAAAATGTTCTTTGACATGAAAGGGTTTTAATATACCTTGTTCATGGATAATTATTTTGACCAAAATGACACTTTATACAAGATGCGAGTCCATTTTGAGGTGCACATGATATAGAAGAACTGATAGGGTAATGAAGTGGAGTAGATTGGATGAAAGTGGAGGAACTATTTTGACATGTTTGGCATTCATGAACAACTTGTCGTGACATTTTGAGATCATGAGGGGGATCAAGAGGAATAATGGGAGCCTTTTATGGAATAAGAGTGGTAACAAAATAATTTGGTAGGATAGGATATTGTGGAGGATATTGAGGATTAGGACATGGAGATGGAGGGATGGAAGGATCATGAGGAGGATCTAAAGGGATGGTAGGATATTTTAATAGATGTGAAGGTGAAGGGATACTTTATCTTGACTTGGAAGGGGATCATTGGACTCCATTTTAAAGGTGTTCTACTGTTGATTTTGGATGGAATCATTAGAAATAATGGAAGGGAGGTCATGATCTTTCTTAGGAAGTGGAAGGTCAATGAGACTTGGAAGGAAACATTTTTCTTGAGATGGAAGGGGATCATATTGTATAGGAGATTTAGGGATAATGGTATCATCATGAAGCTCAAGGAAAGTGGAATTGTGGTCAACAATTGGATGGGATTGACCATTGTGGGGATCTTGATCTTGATTTATTTTAAAAATCATTTCTTCATGCTTTGGATCATCTTATTAACATGGGGTATAGTTTTGAATATGTATGGGGGATTCTAGGAAATGTTC
Organism: Thuja plicata; assembly: GCA_018584345.1. Lineage (NCBI taxonomy): Eukaryota > Viridiplantae > Streptophyta > Pinopsida > Cupressales > Cupressaceae > Thuja > Thuja plicata. Next base: position 1,151,862 of record MU224637.1, on the reverse strand, counting down.
AATGCTTAGGAACAGAGGAGGTAAAATTTTCATGAGACTCTTTAAAATGGGTGCATATGGTGGCATTAGGTCTAGCATTTTTGAAGCATGAAAGAGACTTGGATCATAAATGAGACTAGGTTAAGTTTATTCTATGGAAAACCCTTGGAAGGTTATCTCATTGGATAAGTCATTGGATGGAGATGGTGGAAATTTGTCTTGTGGAGTTTTAGGAGATGAATGAATGGTGTGAGATATGGAGGCTACTTGAGGGACAATTTCTTAATGGGATGTAGAAGTTTCATCCATGTGGTTGTTTTTGGAATGGGCAATTTATAGACATTGGTAAGTGATTTTTAATATGCTCCCTAATAATTTCATGCACATGATCAAGTTTTCAAAGTAAACTCTTGAAATATTTAGGTTGTGATTTTCGTATCTTGGGAAATCATGTTGGTGATACCACATTGATATTTACATGTAGTAAATTATTTTTTGATTGAATTTGTTTCATAATAGGTCCATTATTTATTATACTTGATTTATTTTCAAATAATACCATGTTCGAACTTGTGTTTGTCGATTAGGACAACCTTAGTGGTGAATTTGAGGATGTAAGAGGATCATTTACATGTGATATCAACAATAGTAGAGTTGATTGTGAAATTTTATGTGACCTTAGTATTGATTGAATTGTTTGTAAAATTGACACAATGGGTTGTGTGATTGCTTTAGGGGCACTTGGTTTCATTGGAATGAAGATTGGTTCAAAATTAGGTGGTGGCCCTAGTCTAATTATACCACACTCTGGTTGAAAGGTTTGATTTGGGACTTGGTTCAATGGTTGATTTGGGACTTGGTTGAATGGAGCCTGATTCAGAACTTGATTAAAAAAAGTTTTCTCTTGGATGTGATTGAATTGGTTTTGACTTGGGATTTGGCTGAATGATGATTGACCTTGGGCCCGATTGGATTGGATTTGACTGAAATATGTATCTGTTGTTTGAAATTGGTTTGTCTTGTTGATTTTTGAAATAAGATTTTCTATGATTAATTTTGAAATGAGAGATTGTATATCAACTTTATCAAGATTTTCTTTTGGACATTGATGTAATTTTGAAATCTCAGTTCTACTCTTCTCCATCTTGTTCACTTTTTTTCTAAGGTCTCCACTTCTTGAGCCAATATTTATTCTAAATTTTAGGACATGTATGTGAGAAATTGATGTGATTAATTTTTTGATTGTAATGAAATAGTCCCATGAGAGTAGGAAGGTTTATGTTGGGGTGATTCTCTTTCAATTGGAGGGTCACCTTCTCTATAGTACCAGTTATGCCAACTCATCATGTTTGTTTTGGACTTTGATTAAGAGTTTTTGGTGATAAAATTTGATTGATGCTTTGATTTTGGGGTCTTTAAAAAACCTTAGAATCTTGTTTCAACTATGAAAACTATGACTATAGGAGTTGAAGGACAATTGCAACTAAAAGGTACTAAAATGTAACCTATGTTTTTGGCATATTTGGGGATTTAATAATGCAAACTTAAAGATGACAATGCAACCTATATTTTAGGATGTTTTGGGATTTGAAATAGAAATTAGGGATAATGATTAAAGGAATGAAATGTAAACTTATGTTTTGGATTTTTGAACTTTGAAACTGCAATCTAGGTGTGACATTGCAAAGGATACAAACTAAGGGCTAGGAAATGCAAATTATGCTTACCTATTTTTTTTGGAATTTTGAAATGCAAACTTATGCTTTGTACTTTGAAAATGCAATTTAGGTATGACAACAAAAAGCATGCAAAATGAGGTTTATGAAATACAACTTTTTTTTTTTTCAGTTTATGTATTTTTGGAATGCAATTTAGTAATGATAATGCAAACTAGATTTTTGGGATTTTTGACTTTGGAACTATTAATTAACTAATGGAGATGATGAAGATTGAGTGATAACAGGTACATACATTTTTGTAGAAATGGTTAGATAAATTATTATTTTGTAATTGATGTCAAGCAATTGATTACTGATTTATATTGAGTTACCATATCATAGGAAGGAGAAGTTAAATGGGTGGAAAATACAGATCAAAAAATGATGAAGTAATGTTGATATAGTTGTTTTCTACAATATATTTTATGCTATCAAGTCGGTAAATTTGATTGATTAAGTCAAAGATTGCAAAGAGTTAAGTTACAACTGTAAAGAGTTAAGTTACAACTGAAAAGAGTTAAGTTACAACTAAAAGGGAAAATAAAGAGAATTATAGTACAAGGAGGAGTGATTTTTTAATTAGTTTATGTTTTTTATAGTGTCCAAACTTTGTTTCAAAAAATGATAGAAGCACAAAGTGTAGAAAATAAGAAACAATGAGCAAGCCCAACTAGGTGCTTATCAAAACCTATGCATCTTTACACCCAAAATATTGGAATGCAAAAGAGAATCTGAATTAGAAATGTATTTCTTTCAAGTTTTTACAAATCTCCAAGAAGAGTTTTCATCTAATATGATTTCCTTATGATAAGAGGTGTGAGAACCCCCGTGAAAGGCTTATATGAACGTACTAAACAATGTGAAAAATAATGTGGATTAGTCAAAAAAACATTCTCAATCACAATTCCAAAAACTAAATGTAAAATTAATTATTAATCTTCCAGAGTATTGGCCAACAAAATGCGAGGAAATGTACAAATTCTAGAGCTTCGAGATTACTATATAATGGACAATAGCGGATCCAAAAATTTGGAATGAGAAATTCAATCCTTACAATATGGTGCAAGATGGTTAGGAAGATTATTTATCCACCAAGTTGACAAAGATAACTAAAAGAGTCAAAGGGAACAATCTAAGGCCAAATTCCTAGTAAAAAAAACCTAAAATTAAAAGGAATTCCTTCACAATATACTAACTTAGGTCCCAAGATTGATAATCAACCTATAACATAACCTCAACAATGAAATATTTTAATAAATGAACTTACACAAAGATATGAGAAAATGAGGTGTGTGTAGAGTTGTTTGAAGCAATTACATTCCTCAAGAAATAAACAAGAAAATATGCATAAAGTCTATAGATTCCTTCAAAGGGTTGAAAGAAGAATACTAACATTAAATTAAAAGAGGATGCATATCCCACATCTATACTACACCATCTAAAATAGACAACCTATCTTTAAAAGAATCAAAGTAAACCATAAATAAATTTGAGAAGGGTAAATCTATCTTATCATCAACCAAAGGAGTCTAATCCTCAAAAAAATATTTATGCAGATCTGGGAAAGAAGGCCAAATATGGAAAGTATTATATATAAACCCTTACCCATGAATTTATTCTTGTATCCAGTAACATCTTTCTACAAAGACACCATAGGAGAATCTTCAGCATAGAGAAGGGGTAGTTATTTCCTTTCGTGATGATGCAAAGTGTTTCTAAGTACAAAACTATCACCTAGATAAAAACCCTAAAACTTCAAAGTTTTAGCTTGACTAGAACACCATATTATTTTAACCATGCCATTGATATAAAAGTCACAAGATGGGGAGACCCTACACACCATAGAATCAACTCTTCCAATTACATAAAAAACCCACTTGACCCTTGAAAAATTCCCCGAGAATCAAATCCAAGTGCCAAGATCTCCATCATCGATATAGAAATCGTAACAAAATTTTGTATTAATATAAGTCAAAGTTATGGAGTTAACAACATTACTTGATAAAGTTTTTAATGGATAAAAATATAATTTGGGTGATGTAGTTGATTAAATAAATAGAGAACTACAATGTGATAAAATGGAATATAAGAGTATGATCAATGGTAGAGTATAAAATATAAATTAGATATTTAAGTTACAAATGATGTCAAGAGACATGATAAAAGTCTGAAGGTAAAGAATGATATAAGAGAAGTTGAGCCCATATAAGAAGTGAGAGGAAAACATTATTTACTTAAGAGAGGTTTTTAGAAGATGAATTTCTCAAATAAAATAACAAGGAATTGTAAGATTATATTGGATGATGGAAGCACGTATTGCTTTGCATCATAGTAGTAGAGAAGATGATGTAAAAATATTTTCTTATTTGAGCACAAATGGTGAGGATGATGGCATGTGATATAGAAATTCATCCACCAAGGTTCAAATTTGTAGAGGTGTGTTTGACCTAGGTTCAACCCTTGGATGAATTTGATGGATGATATCTCCCTACCTATGGTTGCGTAGCCGAAGGAGGCTTGTAGTGTAGATGTATGCTTACTAATATGTTCATAATCTAATATATAAAGCCAAATATGCCAAAATCTCTATATATTGACATGTTTCCATAGAAAAAAATATTTTGGAAAATGTGAAAAATAAAATGTGGTGGTTGTGAAATTATAGAAGGATACTAGTAAATAGATAGAGGCTATTGTGTTCTAGATAATGAGAGAATGCAAATTGGATAAATAGTAAAAATTATGAGTATTCGGTAAAAAATTTAGTACAAGAGTGAAAATGGAAAGTATATGTGGATAATGATGTAAAATATAGGGTGATTGTATTGAAGAGCCTACAAATTAGACCGTGTAAGGGATGAAGATGATAGAAAATGATGGGACACTTTCGAATGTGTTGATTCATCAAACTACTATAAAGAATTTGACATCTCTCATGGAGGATGTGATATTGTTGAAGCCTTTTTGAAAAGGTAATATGAATTTATGATTCAAGATAATCTAGAAGAATTCATTAGTGAATGAGATTTTAGATTTATGAATCAATGTGCTAATAATATCGATGAATGTGAAAATTTGTTAACATTGATTTTCTACACATGACTTAGGTTACAAAAATGATACACACAATTACGTCGAAGGTGTTCCCTATATGTGGTTAACCATCCAACTTTTAGAATCAATGGTTTGCAGTGTTTCGTAAATGTGAAAAAAAAATCTTGTATGTCAAAATTTTATGATATTTCTATCAGGATTCAACTGTGTAGTTTTTTGAGTCAAACTCATTGATCCATGTTTCATGAGTAGTGGTTCACATAAACCAATCTCTCATGAGAATGAATGGAACACTTAGCACTCATTACATCTAGGTGATGCTCACAGAGGTGAAGCACTGAGACTTCCCAAGAGGTTACCCATCTCAGTACTACTCCAACTCAAGCACACTTAACTACAAAGTTTCCTCGATGGTTAAACCCATGATTCTTACAAATGGGGTTGCAAGAAGAGTGGGTTTAACCATGGAGGAAAATCTATAGTTAAGCGCACTTGAGATGGAGTAGTACTGGGATGGGTGACCTCCCAGGAAGTCCAAGTGCTTCACCTCTAGGGTTGAAATCATATTAGGTTTAACTATGGAGAAAAATAAATAGTAAAGCATGCTCAAGATAGAGTAGTACTAAGATGGGTGACCTCCTAGGAAGTCCTGACGCTTCACCTCTATGAGAACCACCTAGATGAAATGAGTGTTAAGTGTTCCATTCATTCTCATGAGATATGTATTCATATGAGCCATTACTCATGAAACATGGGTCAATGAGTTTGACTCAACAATCTACACAGTTGAATCCTCGTAGTAATATCACAATTTGACTTGCTGTAGAAAAAATATCTTCTACTTGTCAAAATCTTATCATTTAATGTGTTGTTTTTCATTCGCCATATTCCTTTTGTTTTTTAATTGTTCGCCACTTTTTCATGTATCTATTCACATATTTTCCTTGAGCACAATTATTATTACAATAATGATAAAAATTAGTAAACATTGATTGTTGTGTTGGCCTCGTCGTGTAGGTTTTAAAATTATATAATTTTAACATATCTATAAAAAATAGGCAAAAACACTAGAAGAGAAAGCTATGAAGATTAAAACATTAGATATCATTGATAATTGTATATAATATTATATAAAAAATTATGTAACAATTTATACAATATAATATTTATTATTTCTTTATTTTAGGTTTGGAAGATACAAATAATAACTATAATTTATTGTAGTTATTTTGATTCATAATTATTTATCTTATTATAATTTTATTTATATTGTAAATTATATTTTGAATGTTTTATTTAATTCATACAAAAATAAAAAAGATTGGAATATAGAAGTGTTCTTAAAATCTAGCTGAATAATTTTTTTTAAATTTAAAAGAATTTTTTTTTTTTATTTGTATAATAATTTTAATAGTAAAATAGAAATAAAAAATTACATACATTAAAAATAATTAAGTTATTAAGAATTAAATTAATTTAAAATTATATATCTTATCAAATTTTTTTCTATTGTAGAAGAAGAAACTATCAAGATTTGAGAGATAAAATGAACCACAATAACATTAAGAGTCAAATTCAACCATTGATTCATTAGAGAAGCAAAGTACATATAGATGTGAAAGTGTAACCAAGTCCAACCACGAAAGGAGGAAAGAACTAGAGTGGTGACAAAACTGCCCAATAAACTAAGATGATGTGTCAAAATCA
>MU224637.1:1100615-1128167 GCA_018584345.1 Thuja plicata | reverse complement strand
AATACTAAAAACTCTAATATGAAAATGAGAAGGAGAGGTCTCCTTTTAAAGGAAAGTGAATGATTGAGATTAAGAGGCAAAAATCAAAGGCTATGATTAAGAGGCAAAAACCCACCACTTAGAAAGATGTGAAGAAAAAGGGATTTTTATTTAATTTTTAATTTAATTCATTTCCTTTTTCATTTAATTTATTTCCTTTTTCAACAAATAAAGTGCTTTAAGTGGGGATTTTTATTTATTTAATTAAAAAAGAGGTTTTCTTTCAATTAAATAAATTAGAAGAATTTTATTTAATTAAATGGGAGGAATTGAATTTAATTAAATAAAAGGAATTTAATTTAGAGGGAGATTAAATCTTTTAATTAAATAAGATGAATTTTATTTAATTAAAAGAGAGATTAAATCTTTTAATTAGATAAAAATGATCAAACCTTAGAAAATATTGAAATAATTGAATAATTGAATTAATTACAATTTGATCGAGGAAATTAATTTGAATTGAAAATGTTTCAAAGTATTGATTCAAAAATTTGTTAAAATGATAAAATAATAAATGGGGCCCAAAGTCTAGGCGACCATTTTAGGGTGCATACAGTTAGGACTTTTTAGTTCCTTTTCTTTCTAACACATAAAATACTTGCAGTAAGCTTGCTCTATTATCCCAAACACTGATCAAGAAAGAAACATAATGACAAAAATAGGGTTTTCAAACCCTCTACACTTTGAGTTCCACAACATCGGGCGGGTTTACCCTTTTTCACTTGGGATATTCAAAGTATGACAATTTATTCCATCAAGTGCATAGTGGAATTATAGATTTTAACTTCTGTAATACTTATTTGACAAACTAAAACAAAATGATAAAGATCAATTTTGTAGGGATAGCCACCCAATCCAAATAAATAATAGACCACTATTTTATCGTTGGGCATCGGAGTCACTCTGAACATTCATAACCATTTTCCATAAACATAAACTTAAAAACAACTACAGATCTAAACAGAAAATAGATATACCTTGTATATCAACCCTCATACATATGCTAAGATAATCATCATATTCATTATACACCGTAAGTTTCACCGAAATAACCCTAAGGAAATTTAATTTTTCCTTGAAAAATCCCCTAAGATAATTTCATAATCTGCCTGACTGACATATAAATTGACCAATCCTTAATAACTCAATTTAAAGAAAACTCAGAACACAATAATGAAGATAAATACTCATCATAAGTTCAGAAACTGTTGATGTATTTTCATTTGTATTCATATCAAATAGAGTTATTACATTCAATAGTAAACTTTCAAAACCCTTATCAAATAATTGGTCTCAAACCAAAGTTTGTACAATACAAGTGTATTTCCAAATGAAAAATGACTATCCTTTTCCTAGTAGTCTTGGAATCCTTTTATAGCTTAAGGATGCAACAAGCTTTGGACTACATGGTAAAGATTACAAAATATTACAACAACTTTAAACTGACAAATAACAACTTGGAAATAGAACATGGGTTGAATAAGATCTGCGAAGTTTGAACAAAAGTTGTTGGTGCTTTGAAAATATCTTTCTGTCCTTTTAGCTTTGCTTCCCACCTATTCACTTCTTTGGCGGTGGGCCAACCAAAAGTATTCTTCTTCTCTAGCTTAGCCAAGGCTTCTGTCCACCTAGAATCTACAATTTTCTTTGCCTCAACAATAAATTTTGTCATGTCCACCTCCACTTTGAATAGGTTATCAATTAGATCATTGTAATAACTTGCATCTGTATCCTTCTCTAAGTTGTTTTTGACATTATTAGCCTTCCATATTTCATCAAATTCCTTCTCCCATTCTAGCTGTGGTTTCAGAGCATCAACATCATCATAAATCCAAACTGATGTGGAGAATCTTGAAATGCAACTGCTGAATGCAATGATAAAGGTGGGTGAACAGTGATAACTTGACTGTCAAGGTAGAGGAGATGAATGTCCTCAAAATAATCCTCCAAATCTACAATATAAGACTCAACAAAAAAGAAGGAGATGTCTGCAAGATAAGAGTCCAAAGTAGCTATGTTTGGAAAGTGAATGATGCCCTGTTGCACGGAATCAAGAACAATAGGAGATGTTGGTGAAGTCTCAGTCTGAAGAGTAGAAACTGTGAGACAAGCCTTTGATCCATCAAAAGACGTAATGGTGTCTAAATACTCAATCCCCTCTAAAGTATCATGATCAAATGGTGTATTCTCTCTCCAAGCAATGGGTATGAGACAATCTGAAGTAGGATGCTATGGAAATAGAGAGAGATTAGGGTCTCCATAGATCTCCCAAAGATGTGTCCAAAGTGGGTGAGGACAATCAATGTCAGATATAGCCAAAATAGTGTCATGATCAACACTAGACAATATAAGTCCTACTATGTGATCTCTAATAATATCCCATGCTAATTTTTTCTTAGAAGTGGTTGGTTTAGGTATGAGATCATACAAATAAGCCAAAAAATTAAGTCACCTACAATGTATAAGTATACCCTTTGCCCATGACTCATAATTACCCCATTCTAAAATAACAACTGAAGAGTGAGTAGAAAAAACCATGATAGCTTTTTTAAATGAAAAAAAATGAGAAATCTGACCTTACTGCATTTAGATCAAAACCCGGTGTAGTGAGGAGGGAAACATAAGATGCAACTTTGACACTGAAAATAGGTACTCAAATGGCCAAATTTTCATACTAAACCCACAAGAGGAGAACTGGCTCAAAAATATATTTCCAACGGTATATAGCACTTCAAATTTTGAACCTGTATTCTCAAGATATGGAAAAAAACCAACAACACCTCTGAAAACAAGCTCTCTGGAAAAAACCAGTCTTGGGAAAAAATTAATGTTCAAATGACCATCGCACATCCATGGAAAAAACATTGATGACTGTATGAACTTCACCAGGCCGTCGCTGACATCATCGGCAAAAAAAAATCTGGTGGTCAGAAAATTTAAAAAATGGCCAAAAAAATTAAGGACCCTCAGAAAACACTGATGTCACTAGTCAAAAAGTGACGTCAACAGTGATCATGCTGTCTAATGGCGCTCCGGCAATGGGTTGGTGCTATGGCTGGCGGAGGTGGCCGAGTAGCGCTTCATCTACAGAAGCTTCTGAGCAGGGTGCAGGTGGGATGCTAGCTACGCGCAGGCGACACATTCTTCTTGCACCCAAAAAACACGTAAAAAGTGTTTTTTTTTTAAAAGCGTGTCCTACGGCCTGGGAGAAAGAAATTTTTTCTTAAAGGCCTCTGTGGAAAAAAATGGAAAACTTTATATGAAAAAGTAATCTCCTGGGCCTTCTAAGTTTGATGGTGAGGTCCATTTTTTCTCAAAGTGCTCCAAAAAAATGTGCGTCTTTCAAATTGAAGAGAAAACCCAAAAAAGCTATGGTTTTTTTCCTCGAATCACTACTTCAAAAAACACCAGACTAGGCAGTAGTAGGGTGACTCTAATACCATGTAGGATTTGAGAAATACAAATCCACAGAATGCCAAGAATACCTGCATGCAATAAACTGGTTACAAGAGAGAACCAGGAAGGAGGAAAAAGCATAACTCAGAAGTTACTCAAAATGTGAGAGAAAAATTATAATTCAAGTTAATTTAAAAAAGAGTTATAAGGTTCAACTTATAAAGGTGAACAGAACCCTAAATCCTAAAAAAGATAGGTTACACATTAATAATTAATAAAAAAATTAATTATTAATGCACCTAAGAGAAAGATTAAGCACTAAAGAGTAATAACTTAATTAATTAAATCAATATGATTTAATTAATAAGCAAACTAAAGATTACTCTAACAGAAATGTCATGGCCTCTACAACTATCTTGGAAGCTTCCTGTAATGAGCCATAAAAAGTGTGCACCATTTCAGTCTTCTGGTTTAAAACATTAACCTGATGTTGTAATATGGCAAGGATAGTAGATATAGAATTGTCACTTTTCTCTTTTGATGGCTCCTCTGTCTGACCTTCTTCTTGTGCTAAGTCACCTTCTGTGTCTGTTGCAACATCTACCTTTATCTTTAAAACCACCTAAGGAATTTCATTTGTCCTCTTTACCTCCAATTCTTTCTTTAACTTCTCTATTTCTTCTTCCAAGGCATGGTTATGAACCATAACCTCTTCATGCTTTTTAGCCAAAGCCATCATTTTACCGAAAGTCTATTCATACCTTTTAGATAAATCCTCTGTCTTTTCCAAGCTCATAAATGAAACTTGGGTCATTAGATGGACAATCTCTGTATCACTGGTATTTTGCAAGTTCCAAATCATTTTGTCTACTTTCATTTCTTCCCTTATACTCAAGACCAAGGGCTTTTTTGTAGTAGGGGCAAGAAACCAAATGGCCAAAGTTTTAGATTTAGGATCATAACCTAATCCTCTCAATACCTCATCTATTTCAAATTCTATTCTGAACATGGGATTTTCCTACCTTCTAATATGATCAATGATGAAGGTAGATTGTAAATCCCAACCAGGCATCAGTAACACTCCACTATTTTGCACCAAGAGTCTAGCCTGCTCCATAGTTATCAAATCACTCTTAGGTTCATACTCTTGAAGTGTTCTCGTAATTTCTTCACTCTTTTCTTCTTTCCCTTCTTCTATTATTAAATTCTACCTTAAATCCTTTTGCTTCAATTTGATCAAGAAAATATTGAATCCTTCAGATTTGATAAACTCATCATCCTTAATGAATTCATTAGCCATCATTATCCTTTCATCCATTTTTTCATTTAGGATCATCTCATTTCCTCCCTGATCTTTATCATGTGGCCCCTTTTGCAGTTGTTTTCTGATTTTTTCTAAAATACTTTCCATGTTTGGTCACTACTACCTTGGCCATTCTTTTTCTAGCCTGCACCATTCTATGCTCTAGTTTTTGTTTATTGCTAGGTGGTTCCCTAGCAGAAGTGGCCTCTTTACCAACCTCTTCTTCTTCTTCTTCTTCTTCTTCTTCTTCTTCTTCTTCTTCTTCTTCTTCTTCTTCTTCTTCTTCTTCTTCTTCTTGATGTTGTTCAAGATGTTCTTCATCATGCAAAGCCACTGTATGTGGAGATCCCTGAGACTGTATATCCTCCTCACTAAATTTTGGCACTCATGCCATTAGGTTATCATATGATTCTAACATCTTTTTAATCCTCTACAAGTATGAGGTATCAGGAAAGAAACCATAAAATGTGGTATCTGATTCCCTCCACTCATCTTCCACCCTCATGAGATCTTTCCTTTTTCTTCTTCTCTCTTGGACTTCAATTATGTCCATCTTGTTTCTAACAACATCTTCCTCATCTAAGGGTTCATGATCTCTCACAGTCTACCAAGGGGTCATAGTTTTCAAGGCTATCTTTACAAATTGTTCTGGGTCACAGAACCTAGAACCTATGGTTGACATTCTATCTTGCTTCAAAAATCCATTAATCAACTCAAAAACCTTTTTCCCAATAGAAAAATCACACCCCACCCATAACCTAGGTACAAAGGTACCTTTCTTATGACCTTCTAAAAACTCTTTATTATCCAAGTAATTTTCCATATAAATTCTACAAAAGCAAATCTGAGGGGAACAAATTAGGGAGGACATGAGGTGGCTGTGAGCAACCATATACCCTAATGACAATAAAATGGTCAAAGAAAAAGAAATCACCCCAATTATGGCTAATTTGCTAATCTTGAATGAACTGCCACGGTCTTAATAACTTGTTGGGAAGTTGACTCCCATGGATTATATGGCTTATTTTGTGTTTTCATTATGGAAACAAAGTCATATGAAGTTTTGATAGTAAACTATAAAGTGGAAATTGACTAAGTGCAGAAGATAGAATAGAACAAGTGACTTGCAGTCAATCAGGGCATCAACACACGTGTGTACGATCATCTCAAGTTATGTGCATTCAGAATTAATCTCTATGGCATGTTATTATGCTTACCCTATACACGCATGGTATGGAATGGAAGTACAGACAAGTTATAGAAAGAACAAGCATACCAGTAGTCCAAAATATAGAGTATGAAGCCAACTTTATTATTTTGATTAGCGTGTAATATTTTTTTATGTAAAGGCTAAGTGCCTATTGTAATAAGTTTTTAATCATGTATTAAACATTGTTGTAAACACGCTTAAACCAATTTGTTTGGAAGTGTTGTGTATTATGTTTTTGGGCCGACTAAGGTCTTGTTTATAGTCACATCTATTCAGCCATAAAGATATATATATGTAATGCAAAGATACATTTGAAGTGTCATTGAAATAGTCAGAGAAGAAGTATAGCAAAGTAGTATGATGATATTAGTATGAGATAAATCCCTTACAAAAGTTAACAGCATGAGTGCATAACTAGAACTGATTAGACATCTGTGTCACATACAGTAGTTCACTTTTGGATATAGTGCATATCTATTCTCAAAAGGTTTTAGCCTTCTTTCTCTTTGAGCAGTGTGCTCTTGCACAGTGATTCCTCACCCCTAATAGGGTTATTTGTAAAAGAATCCTAACAGGGTCAGACCCTTAACCAGGTCATTGCACTCATATTGTAAAGACTGCTTCTAACAGGGCAAAGGAACTTTAACAGGTTCATTATACTAGTATAATATTTGTGGGTACTAATTCCCACCAGGTTTTTCCTCTATTCAAGGTTTCCTCATAATCATATGAAGTGTTATGTGTTCTTGTGTTAAGATTCATTGAATGTATATTTTATTTATTTTTAAGTTGCGAAATTTGAATAATTAGCTAAACACTGATTCATCCCCCCCTCTCAGCGTTTCCAACAATTGGTATCAGAGCTTGGTCCTCAGAGAGAAAATTTTAACCACTTGAGGAGATCATGGATTCAGCAGAAGTCAAACATCTAAAAAACAATCTTGAAGCAACACTTGAAGATCTAGACAGATGTGAGAAAGAAAATGAAGAACTTAAACTAAAATTTGATGGCTCACAAATGCTTATCAAGAAACTAAGGAAATAACTAAAAGATTGCTCCACCAATGATTTAAAACTGAATGAAGAGAATATGTCTTTGAAAGATAAGATAGAAGGATTGACTGATCAGTTAACTGATAGCTTAACATCTATTGAAGAGAAGAAGAAAGAAAACAAACAGTTGGATGAAGAACTCATGCAAGCCAATATGAAAATCTTGGAATTGGAAAATATCAAGATCAAAATTGAATCTGAATTATTAGGAGAAAAAGACAAGATTAATAAACTACACACAAGCTCTGATCTAATTCAATCATAGCTCTATGAAAAAAATCTAAAAGGTGACACCACTGGTATGGGATACAGTTTAGCTCAAATTGAGATCAACTCATTACAAGAAAGAAAGAAAGCTCTAACAAAATCTTCAGAAGAAAAGAAAACTAAAAATCATGAAGAGACTAAAGAAGAATCACCAAAAGATAAGCACAAGGCAACCGACCATACTTTCTATGCCTATAACAAGCATGGACACTTGGAAAGAGATTGTAAAAATGTAAGACCCTTCAATGGTTACTGTTACTCTTGTAATAAGTTTGGTCATAGGGATATTCATTGTAGAACAAATCAAAGAAGCCAGCCACAACTGAATCAAAGGAATCAAACTCAATTCAATTAGAGAAGTCAACCTCAAAGAAACTTGCAGAACATTACATGTCAGATATGTAACTACAATGGAAACACAACCAAGTAATGTAGCATGATGAATAACAACACCAGACCTCCTATCATCTATCACTCATGTAGAAAAGCTAGACATATCTCAAGGTTTTGCAGATCAAGAACAAAAGGACAAGAGAATCCCAAGAAGTCTTTGTTTGAAGAATCAGGAGAAGTCAATTTTGTGGAAGTTAAAACTAACTCAGATAAAATATGGGTTGAAGTAAAGAAGGATAATGAAGAGAACAAGGTAGTAGATGCATCCTCAGCGGACACACCTTATACTTCTGAATAGTTGACCCTCATGGTGTTAGGGGGGGCTATTCTAGATCTAAACCCTTGCATGGCTGGTATACTCACCTCTAAGTATATGCCTATGGATTCATGCATGTAATCACAAATTAAGGTTGTATGCATTCACGCATTACATTTACTTCATTCATAACAAAGTTTGAAATTCTCTTTGTAAACCGCTTTACAACAACGAGCACTAAATGCAATTGATCTTTATATAAATTGGCAAAAGATTTTAAAAAACATCACTTTGAATTTGAGATTGAAGCATTCAGAAAGAAGATAGGCATCGAGCATCAAGGCACTACAACTTGAAGGATTAGTTGGTTTGTGAATGAATTACATTTGGAACAGAACCATAGCAGTCACATCATTTCAGAATCATCGTGAAACCCTATTTAACCTAGTTGCAAGTAAGTATGGCAACCCCTATTGTATTCGACATTGCTGAGAGGAAGAGATTTGTTTTTAAGAAGCATCCATTCAAGTCTATACTGGATGATGTCAAAGGAGAATTCTCTAGGACTCTGCTAGGAGTCATACATGTAGAAGACATCCACCAATATGTTTATTGCAAGAAAGAAATAGTTGGAGACAACAAATTTTCATCTCTCATGGGTTCTATGATGAAGCTAGATTATACATTCAAGGATGAATATGTGCATCTCACTGACAACCCTATCTTTGAGTATTCCAATGCGCATGAGTTCTATGAGCCAGAATGGGTGAAGATATTACTGAGCAAGATACATGATGATCTATACTGGATAGGTGAGGTTCCTGTCCAAATCACTACAGATCTAATTCATGAGATGATTGGACTTCCCAAGACTGGACTAGTTCTTCCAACTGGTAAAGATGTTAAGAAACAAGTTGAGTAGGCATGCTTATCCAGGAGTGATAGGCACGGTATGATAGTTGATCCCATCAAGGAAGATGACATAAAGCTAGTTACCATGATACTAGGTTATAAATTTCAGCACACAAATAGACTAAACAGTGTATCTACAACTATTGTCTTAGCAACAATAAAAATGGTGAATGACAATACTCAGTACAACCTATGTGAGATATTGCGCACTCAATTGATTGACAACATCCGAGCTATAAAACATGACAAGAGAAAGATATTAAATTTTGGCTCACTGATCATATATCTTTACTTCCACATAGTAGGAAAAGTTGCAAATCTCTACCTAGACAAAAGCAAACCCACTATATCACAGATTTCATTAAAAGACACGTCAGAGAGTAGTGTGAAGGATTCTATGGACATGGACATTAAGACATTTAGAATCAAGATGTAGAAGAGGTTTAGGATACCTAAGAAAATAGTTGAGAAGTACAAAGACACCATATGCTTCATGGTGAAGACTGACTGTACTTTCATGGAGGTAGTTGAGCCTAGGACAAAATGGATTCACCCTCTTGGTTATGAAGTTGAAGAACATGTTCTGGAAGGTTATGCACAAGTCCTCTTATCTTCACCCAAGGATCCCAATGAACCTAGATGGGGCACTTACAGAGAAAAGACAAATCAAGTTGATTCTGTCTTATATAGTGTTGAGAACAAAAGGAAGGCATCTAGGATTACCTCAAATATCCTAAAAGTTCATGGTGTTACACAAGAAGATCTTGACAAAGCTAGAAAAGCTAAGATAGCCAAAGAACTTGAGAAGACTCCCACAGAAGTAAAAATAGAAAATAATGATGATATGCCCAAGAAGAAGAAGAAGAAATCAAATGAAGATACATCTGCACCATCAACCGCCATTGATCTGGATGCATCTCCACCATTAGTACCTAGCAAGAAGTCTAGAGGAAGGAATCAAGTGCCCACTAATCATCCATCCTCAAGAACTACAAGGAGCAAGGTAAAGAACACACAAGCTCCTCCTGAGGTAGGTTTTAGACCTAGTCTTAATGTCTTAAGGAATAGGATTTTCAATGAAGGGAGACTAGATACAATTACAAAGGTTTATGACAAGTATTAGGAGATAGATAAATCTAAGATACACTCTATGCTCATTGCCCACATGATCAAGTTTAAAAATTCTATTCTAGAACTCAAAAAAGTGATACCAAACAAGCTATGGAACATTCTAGAGATAATGAAAAGGCATGCAATCCAGGAAGATATGAGGATTAGACAAGAAACATATGATAATCTTCTTCTTGTTTGTGAACATGATGAGAAGGCAATTCTATTAGATTTGGTAAAGCCTCATCTCAGAACAAAGACAAGGACTCTTCATATTATGAACAAAGAGTATGAGTTAGTTGGGATAGAGATTGAAAAAGGTTTTTCACAAGTATTTTTGGATAGACATATGTATCCATCAATGGTTCCTACAGCTAAGGAAACTCCAGTTCCTCCTAAACAGGTTGCAGAACTAGTAATTCAGAATGCACCTAAGACAGGTCCACAGGCTTCAGCGCCCTCAATATCAATAGCCTCTGATATAGAAAAAGATTTAGGGGATACTATAGTGATTGATAATATCAAGATATCTATGACCACTTCTGATAATGATATGGATAAATTTGAAAAAGAATTTGTGAACTCAGAAGAGACAGAGAAGGCATGCACTGATGATACATCCTTGCAAAAAGATAAAGTTCCCTCTATAGATTCAACATAATTCAACAAAGAGAAAGATAATAAAAACAATAAGACACCAGTTATGGAGATCCCATTTAAAAGTGAATGCATGGATACTAGTCAGAATACCATATTGACACCATCCATTCAACCATCTACCTCATTGTTGTCAAGTTTAACTCCTAACTCAACAAGTCTGGATGCTTGGGGAGAAGAAGACCTGATCAAGATCAGTGTCATAGCCATGGAAAAGGCCAAAGAGAAATAGGTTATGAGGAATCCTCTCTTATAAGAATCAGTAAACATTCTGAATGACCTAGTACCTACGGACAAGAAAGTAGCAAAAATATAGTTAGTCGATGATGTAGACAGCATACTAACAAGCTTCAAAGCATATTTTACAAGCTTAGTAGACTCAGCTACTAGAATTGCAGAAGATGAGTACAAAAAGGAAAGGTTGAATGAAATAGTAAATAATTTTTCCTTAGATTTAAAGACATTGAAGATTGGTCAATCTATGTTGAAAGAGTTGGCAGCTAAAGGCAGAAATGTAATAGCCAATTGCATGGATAGGGTAAAATTCACCTCTGAACATATCAAGAAGATAGAGGAGGAAGATATCTTGGTTGACAATGTTAGGAAATCAGTCAAGAAATCCATGCAAGACATGAACATCTGCAAAAATATCTATCAAGGCCAGCTTGACAAGATAGAAAAAGCTAAAATGGAGATCAATAAGATAAGGACCCGACAGACTCAGTTGTGAAATGCACTTGCGCCCTCCTTAGCAGTTCTAGATGAGAACATCAAAAAAATTGATGCCACTATTTTCACATATGATCAAGGTCCCTACATGGGCCTAATAAAAATGGAGAAGCTCGCTTATGCTCTATGTGCCCATCTCCAGACAGTTGATGCAATGAAGGCATTCTAGCAGCAAGAGATAAAGAGTCTTCAGGTTGTATACCTAGATGTATATATGGAGTAAGTATCTAGAGACTTAAAATTTTGACACCTTTGTCATTAATGTCAAAGGGGGAATAATATACAAGGAATATGTGTATAGTATAAAGTATAATAATATACAGTTTTTGGGTGTTAGTCAATTTTGAGTAACTTGGCCACATTCCTTTGTTGGCATTAATGATAAAGGGGGAGATTGTTGGCAAGTTGACTCCCAAAAAAAATATATGGCTTATTTTTTGTTTTCATTATGGAAACAAATTCATATGAAGTTTTGATAGTAAACTATGAAGTGGAAATTGACTAAGTGCAGAAGACAGAACAAAACAAGTGACTTGCGGTCGATCAGGGCATCAACGCATGTGCGTACAATCATCTCAGGTTATGCGCATTCATACTTAAGCTCTATGGCATGTTATTATGCTTACCCTATACATGCATGGTATGAAATGGAAGTACAGACAAGTTATAGAAAGAACAAGCACACCAGCAGTCCAGAATACAGAGTATGAAGCTGACTTCATTGTTTCAATTAGCGTATAATATTTTTTTATGTAAAGGCTAAGTGCCTATTGTAATAAGTTTATAATCATGTATTAAACATTTTTTTAAACACGCTTAATCCAATATTTTTGGAAGCGTTGTGTATTATGTTTTTGGGTTGACTAAGGTCTTGTTTATAGTCGCGTCTATTTAGGCATAAAGATATATATATATATATGTGTAATGCAAAGATACATTTGAAGTATCATTGAAATAGTCAGAGAAGAAGTATAGCAGAGAAGTATGAAGATATTAGTATGAGATAAAGCCCTTAAAGAAGTTAAGATCATAAGCGCATAATTGGAACTGATCAGACATATGTGTCACATACAACATTTCACTTTTGGATATAGTGCATATCTATTCTGAGGAGGTTGTAGCCTTCTTTCTCTTTGAGCAGTGATCTCTTGGATAGTGAGTCCTCACCCCTAATAGGTTTATTTGTAAAAGACTCCTAACAGGGTCAGACCCTTAACTAGGTCATTGTACTCATATTGTAAAGATTGCTTTTAACAGGGCAAAGGAACTTTAACAGGTTCATTATACTAGTACAATATTTGTGGGTACTAATTCCCACTGTGGTTTTCATCTAATCAAGGTTTCCCCGTAATCATATGAAGTGTTATGTGTTCTTGTGTTAAGCTTCATTAAATGTATATTTGATTTATTTTTAAGTTGTCGAATTTGAATAATTAGCTAAACACTGATTCACCCCCCCTCTTAGTGTTTCCAACATAACCTCTTAACATCAAATGACAACCTATCCCTTCTTACTCCCAACAAATATAGAATTGGAAAGTAGGCACATAGTTGTGTGATTTTAGTTTTACTAATGCAATATGTATAGCCTCAACTATATACCCCACATAGTCATAATGAGAATTAACTTCTGGATTTTGGATATCCATGGCCATCATCAGTACATCAGCAACAATAGTAGAATCTCCATCAAAACCCATCACCCTACACAGACCATACACTATACATTTGATATAATTATGGAATAGAGATAAGTTTAAAGGTGGCTTTACAATACCCATAATCACCACCGGATGTCTATATACCCTAGGAATAAATCTAGACATCTCATGTTTCTTTATAAGTATCTCCCATTTCTCACAATCAGCTTGTATGCTTTCCAAATAAATTTAGGTACACAGTGCACCAGTAATCCCAAAAAACTTTGCTACTGATCTTCTATTTATAGACTCTAGGGCTTCTTTATTTTTCTATCTAATCAACCTAGCCACTGGGAAATATCTCTTAGCTAGCTCTTTGATTAAGTCCATATTAATGTATACATCAAAAACAACTAACTTTTCCATGTTCATATTCTAGGGATTGCAAATAGGGACTGACTTAACCCTATTGTTCCAAAAGTAATGAAATAAATAATTAACTGAGTAATTGAGAGTAACAGGGTTTCTGCATTGGCACCACTTGTCCTTGCACTCTGCTTGATTTACACTGTTTGCAATAGATGTTCCAGGAAAAATATCAACAAACTCCTCTGTATATTTCTTCATTGTAGCTACATTCTTTCCTGACCCCTTTCAAACTACACTTGTAGTAGCTTGACTCCTCTTTCCTTCTAAAATTTGATCTTATAAAAACTCCCTGTAATTCACTCAAAAATCACAAAGGTAGAATACAAAAATTGTATAGAAAGAGTGCATAATAAATAATACTTATAGCCCATCAAATCAATATCTTGTCTTCTTTACTGCAACTTCTCACACTTGCAATATCATGCTGTTAGCTTTTTCAACTAGATCTACCATTAATTCAAACTTGTGTATCCTCACTGGAATAGAATGTGTATTTCTTTCCCTTTTTACATTTAGAACTGGGAAGAGGACAAATGGCAGGTTGTCGCACACTCACTGTATTAATCAATCATTCCAAAATTTGTGTGCAAGTGAGATACACAGATCTTTCTTTTATTCAATCACACACTCGCTGCATCCTTATTCATAATCAAAATCAATCGATGAGTGAGCAACAACCATTGATTTCATTTAGCCTTTTCAATCATGCACTCTCTTTTCTTTATCTAATTTATGTTAAACCTGTGTGAGTGAGAAATGACTAAACACTGCTTGAAACTTCATCCTATCACATTCTCACAATGATCCTTTTATTTGATCCTTTACATTCTTGAGTGAGTGATGATCCCTTTTAGAATATACATTAACCGCATCGCTCACCCGCGATCCAAATTGTGTAAACCTCTAAGCCTTAGCGAGTGAGCGATGGTCATAAAATCCTTTACTCACACACTCGCAGCTTAAAAAAAATTAACCATTGATACACCGTGACTGAGTGCTAACATAAAAATTCTCTTCAGTGACACACTCGCTGATGAAAAATGTCAAGTAAATCATCCACTGTGACTGAGCGATGACTTCTCCTTTCCTCTTGGTCGCACAGTCACATGCTAAAAATATTTAAGTGCCAATCATTGGCGAGTGAGCGAAGAGTCAAAACATCCCTATTCACATACTCACACAACAATATCTTAAGTGAAAAAACCATCTGCGAGTGAGTGATTGCAACTTTGTTCGTTGAATTTCCTTCAGTCACGTACTCACTATGCAAACTTGATTTGACCTTTAATACTTGCGATTGAGTGACAACTCAAACATTTCCTTCATTTCTCACTCGCACTCCCAAATGCTTTGAATGAATCTTCAATACGAATGAGCAGTAATAGCATATAAGCACTCATATAGAACACATCACCTACTCACACAACAAAAAGACATTATATAAAAAACTTAGCGAGTGAGCGATGACTAATGGACAAAACTTGACTCATGCACTCATGCAACAGAAGACACTGAGTGAAAAATTTCAGTGAGTGAGTAATAAACCCAAAAATTCCTCTAGTTGCATGCTCACACATTAAAAACTTAAAGACAAGATATCTCAGCGAGTGTGTGACAACATAAATTTTCAACTCAGTCACATACTTACGGACAAAAAAATTAAAAATAGAAATGCATTTATGTGACAACAAATTTCAAAATGTTATAACCTCCACATCGTTCACTCGCGAGGTAATACCAACAGCCTACAAAATTGCCATGACTAAAAGATGACTAGCTTACTCACTTAATTTCACACAAAATGACTAATGAGCCATGAAAGTGCGACTATGCAACCAAGCATGAAAGATAACCGATTGAAGAATTAAACATTTATCAGACCTCTTTTACATGAAAAGGGAAAATTTGAGGACAAAAGATGCGGGAAAAGATCACTATTTGAAAATATGAAAAATTTCTGAATATAGTGCTAACAATGGCTCCAATTGGAGAAAGTTAATTGCAAGATTAACATTACAAACCAAAACTTTGGGATGCAGACCAAACCCTAAAACAAAATTGTACATACACACATAACACAACCAAAGCTTAAAACAGGGAAACCTAAACTACTATGCATGGACAAGTAAGATTATGAGAAATAGTGCTTCAGGAATTGTCCATGCACTGGCAATTCATGTATCTCACCAACACAATCTTTAAGAAAGTATGAATCTTTTCCATAAAATTCCTAAATCACAAAGGGGCCAAGCGATAATGACTCAAAATTTCCATGCTAACCCTTTTCATCTTTCCTTTTATTCCAGTGCAACACCATATCATTTACCTAAAAATTTCTCTCAGTTGACCTCTTATCAAATAAGTACTTTAACTGCTGTTGAATTTTCATTTTCCTCTTGTGTGCTTCAGCTCTAATTTCCTCCAATTCTACCAATTGGACCATCCTATTCATCATGGGTTCTTGCACTTCAATTTCTTCTTCTTGTAAGAATTTCTATACAGGTAACAAATTATTTAGATGCAATCTTGCCTAAGTTCCATATACATTCTCAAATGGGGAAACCCCTATTGCTCTTTTTACTACTACCCTATCAACCCAAAGGGCTAACTTCAGCTTTGAGTGCCATGATTTCTTATTAGTCTCCAAATTCCTTTTAATAATCTTCATTATACTCTTGTTACTGGACTCGGCCTGCCCATTTTCTTGAGGATGTTAGGGTGAAGAATAAGATACAAAAATGCCATAATCTTCACATAAGTCCTTAAACTCTTCAGATCTAAAACACATGGCATTGTCCATGATTAGTCTAGTAGTAACACCAAATTTAATCAAAATATTATCCATTAAGAAATCCATTACCACCTTGTTGGTTGCCTTCTTGGATGGGACTGATTCTATCCATTTGGTAAAATAATCTGTAGCCACAAGAATCCAACTATGGCCTTCACTAGATTTTTCTATAAACTCACCAATAAAATCAATGCCCCATTGGGAAAAGGGTGCTTCCACTGTCATTGGATTTAACAACAATGCTCCTGAAAGTTTCATTTTGGAAGAGAACCTCTGGCAAGGTTCACATCTTTGTACAAATTTTTGAGTTTCCTTGAAAAGAGAGGGCCAGTAAAAACCAGCCATGATTATTTTATGAGCTATGGTTTTTGCAGAGTAATGCCCTCCACAAAAACCATTGTGCATTTTACCCAAAAATCTCTTGGATTGTGGTTCATCCAAATAAAACAACATGATTCCATCACTATTTTTCCAACACAAATCACCCTGTACTAATACATATCCTTGAGCTTGCAGCCTGAGAATCCTTTTTTGAGTATCTGACATGTGATCTGGACATTTAGCATTTTTAAAAAAAATCACAATATCAATATACCATGGTTGCAATTCTATGCTAGTGTGATTAATACTTACTGTCCGTACATTGTTTATCTAGGCCAACTCCATGTTTGTGTCAGTCATAAGTTTAGCTAAGCCTAGAACCCTTACCAATTTGGTAACTTGAATTTCTAGGTTGAGTTCCTGATCCTATTGATCCATTGACACCTTTTTCTAGTGACTTCAGATTGAGATAATATATATTTCACTATTGCATGTGCTACATAAGTAGTCACTTTTGCACAAACTAAATAAGGTTTGAAAACCTTAACTGCTTCTCCATTATCTCATAGTTAAGTTCTGTTGCCTGGAAAGACTTACTAAAAAATGGGATTGGCTGTTCAAACCCTTCATTATCCTTTTGCAACATCATTGCAGCAATAGTGTGAAATGAAGCAAAGGAAAACAAGGAGAAAGGTTTCTCATAATCATGAGATTTCAAAACTGGTGCTTGCTAAATTACCACTTTTATTTCATCAAAAGCCAACTGGTCCTCTTTATCCTAATCAAATTTAGCATTCTTTTTCAACAATTTGATAGTGAGCTTCACTATCTCTGCAAAGTTGGTAATGAATCTTCTTACAAAGTTCACCTTCCCTAGGAAAGAGTGTACACCCTTAATGTTCTTGGGAGGCAAAACTTTCTTAATGGCCTCTACCCTCTTAGGGTCAATTTTGACACCTTCCCTTGATACTATGTGTCCTAATAACTTACCCTCTGTCACATCAAAATGACACTTCTTAGGGTTTAATGAAATCTTATACTCTAAGGCTTTAGCAAAAATCTTTTCAAAGTGTTTGCAATGATCCTCATATTTTTTGGAGTATGCAGTTAGATCATCTTGATATACAACCATAATTATATTTACAAACTCTTTGAAAGCCACATCCATGGCTGTCTAGAAAGTAGCTCCTACATTCATCAAGCCGAATGACATCCTCACATAGACATATGTACTCCAAGAGGTATTGTATTCTATTTTAAACTATTCAAACTCTTGAACAACCACTTGGTTATAGCCAGAAAAGACATCCATCATGGATAAGAGTTCACAACCTGTAACCATTGGCAGATTTGCCTCCATGTTTGGAAAGGAATAATTATCTTTTAAGGAGGCTACATTCAAGTTTATGAAATCTACACACAATCTGATATCACCATTCTTCTTTCTGACTGGCACTATATTAGATACCCAAGAAGAATGTCTGACCGACTTTATTATCACAACATCTCTAATTTTTGTTAACTCCTACTACATCTTAGGGGCTAGTAATGGATTGATTGGCCTCTATTTTTTCCTAAAAGGATTAACATCACTTATCAATGGGATTTCATGCTGGAAGAGATCTTCCCTATAAAACTTAAGGTCTTCTTAAGACCAAGAAAAAACATGTTTATACCTTTTGAGAAAACTAATCAGATTTGTTCTCACATGAGGTGCCAACTTTTTTCCAATATATACAAGTTTAGGAGCAGATTCTGATCCCAGATTTATCTCCTCAAATTCACCCATTTTTTCTACAGACTTATGGCACATGTGGCTACCATTGTCAATAAACATTCCTTCTAATTGGATTAGTCCTTTAGGGATTTCATTTGTTTGCAATTACAGAATTTCATTGCCAAATATAGTTTCTTTTCCATCAATTATAATTATCAAATTGTTACAGTCAATATTCTGGCCCTCATGATTGTCTATGCATTGAATGAAAGAAAGGATATCATCATCATTTTCAAAAACCTACCAATTTTATACATTATTAGGTATGGCAGGCCTGGTTTTGGTTTCTACAATAGATACTCCTGCTAATGTCAGGTCATCATTTTTATAGCTACATTAGCCAGGAAGTCTGCCATGATATTTTAAGGTCTTTCTATCCATTCAATTGAAATTGCATTGAAAAATTCAATGCTATCCCATACAACATGCTTCTACTATTTTAACCTATCATTTTTAGTAGCATACTTTGACCTGATTTGTGATATGGCTAAATATGAATCTCCAAAAACCCTTAATAACTTAATGCCATGCTTTATTGCAATTTCTAGTCCTAATAACAATGCCTCATGCTCAGATGTATTATTTGTACATTGGAAAGACAACAAAAAGGAATACTTGAAAGCAATACCTGATGGAGACACAAATAATACACCAGCTCCTAACCCTTCTTTTGAGAAGGCTCCATCAAAATATATTTTCCACAACCCATGTTATTTCAATTCCAATTCTTCTATTATGGGATCAATGTTTTTTAATTGGGGCTGAATCTTTTCAACTCTGAAGTTCTGTATATCCACATCAACACAACAATTGAGCATGTTTGGATCAACTTTTTAAACCAATACAGGATCCCTAGGCTCTATAAATAACTTAACCTCATATCCATTCATAGAGATGGTAGAAAAAGAAAAATTCAACTGTACATGTCCTCCCACCATTATAGCCCACTACCATGATAGAAAAATTCCAAAATGAGGTTGAGTACCAACCATGACAACATCCATTTTGAAAATAACTTCAAGGAAAGTAGCAAGATTGACCTCAATACCTTGAAAAGTTCCAATTACAAAAACTTCCATATTACCTATGCCATAACATCTACCAAAAATAGTATCAACCTTCAAACCTAATTCCTTCATCACATTGTAAGGCATCACATTAGCAGCTGCTCCAGAATCTATCATATAATTTTTTAACAACATATTATTTACAAGCAATGTTACATTAAATGGATTAATCTGATCGGGCTCTTGAAATACCACATTTCCAACACATGATGGGGGTTCATGCTTCTCTTCTCTTGATTCAAAATTCAAATTATTTGTATCAAGTATATCACGTAAGGCTGAAAGCAGTGAGAAAGTAGCTTCTCAGTTTTCTTTTATTTTTAACATCTCAACTAAGGGAACATACACCTTCATTTGAGATAAAGCTTGTTTCATATCAGTAGTTGGAAGATTTAGGACAACTTCAGAAGGAAATTTACCCCTATTTTCCTTGGGTTGTCTCATTTTTTGCTCACTTGTAGAGATAACCTTACCGCCTTTGATAGGAGTTTCTTTAGATTTTCCTTTATCTATTTTTCCTTCCTTTTCTTTATCTACATCTTGTGCAAACTCTTCATTTGTGACTTCTCTGATAAAAACCAAACTAGGTTGACCTTTACTTTGATAAACTTGTCTATTTTGAAGGTGATATGAACTTATTTCCCGAGTCCTTACAGTAATGGTAAGAGATCTTACCTCCTCACCACTAGGCCTCTGAATTTGAAGACGTTCTAGATTAGTGTTTGCATAATTTACTGAGAATTGTACATTTTCTTCTGATTCACTTTCTGATTCACCATTATCATCTTCAATAGTGAAGCCACACCTGTTTACTGAAGGCTTTTTATCATGTTGTCCTTCTTGTGTTCCAGAATTTTCACGTGGTTCTATCATGCCTTGGGCTACTACACATTGAAAAGGGGAATAAAGCATATTGCAGGCCATACACCAGGGAGTACTCTCTACATTGTATGTGTTGTTTTTTAGAGGATCGCACACATCTTTATTCTTGGTATTACTTGATTCCTCTGGAATAGGATTTCCATCTTTCTAATTAGTTTTGTAAGGGAAGTCATGCATCCTATAAGGTTTCTCTTGCCTCTGATACTGCTTTATATTATTTTGGAATCCCTTTTAGTTTTTGTCTACTTTCACAACAAGGAATTTTACCACACTTACTAGTGTACCCATTTTATCCTCCTCTTTGGGATTCTTGGTGGACTATGGTTTTGACTCTTTCCAGAGACAATTGTCATCCCTCCTTCCAAGATTTCCAGAAGCTCTTCTATTAATTTATATGTTTATGTCCATTTTATAGGCATCCCTCATGGTATGAGGATCTTTATCTCTCAACAAGTATGCTGTCTTTCCATCCAAAGCATTGCAATATGTGGTGAGGCAGACATTCTTATCCAATCTCAATACTTGAAACAATTTATACACAGCCTTTTGAAATCTTATATTAAACTCATCTATGCTCTCATTTTGAAACTTCTTCATGTTTTTGAACTCATTCAACATGAAACCATAATTTATCTTATCACCATAATTCTCTTTGAAACATCTAACAAACTCATCCCACAAATAGATACTATTATCAGGCAATCCCCGATACCAATCTCTTGCATCCTCAATCAATGATTGCACAAATAACTTCATCACAACATACTCATCTTCAAATTCATAATCATTCATTGTACTAGTGAATACTTTCAGAGGCTCTTCACCTATTATTGCATTATTCCCATTGAATTTTGGAATCTTATCTCTACTCTCATTAGGGATAGAATAAGGTTGACTCGGGATACCATAAAAAATAGTTGTCTATATATTTCCAAATGAATAGGCCTCCTCCAAAAATTTGTTCCAAGATTGGGGACACTAGTACCAATGCCTATATTATGATGACCAGTAGTTCCACCCAGTTGACTTCCCAGGACTATGATGCAACTCTTTGAGTTGCACCCAATATCTGGGCATTTGCATTAGTATTTTGAGTCCTAGAAGTAGATCCAAGCATGGTTTGAGAAGATAAGGTAGTATTACTTGTCACATTAGTGTGAGTGGATGAATTTAAGAAAGAAATTCTTATTCTCATTTCTGCAGAGGTAGCTTCTAGTTCTGCCTTTTCCAGTTGTTTGGCAATATCATCTTTGGCCTTTCTATCCCTCTCCAATTCCATATCAAGTGAGAAAGATTTTGAGACATTACTTCTTCAATCTTAGGTTCAACAAACTTTACACCAGTGACCTTTTGTTTTCCTCTATCAGATGTTGTCCATCTAACATTAGTTTCTAATGTATCTTGTGAAGAGTTTTGACCCTTAATATTTTTTTGAGTTTCATAAGTGAGAACTTGCCTCAATACAAGTTCCTTACTTTTAGAATCACTTTTCTTGAACAAGCATTCTTTCTCCTGGCACTCTTTTCTTAAGGCATATACATCACCAAAAAGTTGTTTATTCAAACCATGAAATCCCTCTTTACACCCTGATCTGCCAATTTCAATTGGGTAACCCACTTCTTTAAATTTTCTCTCTTAGTAATAACATTTACAATTTGATATTTTCTAGCCTTATCATTTCTCTTCTTGATAAGCATTAGTTATTTTAATTTATTTTTCAAAAGGTCATTGTCCCTAAGGACTTCTTCTATGTCAGAACTGGAAGACTCACATATATTCATTATATTATCCTCCCCTTGATTCTCCACTCATTCATAAGGGATATCTGATAAACTTGGAGAAAAATTCCCCATGTATTGGTCTGATTTTCCCCCCTTTTATTATAATACACTTTTGGGTGCAGGGGTATCAAACAAATCATAATAATAACCCACGGTCTCAAACTTAGGATTCAGAGGCACACTTATATCTTTCTCAAGAATTGTACCTAAAAGCTGACTTGAACCTATAGACCTAGGTTTCCAAGAAGTGTTATTATGAGAATCTCCCTTCCTCAAATAATTTCTTAGATCACTCTCTGATACAGCTTGAGGGTGGTCCTTTGTGTATGCCTTTATATTTTCCATTCTAACCAAAATGAAATCCCCTAACACTTGATATGCTAATGTTCCCATTAGAAACACTATAACCAATTACCTGGAGTTGCCACCCAAATCTTATTGGGAATAAAATAACGAGATTTAACTTTGAAAATGACAGTAAATAATATAACAATGAGATATAGCATACAACTTTTGATTTCATAAACTGGATTTCAAGCATTTTAATTTTCATGAAATGAGAGCTTCAAACTAACCTTTAGATGTGTTTCTTCCTTGAGCTCCCCAGTAGAGTCACCATTTTCTGTTAGTTCCTTTTCTTTCTAACACATAAAATACTTGTAGTAAGCTTGCTCTATTATCACAAACACTAATCAAACAAGAAACAAAATGATAGAAACAAGGTTTTCAAACCCTATAAACTTTGAGTTCCACAACCTTGGGTGGTTTTACCCTTTTTCACTTGGGATATTCAAATTATGACAATTTATTCCATCAAGTGCATAGTGGAATTATAGATTTTAACTTCTCTAATACTTATTTGAAAAACTAAAAGGGTGAAATCACAATAGTGTGTCCCACGTTTTGGGATGAAGGATTTTGGACTTTCAAAAAAAAAAAAATTGGTGGCTTCATGCGAAGTGATTAATAGGCTTCGCGCAAAGTACCCTACGTGGGGCACTTCGTGCAAAGTATACCACGTAGGGTACTTCATGTGAAGTACGCCACGTAGGGTACTTCGTGCGAAGCCATTTTTTTCCAGAATTTGTATAAATTTCCGACTACCCATTTTATTTTTACTATTCACTATTTTAGATTTTGTGGACCCGGGGCGTAGAGAAAACCAATGATGACCAGTATGACGTCAGTAGCTCCCAAGCTTCTTCAACCTCTTGTGAGTGTTAGTAGTATCAGGTACACACATTTTTCTTATTTTTTATTGTAAATTGTACGTTTTATATTTATTTTAGTTAATTATTTGTTTTAAATAATATTTAGTTTGTAGAAATGTAGAAAATGATAGTTGAATTTTAGAATATGTTAGAAAATTATAGTAGTGTGTTAGAAAATCAAAGTAGAATGTTAGAAAATATTAGAAAACATTAAAAAATCATAGTATATTTATATTTGTAAACGTTAGAAATTTGTACCTTAGTAAACATTAGAAAATATTAGCAAATTGTAACTTAGTATACATTAGAAAATATTAGAAAATTACATAACTTAGTATATATTAGAAAATTGCAAAGTTTAGTATACATTAGAAAATATTATAAAATGGTAACTTAGTAAACTTTAGAAAATATTATAAAATGGTAACTTAGTAAACATTAGCAAATTGTAACTTAATAAACATTAGAAAATACTATAAAACATTAGAAAATATTAGAAACTTATAACTTAGTTATAATTAGAAAACCGTAATTAGAATCTTAGTAAATGTTATAAAAAACTGTAACTTAGTACATGTTAGAAAATGATAGAAAACCATAGTACAAAATGGTAGAAATTACAAATATTTGTTTTTAAATTGCTTTTAAAGTTAGTAAATTTATTAGCAATCTCTCTCTCTCTCTCTCTCTCTCTCTCACAATTATGTACATGTATATGTTTTAGAGTTATGTATGTATGTTATTCATGTAGAGTTAGATGTTAAAATATTACACATGCCTTAGTACATGTCCTAGTACACTTTAAGACACTTAGAATACCCAAGTAGTACATGTACCTTAGGACCCTTTAGGACCCCTACATTGACATTTAAACCTTTTTAACAACCCAAGTATGACCCTTTAAAAAATAGGAGGATGACCTATTAGAACTCTTTAATCTATACCTAGGACCCTTAAGATCTAATAGGACCCTTAATCATATTGAACCCTAACATGAAACCCTAACCATATTGAACCCTAACATGTAACCTTAAAACCATATTGAACCCTAACATGAAACTCTAAAAAATTAACCCTAGACATGAAACTGAAATATAAATCAACATAAACTGTAACATTAACCCTAAAATGAAACCTTAACCATATTGAACCAGGTTACATGAAACCCTAACATAAAACCTTAACCATATTGAACCCTAACATGAAACCTTAACTGGATATGAAACCCTAACCATATGAAACCCTAACATGAAACTCTAACAAATTAAGGTCCTAACATGAAATTGAAACATAAATCAACATAAACTCTAACATTAACCCTAACATAAAAACCTAACCATATTGAACCCTAACATGAAACCTTAAAACCATATTGAACCCTAACACATGAAACTCTAACAAATTAACCCTAGACATGAAACTGAAACATAAATCAACATAAACTATAATGTATTAACCCTAACATGAAACCTTAACCATATTGAACCAAGTTAGATGAAATCCTAACATAAAAAATCAACCATATTGAACCCCAACATAAAACCTTAATTGGATATGAAACCCTAACATGAAACCCTAACCATATGAAACCCTAACATGAAAATCTAACAAATTAAGGTTGTAACATGAAAGTTCCTAACATAAAACCTTAACCATATTGAACCCTAACATGAAACCTTAACTAGATATGAAGCCCTAACATGAAACCAGGTAACATGAAACTCTAGCAAATTAAGGTCCTAACATGAAACTAAAACATAAATCAACATAAGCTTAACATTAACCCTAACATGAAACCCTAACATGAAACCTTAACCATATTGAACCCTTTAACATGAAACCCTAACTATATTGAACCCTAACATTCAAAATTCTACCAAATTAACCCTAACATGAAACTGAAACATAAATCAACATAAACTCTAACATTAGTTCCCTAACATGAAACCTTAACCATATTGAACCCTAATGTATGAAACCCTTTAACAGGACCCTAAAGACCTAATAGTACCCCTTAAGACCTAATAGACATGAAGACCTAATAGGACCTAATAGGTAGATATGAAGACCTAATATGACCCTTAATCTACCTAATAGGACCCCTTAAGAGGTCTAATAAAAATAGACTTACTTGACCTAATATGACCTATTAATACCCCTTAGTACATCCAAGGACCCTTAAGACCTAATAGGACCCCAAGTAAGAACTATAATTTTATATATTAATCTATATTTGTTTCCATTTTACACGTAATTATAACATGTAATCAAGTACTTAATTATTAACACTTAGCTTTCATGTACATGTTACATCTAGATGGCCACTTAGGATGTACCTACCCATGATGTACCACCCCAGGATGCACATTGCACTCCTGATATTGAAAATATTTTTCTAACAGCTCAGATAGAGATGGATAAACTTAGAGAGAAAATCTGCACATCTGAGTTAGATGGCATATATAGAGATATTTGTGCCACTATATTGAGGATTTTGGAGGACATGAATACTAGATTGAGATCCTATTCTTATTTCATGCCATAGGTTGTAGATAATATTTTTTGAGAGTTGAGAGCTGAGGTATTGGGTGATGCTTCCTTGGAGACGGTCCAGAACCGTGTCCCCAAGGAAATCATCAAACAAGAGGTCTTCCCATTTTTTGATGGGAAGACCAAGGTGAGGGCTTATAAGGTTACACATTGTATGATTCCTCATATCACATGCATGATATACCCTCATTTTCTTGCAACACATGGTCATTATTCGAATAACGAACAAATTCCATTATATTTTGCA
This sequence comes from Thuja plicata, assembly GCA_018584345.1. Lineage (NCBI taxonomy): Eukaryota > Viridiplantae > Streptophyta > Pinopsida > Cupressales > Cupressaceae > Thuja > Thuja plicata. The sequence goes on along the minus strand of MU224637.1, from coordinate 1,102,146 downwards.
CAATAGTCGTACGCTGGGTTCCATTTGGGATTTAGGGTCAACTATTTAGATCTACCTAGATATTATGGTCAGGGGCATGGTAGAGTTACTAACCATGATCAATATGATAGGGTGGATCAGGTTGTACGTACTCATAGAGAGCTAGTTGGGCACAAGACTCTGACAGTGGCAATGATGATGAATGCTACTACATATAGAGTGGTCATTGATTCCCACAGGGGAGTAGTGGATAGAATAGGTGAGATTACATCTATAGCCACCTCCATCACTTCATATACAGTGGAAAAATATATTTTGACTAGACTGAGTCGAGGCAGATCGTCCACTAAGACTTCATCTAGTATTGCTGCAGGGGTCAGTGATGAGACATATAGAGCTTTTGGTATTCCTCCACCTAGAGATATACGAGAAATTTCTAGCCATCATTGTCATTTGGATGTGGCACTTTACTTATTGGAGGATCTCCTACAGTCCTATTCTTATATTGCAGACATGTAGAGTATCCCAACACATTCAGTTAGAGATGTCATCAGAGTTACATGGGGTCCTATAGTTCCACTGACATAGGACACACCATCTATCTAGGCACAACATAGTTCATATCACTCTGTAGAGCTCTCTACATATTCTACTCAGGAAGAACATAGTTCACAACACTCTACACCATCTAGTTAGGCACATCATAGTTCACAATACTCTACAGAACGCTCTGCACCCACTGATCAGTCTGCAGCTACAGAGCCAGGTATATGGGTTGGAGATGTATGCATCACAGCTGAGGGCCTAGACACATTTGATGAGTAGTTGTGCGGGTTGAGCCAGGTGGACTCTGGCAGTGATATTGGATCATTTATGCATTTGTTATTTCCTATCGGTGCTTCAAGAACTACATCAGTCCCCTTCCAGCTACACACACCCCTACACTCTTCATTACTAGAGACCATCGGGATAGGAGATGGTGTAGGTGATGATGTTTCAATTGATGATATGATGGTGGACTGCGATGATGATCCTCTTAGTCCTGAGACCTAGGTATATAAATTTTTCTTTTCTCCTTTCTAGGACTTTTAGTGAACAATTAATTGTAGATCTATGTGTATTGATGTTTGTTCAATGTATAATATTTTTCATGCATAGTTAGCAGAGAACATTACCTCTAGTGTGGTCTCAGAGCATCTTCATATGACACCTAATAGTGATCATGTAATTTTTAAATATACATACATAGGTTTAAGCATGCAGGTGTACACTTGTACTTTACATAATATATTACTATATTTGATGCTTCACAGTTAGAGGATGCTTGTGACACTTGGGCAGAGCACATTACCTCTGGTGTGGGCTCAGAGCACCTTCATTGGAGAGATTCAATACATGTGACACCTACTAGTGGCCGGGTAAGTTTTAAATATATGTAAGTTTAAATGTGCATTTATAGCATGTTTGAGTATTTAAATATATGTAAGTTTAAACGTGCATTTATATTCGCAGGAATCAATTGCTGCTTCATAGCCAGAGGATGGTCATGGTA